>JAUIMM010001389.1:482500-582500 GCA_031769625.1 Taudactylus pleione
ATCTCACTTTAGGAGGGGGGACAGAGTGTGTGAGAGGGGCACAGATACTGGGGTACATCCATACACATCACCTACATGTACTCTATTATACCTCACCGTCATAGCTGTAGGAGGGGGCACAGAGTGCGTGAGAGGGGCACAGACACTGGGGTACATCCATATACAATACCTCACCTGTCCAGTGACTCACTTGTTCATAAGGACAATGTCTGGTTTCCACACCTCCTCAGAGGCGATCCTCAGATGCTCAATTCCCTCATATTTCTTTGGGTCCCAGGTAAGCCGGAGATCATTCCAAGCCTGGACGGAAGAGTGAATAGAGCAGATCAGGGCTTTCCACACACAATAATGTCACCACTGGCACCACCATAGGGTTTGCATTGGCACAGAGGAGGCGGATCTGTGAGATCTGGTGTGACTGGGTGTTTAGGTTGGATGATAAGATGACTTATGTGATATCATACAGACAGATTTATTTAATACCAGTAAAACCTGGTGTCTCTGTAGGCAAGACGCCATTTTCTCTCTATGATCTATATACGTCTCTCTTCCTAGATGTCCCATTACTTTCATACACTCAACATGTTTAAGACCAGAGGCGTCTCCAGAGGTGGTCCTGCAGTGCAGTCCAATATAAAAATAGGGGAGCGACACCAACTGCCCCCCCAACTGCTGCCAAACATCACTGGCTGGGACTCACTGGCAGTTGGTGACTCTCCTATTTGAATTTTGGACTGTGCTGCAGCCTCACCTCTGGAGCCTCCACTTTCTAAGACTGAGCTCATTGCCCCCCTCCCATTTATTCCTTTCCACCTCTAACTGTTGCCAATAGGATCCTCTCTCCGGTCATACTTATCTGCTGTCTGTGGGTCATCCTCCATTACGGCTCCCTCTCCTTCACCCCCTACTCTCATACTCTCTCCCAATCCTGCTGCTTCCACCTCCATACCATCGGTAGCATACAATCCTCCCTCACCCCTTATTCATCCCCTGCTTGAACTATTGTAACCTCCTAATCTCTGGTCTTCCTCTCTTCCACCTCTCCCTAATGCTGCACCTCATCTTACTATCCTATATTGTCACAGCAGGTGCACAGGTGTATTCCTCACTCACTGACACATTTCCCAAGTTACCCAGCAGGTGCACAGGTGTATTCCTCACTCACTGACACATTTCCCAGGTCACCCAGCAGGTGCACAGGTGTACTAATTACTCACTGACACATTTCCCAGGTCACCCAGCATGTGCACAGGTGTATTCATTACTCACTGACACATTTCCCAGGTCACCCAGCAGGTGCACAGGTGTACTAATTACTCACTGACACAATTCCCAGGTCACCCAGCATGTGCACAGGTGTATTCATTACTCACTGACACATTTCCCAGGTCACCCAGCAGGTGCACAGGTGTACTCATTACTCACTGACACATTTCCCAGGTCACCCAGCAGGTGCACAGGTGTAAACATTACTCACTGACACATTTCCCAGGTCACCCAGCAGGTGCACAGGTGTAATCATTACTCACTGATACAATTCCCAGGTCATCCAGCAGGTGCACAGGTGTACTCATTGACACATTTCCCAGGTCACCCAGCAGGTGCACAGGTGTAATCATTACTCACTGACACATTTCCCTGGTCACCCAGCAGGAGCACAGGCGTACTCATTACTCACTGATACAATTCCCAGGTCACCCAGCAGGTACACAGGTGTAATCATTATTCACTGACGCATTTCCCAGGTCACCCAGAAGGTGCACAGGTGTACTCATTACTCACTGACACATTTCCCAGGTCACCCAGCAGGTGCACAGGTGTAGTCATTACTGACTTACACATTTCCCAGGTCACCCAGCAGGCGCACAGGTGTACTAATTACTCACTGACACATTTCCCAGGTCACCCAGCAGTTGCACAGGTGTAGTCATTACTCACTGACACATTTCCCAGGTCACCCAGCAGGTGCACAGGTGTAGTCATTACTCACTGACACATTTCCCAGGTCACCCAGCAGGTACACAGGTGTACTCATTACTCACTGACACATTTTCCAGGTCACCCAGCAGGTACACAGGAGTACTCATTACTCACTGACACATTTCCCATGTCACCCAGCAGGTGCACAGGTGTATTCATTACTCACTGACACATTTTCCAGGTCACCCAGCAGGTACACAGGTGTACTCATTACTCACTGACACATTTCCCAGGTCACCCAGCAGGTGCACAGGTGTATTCATTACTCTCTGACACATTTCCCAGGTTACCCAGCAGGTGCACAGGTGTATTCATTACTCACTGACACATTTCCCTGGTCACCCAGCAGGTGCACAGGTGTACTCATTACTCACTAACACATTTCCCAGGTCACCCAGCAGGAGCACAGGTGTAATCATTACTCACTGACACATTTCCCAGATCACCCAGGTCCATACATTGGAAGGGAATAATGAAAGAGATGGAAGGGCAGAAATCCAGAAAACCGACAAAAACAGTGGGGATTACAAAAAAGAGCTAAATTTGATGTATTCATTGAGTCCTCCTGGTGTGAGGGCTCCTAATCTGAAAGTCCATTTACTTTCTCTCCTAAGTAGCTCCCTCGTCAGATCGCCCCCTCTTATACCCAGTCTGACCTCCTCCAACCCGAATGCTTTGAAGTTCTTCTTGAAGTATAGTGAAAATGTCTGGCAATGGATGTGAGTTTCTTCATCCTTGCCAGATCACGGGAGGCATTCCTTATTGTACCAATGTGTTCCAGGATCCTTTCTTCGGCATCTGGTTGTCATGCCTACGTATCTAACACCACACTCACATGAGATACAATACACCACCCCCCTGGTTCTCCAGGTAATGTAGTTACTGTTTGGGATGACCGTCTCATACTTGTCAGACACTTCTTTCTTTTTAATCTTGTGATAATCTGAAGCCATATTAGAGGGTATATATAACAATAAGTCTTTTGTATCAAACGGGCTGTTTTCCCATCTTATACCATTCGCCGTCACCCAGATTTACTGAGGAATGTTTGATTCTCTGATTATATTGGCAATCATTTGCCTATTTGAACTTCCTCAAAATTGAGATTCAGTTCTATTTGTGTACAGTACTGATGATTATCTGCATTACGGGTTTTCTTTTCCGGCATAATTGCCTATTGAACTGTCTCTAACAGAGATTTTCTCTTGTATGCACAGTATTACACACCTTATATAAGGAATATACATATATATGTTTGTTTTGTCATGTATGTTTTATGTATGTACCAATTATTTTATTTGAAAAGTAATTAAAAGTTAAATTTAACTTTATTCTAGTCAAATCTTTTTCAAATCGAGTGCCCCCAACAAAGAGTCTTCTTTTCCCCATATACATACTTTATTTCTCTGACTCTGGGGACCACCACCAATGCTAAAAAGTCTATTTACCAATATCGGTACTTTTACCTTTATCTAGTTGGTCTTCTCTGGCATTTCTTTCACCACACCAATTTTTGTTACTTTTAACTCTATAGGGTGGTGTCAAATAAAATTTTTCGATCTTTCCCTCTGTTATCCTGTGCGAATTCCTAGGAAAACTATTGCGCACCGTTTATTTTTACTGAGTTTTTTCTCAGTCTCTGGAGTTCTTGCACGGATAATTTATTGGGGCTTACTCTTGATTATACTGGTAAATTTCCCAACTTACTTTACAAAAACATCATGTCTAACTTTAGTCTTAAAAATGAATTGATGACTAGGAGGAAGCTTTTGGGAGATCTCAATGATATCTTCCCTAATGAAGTGTTAAATGAGGAATCTATTCGTAACTGGGACAGTGATTTCCAGAGACTCAAAACCCTACTTCAAAAACAACTGAGAGTAGGGTGGGATCTAACTACACTGGAGAACTACCAGAAACACAAAATATGCCCTAGAGGTTTAAGACCAAACGTTTTCCCTGCTTTTCCACTTTTTTCTGAATCTCTAAAGAAGGAGTGGGATTCTACCCTACTAAAATGTTCATATGAAATAATAAATATACTCCTAAAGCATGATAATCTGGTTTTGGAGGAATGCCAAAACGAGATCGATACTTTAGGAAAACGGCTTGAGCAGTGGGAAACGGATAATCAATTTCAAAGGGTTTTTGAGCAAAACAAAAAAGATCTGGAAAATTATGAAAAAATTACTATTGAGAGAAAAAAGAACAAATTTTCTCTAGACAAAAAGGACTTTATAACTGGACGTATTTTCCGGTGGAGATCAACACACAGAAGAGACACACAAAAGGATCAGGGAGGAGGCTATACCTCCTCAGAATTGGAATCCTCAGGAGATGAGGGAGGCTTAACCAACACTTCTAACCCCTCCAATTCACTGACATCCCATTTTTTAGGGAATCCACAGGGAACCCAAGGAGGCTACAGCGGCAACAGAGGAAGACCAGGAGATCGATCAAAAAGAGGAAGGTCAAAATGGGACAACTTCTCGCCCAGCAGGTACAGCATTAGGAATCAGCCGAAAAAGTAACTGATAACCTTCAGATTATCAATTTAGCAGACCATATTTTAACATCAACTGAGAAGGATGTCCTCAGTAGAGGTTTATCCTTCTCACCAACGTCTAATTTCAACCGGTTTGGATGGGAGAAAGACCTCAAACTTTTCGGATGCAAACTACTTAAAAAAAAAATTGCCCTAAAACAACAGAATACACTGCCTACCTCTCAGGAATCCCTGGCTGAAATGGAAGCATCAGCCTTACTAATGCTAGAGGAATTACAAGAGGAGGCACAAGCAACATCATCCACACAACGACATAGACCACTGTGCAAAAACAAATTCTTCCCCTCTGAAAATATATGCCTGGAAGTTGGTGTCTTCATCAATCTGATCTCCCAGGACTTGAATAAATTGCATCGTAATAGTCAATTTCATAAAAAAACAGATAATCTGGATAAGGGGGAAAAGGGAAACTCTCAAAAATATCAAGAGATGGCAAGATGTGGTAATTAAGCCCTCAGACAAAGGGGGCAACATTGTAATATGGCCCAAATAGGACTACACTAAGGAGGCATACAGACAATTATTGGATAAGAACTGCTACCAACAGATATTACTGAATCCTACAGAGATTTTCAAAAATCTATATACGGTATGGATATGGCTAACGGAGCCTTCAATAATGGTATAATCTCCAAATCTGAATATGCTTACCTCCAGGTAGAACATCCCAGACTGGCAACCGTTTACATTCTACCAAAGGTCCATAAGAACTGCAGTACACCACTGAGTAGACCAATAGTGTCAGGCATAGGGAGCCTGTCTGAGAGAGCCAGTACTTTTATAGACCTCCATCTACAACACTTTGTTTTAGAACTCCCCTCCTATACCAAATATACTTCGGACGTGCTCAGGAAACTACACAACATACAACTTGAGGAAGGGCAACTCCTGGCTTGCTTTGATGTTGAAGCCCTATATACAAGTATCAACCACTCTCTGGGATTGGAAGCAGTGAGATACTTCAAAGACATGGAGGATCGCAATGACTTCCAAAACTTTGTACTAGATTTATTACACTTTGTATTACATTATAATTTCTTCACTTTTGAGGATAAATTTTTCTTGCAGACCAGATTAACTGCAATGGGCGCGGATTGCACACCGACATATGCTAATCTGTACTTAGGCTGGTGGGAACGAGAACATGTGTTCAATGACAACAATGAACATTACACCAACCATGTCATCACTTGGCACCGCTATATAGATGATATTTTGGTTATATGCTATGGCGAAGAAAAACTCCTGATTGATTTCATTCAACATCTCAACAATATCACTCAATCTAAAATGAACACATGAGATTAGTAATAACACAATTACTTTTCTGGATCTGAGAATTTACAAAAATCCCAGGGGAACTCTGGAAACTGAACTTTTCAGAAAGAGACCAGCTCACATTTCCCAACCACTGTAGAGAACATCCCTAAAGGGGAATTCCTTCGCCTCCATAGGAACTGCTCCAACCCAGAGGTCTTTAAACAACAAAGCATGATACTATCATCTAGGCTTAAGGAAAGGGGATACAGCAATAGATCCATTAAAAAAGCTAAAACATCTATAATGAAAACCAGTAGAGAAAACCTCATTTTTGAAACTGACAGAAAAATGGATAGAAGCACCAATGAGACCATTGGATTTGTAGGGGACTATTGTAGAGAGTGGCAAACCATACGAAACCTCATTCAGAAACACTGGCACTTCTTACTGTTGGATAGGGACCTGTCCCCTATTTTGGGTGGCAGTGTAGCAATGAGTTGGAGATGATCTCCAAATTTACGAGATAATTTGACCCAGAGCCACTACAGATATACAAACCCCCGACCTCCACCCATAAAGGGCTCATATCCCTATAGGTCCTGCAGAGCCTGCCCTCACATGATTAAAAAGAAAGAAGTGTCTGACAAGTATGACACAGTCATCCCAATCAGTAAATACATTAACTGGAGAACCAGGGGGGTGGTGTATTGCATCTCGTGTGAGTGTGGTGTTAGATACGTAGGCATGACAACCAGATACTCACAGAAACGATCCTGGAACACATTGGTACAATAAGGAATGCCTCCCATGATCTGGCAAGGATGAAGAAACTCACATCTGTTGCCAGACATTTTCACTACACTCACAGTGGAAATTTGAAGAACTTCAAAGCATTTGGGTTGGAGGAGGTCAGACTGGGTATAAGAGGGGGCGATCTGACGAGGGAGCTACTTAGGAGAGAAAGTAAATGGACTTTCAGGTTAGGAACCCTCACACCAGGAGGACTCAACGAATACATCAAATTTAGCTCTTTTCTGTAATCTCCACCGTTTTTTTGGTTTTCTGGATTTCTTCCCTTTCATCTCTTTCATTATTCCCTTCCAATGTATGATACTATGGACATGTGTGGGGGTATGTATGTGTATATATGAATTAACAATTGTGTGTGTGTGTGTATATATATATACAGGCATATTGTCACGTCTGAAACTGGAGAAGAGGACGTGGTGGGCCTCAGTTGGGGAAAGAAACGGAGACGAGGGGCCTGGATGTACGTTCTCCTCATCCACAGGTCTTGAGTGTTGGCGAGACCTGGGCAAAGGTGCGGAGTCTAACCCACAGGATGGTGTTCGCCAGTGATCCCCCCAATTAGGATATGGGCTTAGCTGCACCCCGTGAGCAGGTCGCGGTCCTTTGACCAGGTACCCAAGCCCTGCAGGGATAGAGACACTACACCCGTGGCCCAGCGAGGATATGCCTGTTAGGCACAACACAGTCCCTGAAAATACTGTAAAGACAACAACTTGACACGAGGATCAAAAACGTCAATAAGGCTTTCAAAGTGGGAAGCGACTCACGGTTACTTGAGACGTCACCAGAGATAGAAGGCACACGGGTAGAGGTGGTAAATGTTGTAGCACGGATGTCCACGGGAGACGTGAGGCACACAGGTGGGGATGATCACACTGCTGCACGGGTATTCACCAGAGACATAAAGGCACACAGGTAAAGGTAGTAACACTGCTGCACGGGTATTCACCAGAGATGTTAAGGCACACAGGTAAGGTGGTAACACTGCTGCACGGGTATTCACCAGAGACGTAAAGGCACACAGGTAAAGGTAGTATCACTGCTGCTGTACGGATGAATAGGAACCTGGATCGGGAACTCACTAAGGCACGCTAGGAGACAACCGTTGTTCAGGCAATTTCCCATAACCTGTGGGACAGTTTTATACCCAGGGGAACCCTTAGACAGGTGCACAGCATCAGCTGGAAATGAGCCAATCAGGAGGAAGGATCCAGTCACATGGGCCGACTGTCATGGCGGCGCCCATGTCCGGATTTGAGATGCCGGACACCAGCCCTCCAGTAAGCCACAGCAAGCGAGGAGAATCCTCAGCTTCTCCCCCGCCGCCGCGCAGGCCGACCGACCACCCAGGAAGAAAGGGGAAGCCGGCGGTGCGGTAAGTGGGCGCCGATCCCCGGCTGAGCCCTGACAGTACCCCCTCCTTTAAGGGTGGGCACTGAACACCCACCAGGCTTATCTGGGAATCGCCTATGAAAACTCTGGATTAGTCGCGGAGCGTGTACATCAGAGGCTCTGATCCAGGCCCTTTCCTCGGGGCCGTAGCCCTTCCAATCGATGAGATATTGAAGGGTGTGGAATCTGTGCCGGGAATCCAAGATCTTTTCCACCTCAAATTCAGTGCCTTGTAATGTCTTGACTTGAGGCAATTTAGGGGAACACTTCTGAAAACGATTGAGCACCAGGGGCCGTAAGAGAGAGACGTGAAAAGTATTTGAAATCTTCATTTGAGGGGGAAGTTCCAATTTATAAGTTACTGGACTGATTATCTTAATGATACGATATGGACCGATAAAACGCGGAGCAAGTTTCATGGACGGGACTCTTAAGCGGATATTTTTGGAAGATAACCAGACCCTGTCCCCGACTCTCAACAGGGGAACCGCCAAACGTTTCCTGTCCGCAAATTTTTTGTAATTCCTAGAAGATTGCTTTAGGGATAAGTGAATTTTATTCCATAGAACTTAGAAGGATTGAATCTCTTGATTCACAGCTGGAACATCTATAGATGGAAGCTTCTGGAAATCTGGAACTCGTGGATGTCTACCAAAAACCGTAAAAAAAGGAGTGGATTTAGAGGAAGAATGAAATTTTAAGTTATGAGAAAACTCTGCCCATGGCAGGAGGTCCACCCAATCATCCTGGGAAGAAGACACAAAGAGCCTAATGAAGGTCTCCAGCTCTTGATTGACCCTTTCCGTTTGACCATTCGACTGTGGGTTGTAGGCTGAGGAAAAGTTCAGTTTGATTCCACAGGTACTACACAGGGCTCTCCAGAATTTGGCTGTAAATTGAACACCTCGATCAGAGACTATTTCCCTGGGGAGACCGTGTAATCTGAAGATGTCTCGAATAAAAATTTTTGCTAATTGAGGAGCAGAAGGAAGGCCAATGAGCGGGATAAAATGTGCCATTTTAGAAAAGCGATCCACGACCACCCATACCGTGTTATGTTCCTTGCACCGAGGTAATTCGGAAATAAAATCCATTGAGATGTGGGTCCAAGGAGCAGTTGGGATAGACAAGGGACGAAGAGGACCAACCATCTGTCTACGCGGAGTTTTATGTTGGGCGCATTTGATACAGGAGCGGACAAACACAGTGACATCCTTCTTCATGGTCGGCCACCAGTACGATCGAAGTAAGAACTGGTAGGTCTTGGTGATTCCAGTGTGACCTGCGAACAAGGATGCATGAGCCCAAATCAGCAATTTTTTACGTAACTTAGGAGGTACAAAAATTTTCCCAGGTGGCAAGGACACTACTTGAGTAGGAGCAAATACAATTGGGTCAAAAATGGAACGAACTTGAGAACACTCCTCCTCCTCCAAATTAGTCATGAAGGAGCAAGATAATGCATCGGCCTTCTTGTTCAACACACCAGGATGAAACTGGAGTTTTAAATCAAACTTAGAAAAAAAAAGTGACCATCGCGCCTGCCTGGCATTTAACCGGTGTGCAGTTTGTAGATAGATCAGATTCTTATGGTCTGTAATAATCGTGACAGGAAATTTGGCCCCTTCCAGGAGATACCGCCATTCCTCTAAGGCTAGGCGCATGGCTAGAAGTTCTTGGTCGCCAATAATATAATTTCTCTCGGCAGGGGAAAATTTACTGGAGAAAAATCCACAAGGATGCATCTTCCCATCTTCAGCAGACTGAGATAATACCGCGCCTACTCCAACGGAGGATGCGTCCACCTCCACAATGAATGGTTTGTCTATTTGAGGCTGACAGAGAATGGGAGCTCGAGAAAAGGCACCTTTTAGGTTTTGAAAGGCTTGTACTGCTGGAACAGACCATTTAGAACAATTGGCTCCTTTCCTTGTGAGGGAGGTAATGGGTGCTACCAGTGTAGAAAAGTGTGGAATAAACCTCCTGTAATAGATTGCGAATCCTAGAAAACGCTGAGTACCTTTTAATGACGTAGGCAGGGGCCATTCAGAGATTGCCTTTAGTTTATCAGGATCCATCTGGAGAGTCCCCCCGGAGATGATATGGCCTAAAAAAGGTACTGAAGTTTGGTGAAACATACATTTGGAAAGTTTCCCGAAGAGGTGATGAGTGCGAAGGCGGAACAATACCTCCCGTACATGAAGACGATGACTCTGTAAATCTCTGTAAAAGATTAAAATATCATCGAGATAAATCACAACAAATTTATGAAGAATATCCCGGAAGACCTCGTTGACGTAACCTTGAAAAATAGCTGGTGCATTACAAAGACCGAAGGGCATTACGAGGTACTCAAAGTGTCCGTCTCTGGTATTGAACGCGGTCTTCCACTCGTCCCCGGTCTTAATTCGAATCAGATTATACGCACCACGTAGATCCAGCTTCGTGAAAACCTGAGCCCCTTGAACCTTGTCAAACAGTTCTGAAATTAAAGGTAGCGGGTACCGATTTTTTTATGGTGATTTGATTCAACCCTCGATAATCTATACAGGGCCGGAGTCCACCATCCTTCTTCCCTACAAAAAAGAAACCTGCCCCTGCAGGAGAAGAAGAAGGCCGAATGAATCCTTTAGCAAGGTTTTCCTTAATGTATTCCTCCATGGCCGCGGTCTCAGGTACGGACAAAGGGTAAACATGGCCACGTGGAGGACTTTTCCCAGGAAGCAAATCAATGGCACAATCCCAAGGTCGATGCGGAGGCAGTTTATCTGCGGCTTGTTCACAAAATACGTCAGCGAAGTCTTGATAAGCCTCGGGCAAGCCCGGCTGGGGGGGGTGTTTAGAAGACTCTGGTCAAAGGGGCTTCTTAGCCGAGTTGGCAATCATCTCTTGGTTACATACTGGAACGACTTTGGTCAAACAATCTTGGAAACACTGTGAACCCCAGGATAGGATTTGCATAGCATCCCAGTTGAACACAGGATTGTGTTTTCTCAACCAGGGCAGCCCTAATACCAGCTCATAGGAGGATTCGGGTAACACAAAAAATTCCAGCATTTTATGATGTAGGCACCCAATTTGGACAGACACAGGATGAGAGAGTGAAGAAATGGGTAACCCCACCAGAGTTTTACCATCTAGACCGGACAGTAACAATTTATTAGGTAGGGAAACGACTGGAATACCCAAGGTGTGAATCAATCTCTCTGCAATAAAATTACCAGCGGCTCCAGAATCAATTAAAGCTTGAACCTTTCTTGTCCTGGACTTATGGGAAAGCGACACTACTAAAAGACTTTCGGATAATTGGGATGGCTTGAGAATAACCCCCAACTGAATGCTCCCTACTTCAGTCAGGGTTTCGCATTTCCCGCAAGTAAAGGACAATTCCTCAGAATGTGGTTAGGTGCAGCGCAATAGATACACAATTTATTTTGGAAGCGTCTATTGCGCTCTGCCGGGGTGAGTTTGGCTCTGTTGACCTGCATTGGTTCGTCTTCACTAGCTAGGATGGGTATAGGCGGACTAACAGCTGAAGAGCGGACTGGTAGATGTTCACCTCTTCCCCTACTAGCCCATCTTTCCCGATGGCAAAGGTCAATTTTGATACAGAGAGAGATAACGTCAGCGAAGGATTCTGGCAAATCTCTGGAGGCAAGCTCATCCTTCATCCTCTCAGAGAGTCCATGAAGGAAGGACGCTTTAAGAGCTTCCTCGTTCCATTTTAATTCAGATGCCAGGGTCTGAAATTGGACTAGATACTGCCCCACGGACCGTGTGCCCTATCGCACTCGGAGGAGGTCAGAGGATGCAGAAGCAGAACGGCCTGGCTAGTCAAAAATTCTCTTAAATGCGGAAACAAATTTCTTGTAGGTAGATACGATGGGGTCGGCCCGTTCCCATAGAGGGGAGACCCAGTCTAATGCTGCTCCTGTTAATAATGAAATCACATATGCTACTTTGGCCCGAGAAGTGGGAAAGTTCTGGGGAAGGCATTCGAATTGGATTTCACATTGGTTGATGAACCCGCGGCACCGCCTGGGGTCGCCATCAAACCTTTCTGGAGTGGCAAGCTGTAGTCGGGGTTTGGGAGTAGGAACCACCGGTGGAGGACCTGATGGAGAAGGTACAGTAACCGCAGGCGGGGGAACCGGGAGAATAGAAGCCAACGTGGTTTGGATCGAAACCAGTTGCCTCGAGAGCTCCTGTAAATACTGAGCCACTTGTTGTTGTTGCGCCTCCTGGTTGTCCATCCGAGAGGTCAACTCTTGCAGAGACCCAGTACCTTGGGATCCTGCAGCCTCCATTGGGCCTGAACAAACTGTCACGTCTGAAGCTGGAGAAGAGGACGTGGTGGGCCTCAGTTGGGGAAAGAAACGGAGACGAGGGGCCTGGATGTACGTTCTCCTCATCCACAGGTCTTGAGTGTTGGCGAGACCTGGGCAAAGGTGCGGAGTCTAACCCACAGGATGGTGTTCGCCAGTGACCTCCCCAATTGGGATATGGGCTTAGCTGCACCCCGTGAGCAGGTCGCGGTCCTTTGACCAGGTAGCCAAGCCCTGCAGGGATAGAGACACTACACCCGTGGCCCAGCGAGGATATGCCTGTTAGGCACAACACAGTCCCTGAAAATACTGTATAGACAACAACTTGACACGAGGATCAAAAACGTCAATAAGGCTTTCAAAGTGGGAAGCGACTCACGGTTACTTGAGACGTCACCAGAGATAGAAGGCACACGGGTAGAGGTGGTAAATATTGTAGCACGGATGTCCACGGGAGACGTGAGGCACACAGGTGGGGATGATCACACTGCTGCACGGGTATTCACCAGAGACGTAAAGGCACACAGGTAAAGGTAGTAACACTGCTGCACGGGTATTCACCAGAGATGTTAAGGCACACAGGTAAGGTGGTAACACTGCTGCACGGGTATTCACCAGAGACGTAAAGGCACACAGGTAAAGGTAGTATCACTGCTGCTGTACGGATGAATAGGAACCTGGACCGGGAACTCACTAAGGCACGCTAGGAGACAACTGTTGTTCAGACAATTTCCCATAACCTGTGGGACAGTTTTATACCCAGGGGAACCCTTAGACAGGTGCACAGCATCAGCTGGAAACGAGCCAATCAGGAGGAAGGATCCAGTCACGTGGGCCGACTGTCATGGCGGCGCCCATGTCCGGATTTGAGATGCCGGACACCAGCCCTCCAGGAAGCCACAGCAAGCGGGGAGAATCCTCAGCTTCTCCCCCACCGTCGCGCAGGCCGACCGACCACCCAGGAAGAAAGGGGAAGCCGGCGGTGCGGTAAGCGGGCGCCGATACCTGGCTGAGCCCTGACACATATTTGCTTTATATGAACCTATCCTTTAACCTGTATGATGATCAATATATGTGTTTCCAGATAAGAACATACTTATTCCTTTTTTCTCACTCATCTTTATAAATTGATATCACTTTGTAATTTAATAACTAGATTACTCTCAATAATAATCACTTTCATATTAAAATTGGTCAATTAACTCTTGTATTTATGCATATTTACTTATTTGGTTTATTTCAAAACCACGGATATGCCAGGATATTACCCTGCTTTATAACTGATTGCTTTATCTAATCCTATTTTGGGCTCTTAGGTCAATTTCTTACATTTCCTGATATTAATCAGGCATCAATCTAATTAAACAATCGCTGCTCTCACTTCTAGTGTCTGTTAGGCCAGCGCAAGTGCCGGGAGAAGAGCATAAACTCCATAGCAATGAGCATGAAACCCCCTGGCAACGAGCATGAAAGCCCAGGCAACGAGCATGAAACCCCCTGGCAATGAGCATGAAACCCCCTTGGAACAAGCATGAAACCCCCTGGCAACGAGCATGAAAGCACAGGCAAGGAGCATGAAACCCCATAGCAACGAGCATGAAAGCCCCTGGCAATGAGCATAAACCCCATAGTAACTAGCATGAAACCCCCTGGCAACAAGCATGGAACCCCCTGGCAACGAGCACTTAATCCCCTGGCAATGAGCAGGTCATTTTAAAGTAATGCGAAGCCTTACTGTGGGACATAAAATGGTGTCGGGCAAATATGTAAGTGGCACTTTGGTAATAGGCATTACAGTGTGTGACATAATCTGTAATGGGCATTATTATGTGTGGAATAATGTAAGTCACTGTACCAGGGACGTCTGACTGGTGCACTGCCTTATGGAGGAGCTAGGACAAAATACAGGTACGGGAAGGGAGGGGGCACAAAATTGCTGCCTTGCGCCGGGTGACAGATATCCTAGTTTCGGCCCTGCCCTGTCCATCCTGAATTACAGCCATCAACTTCCGTGCAGGGGTAACAGGTACCGGGCTTTTTCACATGATCCCATAAGTGGCATTTCCAACCAAATACTACAGGCACTACAGGAATGTACCCTATTACTTTCAACACCTTGGGACATGCTCCATAGACTATTTTTTGGATCATAACCTGCCTCTACTCTATTGCTGAAAGGTGAAACTGTGTATATCTGACACAGTCTCATGTTTTTTTATTAACAACTAGCGCTCTGTGGGAATCTCCGGCTCAATATAATTCTCCTAGAGTTAAATGAGCTGTTATCTTTTGCCTCATAGAAACACATTCCTATATCAAACAGTACCCTATATTACCTTTTCACACTCTCTCAACAGTGAGCTCTCCCCTCCTGTCCTGCAATGTCTAGAATAGCCGGGCTTTGTACACTCTGACAGCAGAAGTGCTCTCTTCTCTTTCTTCCTACCAGCTGCCATCCCCACTCTCTCATCCCACGTCCTCTGTTATATATAAGACGTGGAGACAGCAGAAGTGCTCTCTTCTCTTTCTTCCAACCAACTGCCATCCCCACTCTCTCATCCCACGTCCTCTGTTATATATAAGATGTGGAGACAGCAGAAGTGCTCTCTACTCTTTCTTCCAACCAGCTGCCATCCCCACTCTCTCATCCCACGTCCACAGTTATATATAAGACGTGGAGACAGCAGAAGTGCTCTCTTCTCTTTCTTCCTACCAGCTGCCATCCCCACTCTCTCATCCCACGTCCTCTGTTATATATAAGACGTGGAAACTGCAGAAGTGAGGGGACAGACTCTGGGCCTCTGTATCAGACATCACATACTCTTATGAATATTTTCCATAGACATGTCCTTCTTATGGTATTCACTCTCCAGTTACATAGATCTTGGAGGCTAATTCCATGTCGTATTTAGAGATATGTGCAGTTTCTGAATTTACTAACTTGCTTTTCAGATTCTAGGTGACATTTATCCTCACCTCTATCTCAGAGGGGAAGGGGTGCACATGCCCCTGGAAGCAACAAACTTTCAATATATTCTGCACATTACTGTGTATCCTATTTTACAGCAAAATAAGAGGATCATTTTGTAGTTGAGTTTTTTTACAATTGATGCTCTTCTGATACACATGTGGTATGATTATGCACCCAGGTGGTCTCAGAGGAAAGTGTGCACATGCTCCTGGGAGCAACAATCAGTTTTAATAAAATCTGCACAACTGTATATCTTCCCTTACAGTGCGATAAGACGATAATTTGTAGCTGAAATCTGCAATAATTGGTCTTTCTTTTGAAATATATGTGGCATGATCAGGGCCAGATTAAGGTCTGTGGGGGCCCCTGGGCAACAAACATCTGGGGGCCCCTATCAATAAAAGTTGAAAATTATAATATATATATATATAACAAGTCCCATTAGGTCGGCACTCCCTTAGATAGAGTTAAAAAGACCGTGGTGCAAGCAACTCAAATTCCAATCAACACATATCCATTTGCATATATATATATATATATATATATATATATATATACAATGGCGCCATAATACATATAGTCCCATCAAAGTCCGTCCAAAGTAAAAGAGTTTAGCCAAAACAGGGACTTTATTGTATATATGTATAGAGATACTGTATATGCACTTTTCCTCTTTTCTATAACCACCATTACGTGGATGGGGAGCACAACGTGAATCTGCACTTTCATCGGTACGTATGTAAATTGCTAATAGGCCCCTATAACACTGTGCAGTCCCATAACCTGTACCTGACGGTCTGTCCCGGCCTGTGTATGCTGCCACCTGGTGGGGAGATCAGTCAAGTGTGACCAGGGGGCAGTTTGAGCAATGCCCATTACTTGTCACTCGTAAATGCAGAGCCACATTAGCCCCTCAGAGGTAGCGTAAATCCATAGCGGAAAGGATGGCCTGATACTGGCCCCGGGGGCACTGGAGTTGGGGACATAAACTCTGGAGAGACGAGAACAGATCTCTGTTCACTAAGTTGTCACAGTGATATCTGTGCGCAGAACATGCCAGGCCCCGCCCGTCACCTACCAGATCCATGTACACCTTCGTCGTAAGCTCCTCATCCTTTTCATTCTACACAAGAAGAGAAGTAGCAATAAGTTCATGGTACAGGATCCACTTTCATGTTAGTATAAAACTCACCCCCCATCCCTGACTATAACATGCACCCCGGCCCCACCGCCTGCGTCATAGACATCGTGTATCTGTAATTCTATATACTATTACTGTATACTCAGAGTCACCCCCCATCCCTGACTATAACATGCACCCCGGCCCCACCTCCTACGTCATAAACATCCTGTATCTATAATTCTATATACTATTACTGTATACTCAGAGTCACCCCCCATCCCTGACTATAACATGCACCCCGGCCCCACCGCCTGCGTCATAGACATCGTGTATCTGTAATTCTATATACTATTACTGTATACTCAGAGTCACCCCCCATCCCTGACTATAACATGCACCCCGACCCCACTGCCTACGTCATAGACATCCTGTATCTGTAATTCTATATACTATTACTGTATACTCAGAGTCACCTCCATCCCTTACTATAACATGCACCCCGGCCCCACCGCCTATGTCATAGACATCCTGTATCTGTAATTCTATATACTATTACTGTATACTCAGAGTCACCCCCATCCCTGACTATAACATGCACCCCGGCCACACCTCCTACGTCATAGACATCCTGTATCTATAATTCTATATACTATTACTGTATACTCAGAGTCACCTCCATCCCTGACTATAACATGCACCCCGGCCCCACCGCCTATGTCATAGACATCCTGTATCTGTAATTCTATATACTATTACTGTATACTCAGAGTCACCCCCATCCCTGACTATAACATGCACCCCGGCCCCACCTCCTACGTCATAGACATCCTATATCTATAATTCTATATACTATTACTGTATACTCAGAGTCACCCCCATCCCTGACTACAACATGCATCCCGGCCCCACCGCCTACGTCATAGACATCCTGTATCTGTAATTCTATATACTATTACTGTATACTCAGAGTCACCCTCCATCCCTGACTATAACATGTACCCCGGCCCCACCGCCTATGTCATAGACATCCTGTATCTGTAATTCTATATACTATTACTGTATACTCAGAGTCACCCTCCATCCCTGACTATAACATGTACCCCGGCCCCACCGCCTATGTCATAGACATCCTGTATCTGTAATTCTATATACTATTACTGTATACTCAGAGTCACCCCCCATCCCTGACTATAACATGTACCCCGGCCCCACCGCCTACGTCATAGACATCCTGTATCTGTAATTCTATATACTATTATTGGATACTCAGAGTCACCTCCCATCCCTGACTATAACATGCACCCCGGCCCCACCGCCTACGTCATAGACATCCTGTATCTGTAATTCTATATACTATTACTGTATACTCAGAGTCACCCCCATCCCTGACTATAACATGCACCCCGGCCCCACCGCCTATGTCATAGACATCCTGTATCTGTAATTCTATATACTATTACTGTATACTCAGAGTCACCCCCATCCCTGACTATAACATGCAACCCGGCCCCACCTCCTACGTCATAGACATCCTGTATCTATAATTCTATATACTATTACTGTATACTCAGAGTCACCCCCATCCCTGACTACAACATGCATCCCGGCCCCACCGCCTACGTCATAGACATCCTGTATCTGTAATTCTATATACTATTACTGTATACTCAGAGTCACCCCCATCCCTGACTATAACATGCACCCCGGCCCCACCGCCTACGTCATAGACATCCTGTATCTGTAATTCTATATACTATTACTGTATACTCAGAGTCACCCCCATCCCTGACTATAACATGCACCCCGGCCCCACCGCCTACGTCATAGACATCCTGTATCTGTAATTCTATATACTATTACTGTATACTCAGAGTCACCCCCATCCCTGACTATAACATGCACCCCGGCCCCACCGCCTACGTCATAGACATCCTGTATCTGTAATTCTATATACTATTACTGTATACTCAGAGTCACCCCCATCCCTGACTATAACATGCGCCCCGGCCCCACCGCCTATGTCATAGACATCCTGTATCTGTAATTCTATATACTATTACTGTATACTCAGAGTCACCCCCCATCCCTGACTATAACATGCACCCCGACCCCACCGCCTACGTCATAGACATCCTGTATCTGTAATTCTATATACTATTACTATATACTCAGAGTCACCCCCCATCCCTGACTATAACATGCATCCCGGCCCCACCGCCTACGTCATAGACATCCTGTATCTGTAATTCTATATACTAATACTGTATACTCAGAGTCACCTCCCATCCCTGACTATAACATGCACCCCGGCCCCACCGCCTTCATCATAGACATCCTGTATCTGTAATTCTATATACTATTACTGTATACTCAGAGTCACCCCCCATCCCTGACTATAACATGTACCCCGGCCCCACCGCCTACGTCATAGACATCCTGTATCTGTAATTCTATATACAATTACTGTATACTCAGAGTCACCCCCATCCCTGACTATAACATGCACCCCGGCCCCACCTCCTTCGTCATAGACATCCTGTATCTGTAATTCTATATACTATTACTGTATACTCAGAGTCACCCCCATCCCTGACTATAACATGTACCCCGGCCCCACCGCCTACGTCATAGACATACTGTATCTGTAATTCTATATACTATTACTGTATACTCAGAGTCACCTCCCATCCCTGACTATAACATGCACCCCGGCCCCACCGCCTACGTCATAGACATCCTGTATCTGTAATTCTATATACTATTTCTGTATACTCAGAGTCACCCCCATCCCTGACTATAACATGCACCCCGGCCCCACCGCCTATGTCATAGACATCCTGTATCTGTAATTCTATATACTATTACTGTATACTCAGAGTCACCCCAATCCCTGACTATAACATGCAACCCGGCCCCACCTCCTACGTCATAGACATCCTGTATCTATAATGCTATATACTATTACTGTATACTCAGAGTCACCCCCATCCCTGACTACAACATGCATCCCGGCCCCACCGCCTACGTCATAGACATCCTGTATCTGTAATTCTATATACTATTACTGTATACTCAGAGTCACCCCCATCCCTGACTATAACATGCACCCCGGCCCCACCGCCTACGTCATAGACATCCTGTATCTGTAATTCTATATACTATTACTGTATACTCAGAGTAACCCCCATCCCTGACTATAACATGCACCCCGGCCCCACCGCCTACGTCATAGACATCCTGTATCTGTAATTCTATATACTATTACTGTATACTCCGAGTCACCCTCCATCCCTGACTATAACATGTACCCCGGCCCCACTGCCTATTTCATAGACATCCTGTATCTGTAGTTCTATATACTATTACTGTATACTCAGAGTCACCCCCCATCCCTGACTATAACATGCACCCCGACCCCACCGCCTACGTCATAGACATAGTGTATCTGTTATTCTATATATTATTACTGTATACTCAGAGTCACCCCATCCCTGACTATAACATGCACCCCGGCCCCACCGCCTACGTCATAGACATCCTGTATCTGTAATTCTATATACTATTACTGTATACTCAGAGTCACCCCCCATCCCTGACTATAACATGCACCCCGGCCCCACCACCTACGTCATAGACATCCTGTATCTGTAATTCTATATACTATTACTGTATACTCAGAGTCACCTCCCATCCCTGAATATAACATGCACGCCGACCCCACCGCCTACGTCATAGACATCGTGTATCTGTAATTCTATATACTATTACTGTATACTCAGAGTCACCTCCCATCCCTGACTATAACATGCATCCCGGCCCCACCGCCTACGTCATAGACATCCTGTATCTGTAATTCTATATACTAATACTGTATACTCAGAGTCACCTCCCATCCCTGACTACAACATGCACCCCGGCCCCACCGCCTACGTCATAGACATCCTGTATCTGTAATTCTATATACTATTACTGTATACTCAGAGTCACCCCCCCATCCCTGACTATAACATGCACCCCGGCCCCACCGCCTACGTCATAGACATCCTGTATCTGTAATTCTATATTCTATTACTGTATACTCAGAGTCACCCCCCATCCCTGACTACAACATGCACGCCGGCCCCACCGCCTACATCATAGACATCCTGTATCTGTAATTCTATATACTATTACTGTATACTCAGAGTCACCCCCCATCCCTGACTATAACATGCACCCCGGCCTCACCGCCTACGTCATAGACATCCTGTATCTGTAATTCTATATACTATTACTGTATACTCAGAGTCACCCCCCATCCCTGACTATAACATGCACCCCGACCCCACCGCCTACGTCATAGACATCCTGTATCTGTAATTCTATATACTATTACTATATACTCAGAGTCACCTCCCATCCCTGACTATAACATGCACCCCGACCCCACCGCCTACGTCATAGACATCGTGTATCTGTAATTCTATATACTATTACTGTATACTCAGAGTCACCCCCCATCCCTGACTATAACATGCATCCCGGCCCCACCGCCTACGTCATATACATCCTGTATCTGTAATTCTATATACTAATACTGTATACTCAGAGTCACCTCCCATCCCTGACTATAACATGCACCCCGGCCCCACCGCCTTCATCATAGACATCCTGTATCTGTAATTCTATATACTCTTACTGTATACTCAGAGTCACCCCCCATCCCTGACTATAACATGTACCCCGGCCCCACCGCCTACGTCATAGACATCCTGTATCTGTAATTCTATATACTATTACTGTATACTCAGAGTCACCCCCATCCCTGACTATAACATGTACCCCGGCCCCACCGCCTACGTCATAGACATACTGTATCTGTAATTCTATATACTATTACTGTATACTCAGAGTCACCTCCCATCCCTGACTATAACATGCACCCCGGCCCCACCGCCTACGTCATAGACATCCTGTATCTGTAATTCTATATACTATTTCTGTATACTCAGAGTCACCCCCATCCCTGACTATAACATGCACCCCGGCCCCACCGCCTATGTCATAGACATCCTGTATCTGTAATTCTATATACTATTACTGTATACTCAGAGTCACCCCAATCCCTGACTATAACATGCAACCCGGCCCCACCTCCTACGTCATAGACATACTGTATCTATAATGCTATATACTATTACTGTATACTCAGAGTCACCCCCATCCCTGACTACAACATGCATCCCGGCCCCACCGCCTACGTCATAGACATCCTGTATCTGTAATTCTATATACTATTACTGTATACTCAGAGTCACCCCCATCCCTGACTATAACATGCACCCCGGCCCCACCGCCTACGTCATAGACATCCTGTATCTGTAATTCTATATACTATTACTGTATACTCAGAGTAACCCCCATCCCTGACTATAACATGCACCCCGGCCCCACCGCCTACGTCATAGACATCCTGTATCTGTAATTCTATATACTATTACTGTATACTCCGAGTCACCCTCCATCCCTGACTATAACATGTACCCCGGCCCCACTGCCTATTTCATAGACATCCTGTATCTGTAGTTCTATATACTATTACTGTATACTCAGAGTCACCCCCCATCCCTGACTATAACATGCACCCCGACCCCACCGCCTACGTCATAGACATAGTGTATCTGTTATTCTATATATTATTACTGTATACTCAGAGTCACCCCATCCCTGACTATAACATGCACCCCGGCCCCACCGCCTACGTCATAGACATCCTGTATCTGTAATTCTATATACTATTACTGTATACTCAGAGTCACCCCCCATCCCTGACTATAACATGCACCCCGGCCCCACCACCTACGTCATAGACATCCTGTATCTGTAATTCTATATACTATTACTGTATACTCAGAGTCACCTCCCATCCCTGAATATAACATGCACGCCGACCCCACCGCCTACGTCATAGACATCGTGTATCTGTAATTCTATATACTATTACTGTATACTCAGAGTCACCTCCCATCCCTGACTATAACATGCATCCCGGCCCCACCGCCTACGTCATAGACATCCTGTATCTGTAATTCTATATACTAATACTGTATACTCAGAGTCACCTCCCATCCCTGACTACAACATGCACCCCGGCCCCACCGCCTACGTCATAGACATCCTGTATCTGTAATTCTATATACTATTACTGTATACTCAGAGTCACCCCCCCATCCCTGACTATAACATGCACCCCGGCCCCACCGCCTACGTCATAGACATCCTGTATCTGTAATTCTATATTCTATTACTGTATACTCAGAGTCACCCCCCATCCCTGACTACAACATGCACGCCGGCCCCACCGCCTACATCATAGACATCCTGTATCTGTAATTCTATATACTATTACTGTATACTCAGAGTCACCCCCCATCCCTGACTATAACATGCACCCCGGCCTCACCGCCTACGTCATAGACATCCTGTATCTGTAATTCTATATACTATTACTGTATACTCAGAGTCACCCCCCATCCCTGACTATAACATGCACCCCGACCCCACCGCCTACGTCATAGACATCCTGTATCTGTAATTCTATATACTATTACTATATACTCAGAGTCACCTCCCATCCCTGACTATAACATGCACCCCGACCCCACCGCCTACGTCATAGACATCGTGTATCTGTAATTCTATATACTATTACTGTATACTCAGAGTCACCCCCCATCCCTGACTATAACATGCATCCCGGCCCCACCGCCTACGTCATATACATCCTGTATCTGTAATTCTATATACTAATACTGTATACTCAGAGTCACCTCCCATCCCTGACTATAACATGCACCCCGGCCCCACCGCCTTCATCATAGACATCCTGTATCTGTAATTCTATATACTCTTACTGTATACTCAGAGTCACCCCCCATCCCTGACTATAACATGTACCCCGGCCCCACCGCCTATGTCATAGACATCCTGTATCTGTAATTCTATATACTATTACTGTATACTCAGAGTCACCCCCATCCCTGACTATAACATGCACCCCGGCCCCACCTCCTACGTCATAGACATCCTGTATCTATAATTCTATATACTATTACTGTATACTCAGAGTCACCCCCATCCCTGACTATAACATGCATCCCGGCCCCACCGCCTACGTCATAGACGTCCTGTATCTGTAATTCTATATGCTATTACTGTATACTCAGAGTCACCTCCTATCCCTGACTATAACATGCAGCCTGGCCCCAACGCCTACGTCATAGACATCCTGTATCTGTAATTCTATATACTATTACTGTATACTCAGAATCACCCCCCATCCCTGACTATAACATGAATCCCGGCCCCACCGCCTACGTCATAGACATCCTGTATCTGTAATTCTATATACTATTACTGTATACTCAGAGTCACCTCCCATCCCTGACTATAACATGCATCCCAGCCCCACCGCCTATGTCATAGACATCCTGTATCTGTAATTCTATATACTATTACTGTATACTCAGAGTCACCTCCCATCCCTGACTATAACATGCACCCCGACCCCACCGTCTACGTCATAAGCATCCTGTATCTGTAATTCTATATACTATTACTGTATACTCAGAGTCACCTCCCATCCCTGACTACAGCATGCACCCCGGCCCCACCGCCTACATCATAGACATCCTGTATCTGTATTTCTATTAGGGGTGTGCATCGGCCACTTTTCGTGTTTTGTGTTTTGGTTTTGGATCTGGATCTTTCTTCGTGTTTTGGATCTGGATTGGTTTTGCCAAAACCACCCTTCCGTGTTTTGGGTTCTGGGTTTTGTGTTTTGGATCTGTATTTTTTTGAAAAAAAGCATAAAAACAGCTAAAATCACAGAATGTGTAGGTTTTTCTGCTCCTATGCTATTATTAACCTCAATAACCTTAATTTCCACTCATTTCCAGTCTATTCTGAACACCTCACACCTCACAATAGTGTTTTTATGTCCAAAAGGTTGCACCGAGGTAGCTGGATGACTATGCTAAGCGACACGAGTGGGCGGCACAAACACGTGACCCATCTAGGAGTGACACTGCAGTGGCAGGCAGGATGGCAGTTAGAAAAACTAGGCCCCAAACTGTACATAATGCAAAGAAAAAAAGAGGTGCAAGATGGAATTGTCCTTGGGCCCTCCCACCCACCCTTATGTTGTATAAACAGGACATGCACACTTTAACAAATCAATCATTTCAGCGCCAGGGTCTGCCACACAACTGTGGCTGAAATGATTGGTTCGTTTGGGCCCCCACAAAACAAGCTGGCAATTAATGTGTCCCTGCACAAACTGGCTCTACGGAGGCAAGATGTCATCCTCATCCTCCTCATCCACCGATTCCTCACCCTCTTCAGTGTGTACATCCTCATCCTCACAAAGTATTAACTCGTCCCCACTTGAATCCACCACCACAGGTCCCTCTGTACCTTCTGGAGGCTGGTCTCCCTGGAAGAGCTGATAATTCATTTTGATGAACATCATCTTCTCCACATTCTGTGGAAGCAACCTCCTACGCCTTTCGCTGACAAGGTTCCCGGCTGCACTAAACACTCTTTCGGAGTACACACTGGAGGGGGGGCAACTCAGGTAAAATAGAGCCAGTTTGTACAGGGGCCTCCAAATTGCCTCTTTTTCCTGCCAGTACAGGTATGGACTGTCTGACATGCCTACTTGGATGCTGTCACCGATGTAATCCTCCACCATTCTGTCAATGGTGACAGTATCATATGCAGTGACAGTAGACATGTCAGAAATTGTTGCCAGGTCCTTCAGTCCGGACCAGATGTCCAAACTTGGTCCTGCCTGCCCTGCATCACCGCCAGCGGGTTGCTTAGGATACCTAAGTTTTTTCCTGGCAGCCCCAGTTGCGGGAGAAAATGAAGAAGGAGCCGTTGACGTGTCACGTTCCGCTTCAGCTGACAGTGTGTTCACCAGCAGGTCTTTGCACCTCTGCAGGCTTGTGTCGGCCGGAAAGAGAGACACCACATAGGCTTTAAACCTAGGATCGAGCACGGTGGCCAAAATGTAGTGGTCTGATTTCAACAGATTGACCACCCTGGAATCCTGGCAAAGCGAATGAAGGGCTTCATCCACAAGTCCCACATGCCGAGCGGAATCGCTCCGTCTTAGCTCCTCCTTCACTTTCTCCAGCTGCTTCTGCAAAAGCCTGATGAGGGGAATGACCTGACTCAAGCTGGCAGTGTCTGAACTGACTTCACGTGTGGCAAGTTCGAAGGGCTGAAGAACCTTGCACAACACGGAAATCATTCTCCACTGCACTTGAGTCAGGTGCATACCCCCTCCTTTGCCTATGTCATAGGTGGATGTATAGGCTTGTATGGCCTTTTGCTGCTCCTCCATCCTCTGAAGCATATAGAGGGTTGAGTTCCACCGCGTCACAACCTCTTGCTTCAGGTGATGGCGGGGCAGGTTCAAGAGTGTTTGCTGGCGCTCCAGTCTTCGGCACGCAGTCGCTGAATGGCGAAAGTGGCCAGAAATTTTTCGGGCCACCCAAAGCGTCTCCTGCACGCCCCTGTCGCTTTTCAGAAAATTCTGCACCACCAAGTTTATTGTGTGAGCAAAACATGGGACGTGCTGGAATTTGCCCAGATGTAATGCCCGCACAATATTGGTGGCGTTGTCAGATATCACAAATCCCCAGGAGAGTCTAAGTGGGGTAAGCCACTGGGCGATGATTTCCCTCAGTTTCTCTAAGAGGTTGTCGGCGGTGTGCCTCTTACTGAAACCGGTGATACACAGCGTAGCCTGCCTTGTAACGAGCTGGCGTTTCTGAGATGCTGCTACTGGTGACGCTGCTGCTGTTGCTGCGTAAGGTGATACATCTACCCAGTGGGCTGTCACAGTCATATAGTCCTTAGTCTGCCCTGTTCCACTTGTCCACATGTCCGTGGTTAAGTGGACATTGTGTACAACGGCATTTTTCAGGACACTGAGGACACTTTTTCTGACGTTTCTGTACAGTCTCGGTATCGCCTGCCTAGTGAAGTGGAATCTAGACGGGATTTGGAACCGGGGACACACTACCTCCATCAATTGTCTAAATCCCACTGCACTAATGGCGGATACCGGACGCACGTCTAACACCAACATAGCAGTCAAGGCCTCAGTTATACGTTTTGCTTCAGGATGACTGCTGTCGTACTTCATCCTCCTCGCTAAGGACTGTTGGAGGGTCAATTGTTTAGTAAAAGTAGTGGTGTTCCTACTTCCTCTCTGGGATGATGAACGACTCCCAGCAGCAGCAGCAACAGCAGCAGCGGCAGCAGTAGGCGTAGCAATGCAGGATCCTCCGGAGGAATCCCGGATAGGAGAGTCAGTCATGCCAGTGATATGGCCTGCAGGACTACTTCCGATCCTGACTAAGGAGGAAATTGACGAGGAGGGAGTTGACGGTGTGGTTTGCAGGCGCTTGGATACAACAGGACAACGGGATTTAGGTGTCCCTGGACTGCTTACGGTCTGAGCCAAAGTTTCTGAACTTGACAGTAACTTTTTATGAACGCGCTGCAGGTGCCGTATAAGGGAGGATGTTCCTAGGTGGTTGACGTCCCTACCCCTACTTATTTCACCTTTACATATGGTACATATGGCAAGACAGTTGTTGTCCGGATTTGGATAGAAATATTGCCAGACCAAAGAGGTGGAATGTTTGGTCTTCTGCCCAGGCATGACCGTGATGGGCTTTTTCATCCCACGGACAACAACTGTCTCCCCCGGAGCCTGATTTAAACAAACCACATCACCATCAGAATCCTCCTCGCCAACTTCCTCCTCAGCGCCAGCTACACCAGTATCCTCATCCTGTTGTACTTCAACAGTGACATCTTCAATTTGCATATCAGCAAGTGGACTGTGGGTGCTCCTTTCAGCACTTGCAGGGGGCGTGCAAATGGTGGAAAGAGCCACCTCTTCCCGTCCAGTGCTGGGAAGGTCAGGCATCGCAACCACCACCACACTTGGACTCTCTTTGGGGATTTGTGATATCTTCTTAGAAAGCACAGTTCTTCGCTGTGCTTTTGCCAGCTTAACTCTTTTGATTTTTTTAGTGGGAGGAGTGCTTCCATCGTCATGTGAAGCTGAACCACTAGTCATGAACATACTAGGGATCGACCTTAGCCGTTCCTTGCCACTCCGTGTCGTAAATGGCATATTGGCAAGTTTACGTTTCTCTTCAGCTGATTTAAATGTCTTTTTCAAGGTCATTTTCCTGAACTTTGCCATTTGGGATTGTATGTGCCCTCTACTATGACATTGGGCATCGGCCTTGGCAGACGACGTTGATGGCATGTTATCGTCTATGTCATGACTAGTGGCAGCAGCTTCAGCACTAGGAGGAAGTGGTTCTTGATCTTTCTCTATTTTATTTTTATCGGAGAAAGTTTGGTCCTCCATTTATGTTATATCGATTTGATATATACGTGCGGCTAAACACAGAAAATAAATTTTTTTTTGGTTCGGACTGGAGTGTACTTTGTGGGTTACAGCACCCTTTAACGGTCAAGCCAGCCGGCCCTTTACTTATGACACAGGCGCACTCTTGGCACTACTTTGTTGATGCACGTGCGGCTACTGCGCACACAATTCACAAACACAGAAAATAATTTTTTTTTGGTTTGGACTGGAGTGTACTTTGGGGGTTACAGCACCCTTTAACGGTCAAGCCAGCCGGCCCTTTACTTATGACACAGGCGCACGCTTGGCACTACTTTGTTGATGCACGTGCGGCTACTGCGCACACAATTCACAAACACAGAAAATAATTTTTTTTTAGGTTTGGACTGGAGTGTACTTTCGGGGGTTACAGCACCCTTAACGGTCAAGCCAGCCGGCCCTTTACTTATGACACAGGCGCACGCTTGGCACTACTTTGTTGATGCACGTGCGGCTACTGCGCACACAATTCACAAACACAGAAAATAATTTTTTTTTGGTTTGGACTGGAGTGTACTTTCGGGGGTTACAGCACCCTTTAACGGTCAAGCCAGCCGGCCCTTTACTTATGACACAGGCGCACGCTTGGCACTACTTTGTTGATGCACGTGCGGCTACTGCGCACACAATTCACAAACACAGAAAATAATTTTTTTTTAGGTTTGGACTGGAGTGTACTTTCGGGGGTTACAGCACCCTTAACGGTCAAGCCAGCCGGCCCTTTACTTATGACACAGGCGCACGCTTGGCACTACTTTGTTGATGCACGTGCGGCTACTGCGCACACAATTCACAAACACAGAAAATAATTTTTTTTTTGGTTTGGACTGGAGTGTACTTTCGGGGGTTACAGCACCCTTAACGGTCAAGCCAGCCGGCCCTTTACTTATGACACAGGCGCACGCTTGGCACTACTTTGTTGATGCACGTGCGGCTACTGCGCACACAATTCACAAACACAGAAAATATATTATTTTTTTAGCACTTGGGGGGAGCACCCCTGATGGACAGAGCACCCCCTGGACAACACTACAGCACCCCTTTAGGACTGGGACACTGCACAGGACTTTGGAACTGACTGCACAACACAGTCCAGCCAGCCCCTATGGACTTTGAAGTAGTGGACACAGCCCCTATTAACAACAGCAGCACAGCACAACACAGCCAGCCCCTATGGACTTTGAAGTAGTGGACAACAGCAGCACTACACTACACTACACTACACAGCACTAACTCCCACCCTCCCTCTTCACTGTCCACAGCCGAGTGGGAAAATGGCGCCGACGCGGGTACCTTATATAGGATCCAAAACCCGCGAGACTCGGAAGGCGGGATGATGACGTTTTGCCTCGATTTCAGATCCGAGTCAGGCGGGAAAAGTCGAGCCTGACTCGGATCGGACTCGGATCGGGGGGGCTCGGGGGGGTTCGGATTTCAGAAATCCGAACCCGCTCACCCCTAATTTCTATATACTATTACTGTATACTCAGAGTCACCCCCCCATCCCTGACTATAACATGCACCCCGGCCCCACCGCCTACATCATAGACATCGTGTATCTGTAATTCTATATACTATTACTGTATACTCAGAGTCACCCCCCATCCCTGACTATAACATGCATCCCGGCCCCACCGCCTACGTCATATACATCCTGTATCTGTAATTCTATATACTAATACTGTATACTCAGAGTCACCTCCCATCCCTGACTATAACATGCACCCCGGCCCCACCGCCTTCATCATAGACATCCTGTATCTGTAATTCTATATACTCTTACTGTATACTCAGAGTCACCCCCCATCCCTGACTATAACATGTACCCCGGCCCCACCGCCTACGTCATAGACATCCTGTATCTGTAATTCTATATACTATTACTGTATACTCAGAGTCACCCCCATCCCTGACTATAACATGCACCCCGGCCCCACCTCCTACGTCATAGACATCCTGTATCTATAATTCTATATACTATTACTGTATACTCAGAGTCACCCCCATCCCTGACTATAACATGCATCCCGGCCCCACCGCCTACGTCATAGACGTCCTGTATCTGTAATTCTATATGCTATTACTGTATACTCAGAGTCACCTCCTATCCCTGACTATAACATGCAGCCTGGCCCCAACGCCTACGTCATAGACATCCTGTATCTGTAATTCTATATACTATTACTGTATACTCAGAATCACCCCCCATCCCTGACTATAACATGAATCCCGGCCCCACCGCCTACGTCATAGACATCCTGTATCTGTAATTCTATATACTATTACTGTATACTCAGAGTCACCTCCCATCCCTGACTATAACATGCATCCCAGCCCCACCGCCTATGTCATAGACATCCTGTATCTGTAATTCTATATACTATTACTGTATACTCAGAGTCACCTCCCATCCCTGACTATAACATGCACCCCGACCCCACCGTCTACGTCATAAGCATCCTGTATCTGTAATTCTATATACTATTACTGTATACTCAGAGTCACCTCCCATCCCTGACTACAGCATGCACCCCGGCCCCACCGCCTACATCATAGACATCCTGTATCTGTATTTCTATATACTATTACTGTATACTCAGAGTCACCCCCCCATCCCTGACTATAACATGCACCCCGACCCCACCGCCTACGTCATAGACATCCTGTATCTGTAATTCTATATACTATTACTGTATACTCAGAGTCACCCCCCATCCCTGACTATAACATGAATCGATGCCCCACCGCCTACGTCATAGACATCCTGTATCTGTAATTCTATATACTATTACTGTATACTCAGAGTCACCTCCCATCCCTGACTATAACATGCACCCCGGCCCCACCGCCTATGTCATAGACATCCTGTATCTGTAATTCTATATACTATTACTGTATACTCAGAGTCACCTCCCATCCCTGACTATAACATGCACCCCGACCCCACCGCCTACGTCATAAGCATCCTGTATCTGTAATTCTATATACTATTACTGTATACTCAGAGTCACCTCCCATCCCTGACTATAACATGCACCCCGGCCCCACCGCCTACGTCATAGACATCCTGTATCTGTAATTCTATATACTATTACTGTATACTCAGAGTCACCCCCCCATCCCTGACTATAACATGCACCCCGACCCCACCGCCTACGTCATAGATATCCTGTATCTGTAATTCTATATACTATTACTGTATACTCAGAGTCACCTCCCATCCCTGACTATAACATGCACCCCTGCCCCACCGCCTACGTCATAGACATCCTGTATCTGTAATTCTATATACTATTACTGTATACTCAGAGTCACCCCCATCCCTTATTATAACATGCACCCCGGCCCCACCGCCTATGTCATAGACATCCTGTATCTGTAATTCTATATACTATTACTGTATACTCAGAGTCACCTCCCATCCCTGACTATAACATGCACCCCGACCCCACCGCCTACGTCATAGACATCCTGTATCTGTAATTCTATATACTATTACTGTATACTCAGAGTCACCTCCCATCCCTGACTACAACATGCACTCCGGCCCCACCGCCTACGTCATAGACATCCTGTATCTGTAATTCTATATACTATTACTGTATACTCAGAGTCACCCCCCATCCCTGACTATAACATGAATCCCGGCCCCACCGCCTACGTCATAGACATCCTGTATCTGTAATTCTATATACTATTACTGTATACTCAGAGTCACCCCCATCCCTGACTATAACATGCACCCCGGCCCCACCGCCTACGTCATAGACATCCTGTATCTGTTATTCTATATACTATTACTGTATACTCAGAGTCACCCCCCCATCCCTGACTATAACATGCACCCCGACCCCACCGCCTACGTCATAGACATCCTGTATCTGTAATTCTATATACTATTACTGTATACTCAGAGTCACCCCTGGCCTCTCAGATTATACAGTATATGGATATATGGGGTAATCTTGCGAGTGAGCTGGAACAATAATCATTGGCCAATAATGGTGAGAGAGAGAATTAGGTTATTATAATGGACACACAACTGCTGGAGACTGATTCAGAGCCGCTCGCAAGCGGCCGCTCGTTCGCTCCGAGCGATGTTCGCACAACTGCGCATGCGTATGGGTCGTAATGCGCATGTGCCAACCAGTCATTGCGGTCACAAAACGTGCGCTCGTAATACAGCGAGGGGCTGCTAATTTGAGTGACAGGATGAGGCGTTTGTGGGTGGTAACAGGGGAAGGTGCTTGAAAACGGGGAGTGGAGATCAGAACGCAGGCGTGCCAAACAGTCAAAGCGGCGGTTTTTAGCGGAAGTAAATCCTACCACAAGCACTGCAAGCAGTTCAGACGCCTTTTGATGTTCCCGATTAATCTAATAAATAGCGGAGATGACGTATGATGCGAACGGCAAAGGGGCGTCTTTAGAAAATAGCGAGCGCATTTTTCGGACGCTCGCTCAGACATAGAGGCGTCAACAGACCGCAAAGAGCGAGCGCTCAATTTAAATATCCTGCCCCTTTTTAAGAACGAGCGTCTGCAAATAGCGTCCGGCTCTGATTCAGGTCCTCTGCCACCTATATACCTTCATATAATGTGTCAGTATTAGGGATGTTAGGGACCCACCTTATGGAGGATCACCATGAGTGGGTAGGTGGGCAAATATCTTTGGCGAAACATGTACCAAGAACCTTACTTAAAAATCCCTGTTAATTGTTGGAGCAGATTGTAAATGTTTGATCATCAGAATTCTTAATACCTACATTTCCTTCTAATTATGTGCCCCCTCAGTCTTCCTCCCACTCCCCGGATGTCCCCTTGTTATATAACTATGAAGTTATTCTCCAGTTCTTGGGCTGGAAATCCCAACAGCCGCGTTCCCTGTACCGGCAGCCGCTAGAACCGCGACAACGCTGCAGCTTCTGTACAGCAATGTTATACTGAGACTACGTAACTCCTCATATCGTCTGGTGAGCTGACACTTCTTTTAGTTGGGGGTCCATGTACAGAGATGGGGGCAGCTGTGCTTATTGTGCAATTGTTATATACAGTATATATATATGTTTCATTTCAGTTGAATTCAGGGTATCTCACACTTTATCCCCGGTATGGATTTGGTAGCGCTGGCCTTTATAGTGAGCGCTTATTCTTACCAGGCTAACGAGCTGCGACAGGATCATCCCCACCTGTACAGTCACCTTCTCCTGCGGGGTCCTGGTGGGTCGGACATGGACATTGTAGTCCTCGAAGAGCTTGTCCCTCAGGGCCCCCTCTCTGGTGGCGACGGCGGTTCCTGTCAGCGACACAAGAGCCATGAGAGAAACGGATCAGACTCGCTAAAGAGAACAGGGGGAGACACTAATCATAGCAACCAATCAGCTTCCTGCTATCATACACAGACTTAGCTGCAGTACCCGGCTCTACTGGGGTGGAGGTCGGTGATCTGTCTCTCCCCAGGCAGCCGGCTCCCTCCCTCACTGGGCTGCACTCTGGTGATATCAGCTCCCATATACTGAGCCACGCCTCCTGCACAGGGACCACCTCTAGGGACTTGTACTGAGCCACGCCTCCTGCACAGGGACCACCTCTAGGGACTTGTACCTAGCCACGCCTCCTGCACAGGAACCACCCCTAGGGACTTGTACTGAGCCATGCCTCCTGCACAGGGACCACCTCTAGGGACTTGTACTGAGCCACGCCTCCTGCACAGGAACCACCTCTAGGGACTTGTACTGAGCCATGCCTCCTGCACAGGGACCACCTCTAGGGACTTGTACTGAGCCGCGCCTCCTGCACAGGGACCACCTCTAGGGACTTGTACTGAGCCAAGCCTCCTGCACAGAAACCACCTCTAGGGACTTGTACTGAGCCACGCCTCCTGCACAGGGACCACCTCTAGGGACTTGTACTGAGCCGCACCTACTGCACAGGGACCACCTCTAGGGACTTGTACTGAGCCACGCCTCCTGCACAGGAACCACCTCTAGGGACTTGTACTGAGCCACGCCTCCTGCACAGGAACCACCTCTAGGGACATGTACTGAGCCGCGCCTCCTGCACAGGGACCACCTCTAGGGACTTGTACTGAGCCACGCCTCCTGCACAGGGACCACCTCTAGGGACTTGTACCTAGCCACGCCTCCTGCACAGGGACCACCTCTAGGGACTTGTACCTAGCCACGCCTCCTGCACAGGAACCACCTCTAGGGACTTGTACTGAGCCACGCCTCCTGCACAGGAACCACCTCTAGGGACTTGTACTGAGCCACGCCTCCTGCACAGGGACCACCTCTAGGGACTTGTACTGAGCCGCACCTCCTGCACAGGGACCACCTCTAGGGACTTGTACTGAGCCACGCCTCCTGCACAGGAACCACCTCTAGGGACTTGTACTGAGCCACGCCTCCTGCACAGGGACCACCCCTACGGACTTGTACTGAGCCACGCCTCCTGCACAGGGACCACCTCTAGGGACTAGTACTGAGCCACGCCTCCTACACAGGAACCACCTCTAGGGACTTGTACTGAGCCACACATCCTGCACAGGAACCACCTCTAGGGACTTGTACTGAGCCGCACCTCCTGCACAGGAACCACCTCTAGGGACTTGTACTGAGCCGCACCTCCTGCACAGGGATCAACACCTCTAGGGACTTGTACTGAGCCGCGCCTCCTGCACAGGAACCACCTCTAGGGACTTGTACTGAGCCGCGCCTCCTGCACAGGAACCACCTCTAGGGACTTGTACTGAGCCGCACCTCCTGCACAGGAACCACCTCTAGGGACTTGTACTGAGACACGCCTCCTGCACAGGGATCACCTCTAGGGACTTGTACTGAGCCGCACCTCCTGCACAGGAACCACCTCTAGGGACTTGTACTGAGCCACGCCTCCTGCACAGGAACCACCTCTAGGGACTTGTACTGAACCGCACCTCCTGCACAGGAACCACTTCTAGGGTCATGTACTGAGCCACACCTCCTGCACAGGAACCACCTCTAGGGACGTGTACAGAGCCACGCCTCCTGCACAGGGACCACCTCTAGGGACGTGTACTGAGCCACGCCTCCTGCACAGGGACCACCTCTAGGGACGTGTACTGAGCCACGCCTCCTGCACAGGGACCACCTCTAGGGACTTGTACTGAACCGTACCTCCAGCACAGGGACCACCTCTAGGGACGTATACTGAGCCACGCCTCCTGCACAGGAACCACCTCTAGGGACTTGTACTGAGCCACGCCTCCTGCACAGGAACCACCTCTAGGGACTTGTACTGAGCCACGCCTCCTGCACAGGAACCACCTCTAGGGACTTGTACTGAGCTGCGCTTCCTGCACAGGGACCACCTCTAGGGACTTGTACTGATCCGCGCCTCCTGCACAGGAACCACCTCAAGGAACTTGTACTGAGCCGCACCTCCTGCACAGGAACCACCTCTAGGGACATGTACTGATCCGCGCCTCCTGCACCGGAACCACCTCTAGGAACGTGTACTGAGCCACGCCTCCTGCACAGGGACCACCTCTAGGGACTTGTACTGAGCCGAGCCTCCTGCACAGGGACCACCTCTAGGGACATGTACTGATCCGCGCCTCCTGCACAGGAACCACCTCTAGGGACGTGTACTGATCCGCGCCTCCTGCACAGGAACCACCTCTAGGGACTTGTACTGAGCCACGTCTCCTGCACAGGGACCACCTCTAGGGACGTGTACTGAGCCACGCCTCCTGCACAGGGACCACCTCTAGGGACTTGTACTGAGCCACGCCTATTGCACAGGAACCACCTCTAGGGACTTGTACTGAGCCACGCCTCCTGCACAGGAACCACCTCTAGGGACATGTACTGAGCCGCGCCACCTGCACAGGAACCACCTCTAGGGACATGTACGGAGCCCCGCATCCTGTACAGGAACCACCTCTAGGGACTTATAGTGAGCCGCGCCTCCTGCACAGGAACCACCGCTAGGGACGTGTACTGAGCCACGCCTCCTGCACAGGGACCACCTCTAGGGACTTGTACTGAGCCGCGCCTTCTGCACAGGAACCACCTCTAGGGACTTGTACTGAGCCGCGCCTCCTGCACAGGAACCACCTCTAGGGACTTGTACTGAGCCACGCCTCCTGCACAGGGACCACCTCTAGGGACTTGTACTGAGCCACACCTCCTGCACAGGGACCACCTCTAGGGACATGTACTGAGCCACACCTCCTGCACAGGAACCACCTCTACGGACTTGTACTGAGCCACACCTCCTGCACAGGAACCACCTCTAGGGACGTGTACTGAGCCACGCCTCCTGCACAGGGACCACCTCTAGGGACTTGTACTGAGCCACGCCTGCTGCACAGGGACCACCTCTAGGGACTTGTACTGAGCCGTGCCTCCTGCACAGGAACCACCTCTAGGGACATGTACTGATCCGCGCCTCCTGCACAGGAACCACCTCTAGGGACGTTTACTGATCCGCGCCTCCTGCACAGGAACCATCTCGAGGGAAATGTACTGAGCCACGCCTCCTGCACAGTGACCACCTCTAGGGACTTGTACTGAGCCACGCCTCCTGCACAGGAACCACATCTAGGGACTTGTACAGAGCCGCGCCACCTGCACAGGGACCACCTCTAGGGACTTGTACTGATCCGCATCTCCTGCACAGGTACCACCTCTAGGAATTTGTACTGAGCCACACCTCCTGCACAGGAACCACCTCTAGGAACTTCTACGGAGCCGCACCTACTGTACAGGAACCACCTCTAGGGACTTGTACTGAGCCACGCCTCCTGCACCGTAACCACCTCTAGGAACGTGTACTGAGCCACGCCTCCTGCACAGGGACCACCTCTAGGGACTTGTACTGAGCCGCGCCTCCTGCACAGGGACCACCTCTAGGGATATGTACTGCTCCGCGCCTCCTGCACAGGAACCACCTCTAGGGACGTGTACAGATCCGCGCCTCCTGCACAGGAACCACCTCTAGGGACGGGTACTGAGCCGCGCCTCCTGCACAGGGACCACCTCTAGGGACTTGAACTGAGCCACGCCTCCTGCACAGGGACCACCTCTAGGGACGTGTACTGAGCCACGCCTCCTGCACAGGGACCACCTCTAGGGACTTGTACTGAGCCACACCTCCTGAACAGAAACCACCTCTAGGGACTTGTACTGAGCCACGCCTCCTGCACAGGGACCACCTCTAGGGACTTGTACTGAGCCACGCCTCCTGCACAGGGACCACCTCTAGGGACTTGTACTGAGCCGCGCCTTCTGCACAGGAACCACCTCTAGGGACTTGTACTGAGCCGCGCCTCCTGCACAGGAACCACCTCTAGGGACTTGTACTGAGCCACGCCTCCTGCACAGGGACCACCTCTAGGGACTTGTACTGAGCCACACCTCCTGCACAGGGACCACCTCTAGGGACATGTACTGAGCCACACCTCCTGCACAGGAACCACCTCTACGGACTTGTACTGAGCCACACCTCCTGCACAGGAACCACCTCTAGGGACGTGTACTGAGCCACGCCTCCTGCACAGGGACCACCTCTAGGGACTTGTACTGAGCCACGCCTGCTGCACAGGGACCACCTCTAGGGACTTGTACTGAGCCGTGCCTCCTGCACAGGAACCACCTCTAGGGACATGTACTGATCCGCGCCTCCTGCACAGGAACCACCTCTAGGGACGTTTACTGATCCGCGCCTCCTGCACAGGAACCATCTCGAGGGAAATGTACTGAGCCACGCCTCCTGCACAGTGACCACCTCTAGGGACTTGTACTGAGCCACGCCTCCTGCACAGGAACCACATCTAGGGACTTGTACAGAGCCGCGCCACCTGCACAGGGACCACCTCTAGGGACTTGTACTGATCCGCATCTCCTGCACAGGTACCACCTCTAGGAACTTGTACTGAGCCACACCTCCTGCACAGGAACCACCTCTAGGAACTTCTACGGAGCCGCACCTACTGTACAGGAACCACCTCTAGGGACTTGTACTGAGCCACGCCTCCTGCACCGTAACCACCTCTAGGAACGTGTACTGAGCCACGCCTCCTGCACAGGGACCACCTCTAGGGACTTGTACTGAGCCGCGCCTCCTGCACAGGGACCACCTCTAGGGATATGTACTGCTCCGCGCCTCCTGCACAGGAACCACCTCTAGGGACGTGTACAGATCCGCGCCTCCTGCACAGGAACCACCTCTAGGGACGGGTACTGAGCTGCGCCTCCTGCACAGGGACCACCTCTAGGGACTTGAACTGAGCCACGCCTCCTGCACAGGGACCACCTCTAGGGACGTGTACTGAGCCACGCCTCCTGCACAGGGACCACCTCTAGGGACTTGTACTGAGCCACACCTCCTGAACAGAAACCACCTCTAGGGACTTGTACTGAGCCACGCCTCCTGCACAGGGACCACCTCTAGGGACTTGTACTGAGCCACGCCTCCTGCACAGGGACCACCTCTAGGGACTTGTACTGAGCCGCGCCTTCTGCACAGGAACCACCTCTAGGGACTTGTACTGAGCCGCGCCTCCTGCACAGGAACCACCTCTAGGGACTTGTACTGAGCCACGCCTCCTGCACAGGGACCACCTCTAGGGACTTGTACTGAGCCACACCTCCTGCACAGGGACCACCTCTAGGGACATGTACTGAGCCACACCTCCTGCACAGGAACCACCTCTAGGGACTTGTACTGAGCCACACCTCCTGCACAGGAACCACCTCTAGGGACGTGTACTGAGCCACGCCTCCTGCACAGGGACCACCTCTAGGGACTTGTACTGAGCCACACCTCCTGAACAGAAACCACCTCTAGGGACTTGTACTGAGCCACGCCTCCTGCACAGGGACCACCTCTAGGGACTTGTACTGAGCCACGCCTCCTGCACAGGGACCACCTCTAGGGACTTGTACTGAGTCGCGCCTTCTGCACAGGAACCACCTCTAGGGACTTGTACTGAGCCGCGCCTCCTGCACAGGAACCACCTCTAGGGACTTGTACAGAGCCGCGCCTCCTGCACAGGAACCACCTCTAGGGACGTGTACTGAGCCCCGCCTCCTGCACAGGGACCACCTCTAGGGACATGTACTGAGCTTCGCCACCTGCACAGGAACCACCTCTAGGGACATGTACTGAGCCACGCCTCCTGCACAGGGACCACCTCTAGGGACATGTACTGAGTCGCACCTCCTGCACAGGAACCACCTCTAGGGACTTCTACTGAGCCACGCCTCCTGCACAGGAACCACCTCTACGGACTTGTACTGAGCCGCGCCTCCTGCACAGGGACCACCTCTAGGGACGTGTACTGAGCCACGCCTCCTGCACAGGGATCACCTCTGGGGACTTGTACTGAGCCACACCTCCTGCACAGGGACAACCTCTAGGGACTTGTACTGAGCCACGCCTCCTGCACAGGGACCACCTCTAGGGACTGGTACTGAGCCAAGCCTCCTGCACAGGGACCACCTCTGGGGACTTGTGCTGAGCCGCGCCTCCTGCACAGGGACCACCTCTGGGGAATTGTACTGAGCCACGCCTCCTGCACAGGGACCACCTCTGGGGACTTGTACTGAGCCGCGCCTCCTGCACAGGGACCTCCTCTAGGGACTTGTACTGAGCCGCACCTCCTGCACAGGAACCACCTCTAGGGACTTGTACTGAGCCGCGCCTCCTGCACAGGGATCAACACCTCTAGGGACTTGTACTGAGCCGCACCTCCTGCACAGGAACCACCTCTAGGGAATTGTACTGAGCCGCGCCTCCTGCACAGGGATCAACACCTCTAGGGACTTGTACTGAGCCGCACCTCCTGCACAGGAACCTCCTCTAGGGACTTTTACTGAGCCGCGCCTCCTGCACAGGGACCACCTCTGGGGACTTGTACTGAGCCGCACCTTCTGCACAGGAACCACCTCTAGGGACTTGTACTGAGCCACGCCTCCTGCACAAGGACCACCTCTAGGGACATGTACTGAGCCGGGCATGCTGCATAGGATCCATCTCTTGGGACTTGTACTGAGCCGCACCTCCTGCACAGGAACCTCCTCTAGGGACTTGTACTGAGCCGCGCCTTCTGCACAGGAACCACCTCTAGGGACTTGTACTGAGCCGCGCCTCCTGCACAGGAACCACCTCTAGGGACTTGTACTGAGCCACGCCTCCTGCACAGGGACCACCTCTAGGGACTTGTACTGACCCACGCCTCCTGCACAGGAACCACATCTAGGGACTTGTACTGAGCCGCGCCACCTGCACAGGGACCACCTCTAGGGACTTGTACTGATCCGCACCTCCTGCACAGGTACCACCTCTAGGAACTTGTACTGAGCCACACCTCCTGCACAGGAACCACCTCTAGGAACTTCTACGGAGCCGCACCTACTGCACAGGAACCACCTCTAGGGACTTGTACTGAGCCACGCCTCCTGCACCGTAACCACCTCTAGGAACGTGTACTGAGCCACGCCTCCTGCACAGGGACCACCTCTAGGGACTTGTACTGAGCCGTGCCTCCTGCACAGGGACCACCTCTAGGGATATGTACTGCTCCGCGCCTCCTGCACAGGAACCACCTCTAGGGACGTGTACAGATCCGCGCCTCCTGCACAGGAACCACCTCTAGGGACGGGTACTGAGCCGCACCTCCTGCACAGGGACCACCTCTAGGGACTTGAACTGAGCCACGCCTCCTGCACAGGGACCACCTCTAGGGACGTGTACTGAGCCACGCCTCCTGCACAGGGACCACCTCTAGGGACTAGTACTGAGCCACACCTCCTGAACAGAAACCACCTCTAGGTACTTGTACTGAGCCACGCCTCCTGCACAGGGACCACCTCTAGGGACTTGTACTGAGCCACGCCTCCTGCACAGGGACCACCTCTAGGGACTTGCACTGAGCCGCGCCTTCTGCACAGGAACCACCTCTAGGGACTTGTACTGAGCCGCGCCTCCTGCACAGGAACCACCTCTAGGGACTTGTACTGAGCCACGCCTCCTGCACAGGGACCACCTCTAGGGACTTGTACTGAGCCACACCTCCTGCACAGGGACCACCTCTAGGGACATGTACTGAGCCACACCTCCTGCACAGGAACCACCTCTAGGGACTTGTACTGAGCCACACCTCCTGCACAGGAACCACCTCTAGGGACGTGTACTGAGCCACGCCTCCTGCACAGGGACCACCTCTAGGGACTTGTACTGAGCCACGCCTCCTGCACAGGGACCACCTCTAGGGACTTGTACTGAGCCGTGCCTCCTGCACAGGAACCACCTCTAGGGACATGTACTGATCCGCGCCTCCTGCACAGGAACCACCTCTAGGGACGTGTACTGATCCGCGCCTCCTGCACAGGAACCATCTCGAGGGAAATGTACTGAGCCACGCCTCCTGCACATTGACCACCTCTAGGGACTTGTACTGAGCCACGCCTCCTGCACAGGAACCACCTCTAGGGACTTGTACTGAGCCGCGCCTCCTGCACAGGGACCACCTCTAGGGACTTGTACTGATCCGCACCTCCTGCACAGGTACCACCTCTAGGAACTTGTACTGAGCCACACCTCCTGCACAGGAACCACCTCTAGGAACTTCTACGGAGCCGCACCTCCTGCACAGGAACCACCTCTAGGGACTTGTACTGAGCCACGCCTCCTGCACCGTAACCACCTCTAGGAACGTGTACTGAGCCACGCCTCCTGCACAGGGACCACCTCTAGGGACTTGTACTGAGCCGCGCCTCCTGCACAGGGACCACCTCTAGGGATATGTACTGCTCCATGCCTCCTGCACAGGAACCACCTCTAGGGACGTGTACAGATCCGCGCCTCCTGCACAGGAACCACCTCTAGGGACGGGTACTGAGCCGCGCCTCCTGCACAGGGACCACCTCTAGGGACTTGTACTGAGCCACGCCTCCTGCACAGGGACCACCTCTAGGGATGTGTACTGAGCCACGCCTCCTGCACAGGGACCACCTCTAGGGACTTGTTCTGAGCCACACCTCCTGAACAGGAACCACCTCTAGGGACTTGTACTGAGCCACGCCTCCTGCACAGGGACCACCTCTAGGGACTTGTACTGAGCCACGCCTCCTGCACAGGGACCACCTCTAGGGACTTGTACTGAGCCGCGCCTCCTGCACAGGAACCACCTCTAGGGACATGTACTGATCCACGCCTCCTGCACAGGAACCACCTCTAGGGACGTGTCCTGATCCGCGCCTCCTGTACAGGAACCACCTCTAGGGAAATGTACTGAGCCACGCCTCCTGCACAGTGACGACCTCTAGGGACTTGTACTGAGCCACGCCTCCTGCACAGGAACCACCTCTAGGGACTTGTACAGAGCCGCGCCTCTTGCACAGGGACCACCTCTAGGGACTTGTAATGATCCGCACCTCCTGCACAGGTACCACCTCTAGGAACTTGTACTGAGCCACACCTCCTGCACAGGAACCACCTCTAGGAACTTCTACGGAGCCGCACCTCCTTCACAGGAACCACCTCTAGGGACTTGTACTGAGCCACGCCTCCTGCACAGGGACCACCTCTAGGGACTTGTACTGAGCCGCGCCTCCTGCACAGGGACCACCTCTAGGGATATGTACTGATCCGCGCCTCCTGCACAGGAACCACCTCTAGGGACGTGTACAGATCCGCGCCTCCTGCACAGGAACCACCTCTAGGGACGTGTACTGAGCTGCGCCTCCTGAACAGGGACCACCTCTAGGGACTTGTACTGAGCCACGCCTCCTGCACAGGGACCACCTCTAGGGACGTGTACTGAGCCACGCCTCCTGCACAGGGACCACCTCTAGGGACTTGTACTGAGCCACACCTCCTGAACAGGAACCACCTCTAGAGACTTGTACTGAGCCATGCCTCCTGCACAGGAACCACCTCTAGGGACGTGTACTGAGCCACGCCTCCAGCACAGGGACCACCTCTAGGGACTTGTACTGAGCCACGCCTCCTGCACAGGGACCACCTCTAGCGACTTGTACTGAGCCGCGCCTCCTGCACAGGGACCACCTCTAGGGACTTGTACTGAGCCGCGCCTCCTGCACAGGAACCACCTCTAGGGACTTGTACTGAGCCGCACCTCCTGCACAGGAACCACCTCTAGGGACTTGTACTGAGCCGCACCTCCTGCACAGGAACCACCTCTAGGGACGTGTACTGAGCCCCGCCTCCTGCACAGGGACCACCTCTAGGGACATGTACTGAGCCACGCCTCCTGCACAGGAACCACCTCTAGGGACATGTACTGAGCCACGCCTCCTGCACAGGGACCACCTCTAGGGACATGTACTGAGTCGCACCTCCTGCACAGGAACCACCTCTAGGGACTTCTACTGAGCCACGCCTCCTGCACAGGAACCACCTCTAGGAACTTGTACTGAGCCGCGCCTCCTGCACAGGGACCACCTCTAGGGACGTGTACTGAGCCACGCCTCCTGCACAGGGATCACCTCTGGGGACTTGTACTGAGCCACACCTCCTGCACAGGGACAACCTCTAGGGACTTGTACTGAGCCACGCCTCCTGCACAGGGACCACCTCTAGGGACTGGTACTGAGCCAAGCCTCCTGCACAGGGACCACCTCTGGGGACTTGTACTGAGCCGCGCCTCCTGCAGAGGGACCACCTCTGGGGAATTGTACTGAGCCACGCCTCCTGCACAGGGACCACCTCTGGGGACTTGTACTGAGCCGCGCCTCCTGCACAGGGACCTCCTCTAGGGACTTGTACTGAGCCGCACCTCCTGCACAGGAACCACCTCTAGGGACTTGTACTGAGCCGCGCCTCCTGCACAGGGATCAACACCTCTAGGGACTTGTACTGAGCCGCACCTCCTGCACAGGAACCACCTCTAGGGAATTGTACTGAGCCACGCCTCCTGCACAGGGATCAACACCTCTAGGGACTTGTACTGAGCCGCACCTCCTGCACAGGAACCTCCTCTAGGGACTTTTACTGAGCCGCGCCTCCTGCACAGGGACCACCTCTGGGGACTTGTACTGAGCCGCACCTCCTGCACAGGAACCACCTCTAGGGACTTGTACTGAGCCACGCCTCCTGCACAGGGACCACCTCTAGGGACATGTACTGAGCCGGGCATGCTGCATAGGATCCATCTCTTGGGACTTGTACTGAGCCGCACCTCCTGCACAGGAACCTCCTCTAGGGACTTGTACTGAGCCGCGCCTTCTGCACAGGAACCACCTCTAGGGACTTGTACTGAGCCGCGCCTCCTGCACAGGAACCTCCTCTAGGGACTTGTACTGAGCCACACCTCCTGCACAGGAACCACCTCTAGGGACGTGTACTGAGCCACGCCTCCTGCACAGGGACCACCTCTAGGGACTTGTACTGAGCCACGCCTGCTGCACAGGGACCACCTCTAGGGATTTGTACTGAGCCGTGCCTCCTGCACAGGAACCACCTCTAGGGACATGTACTGATCCGCGCCTCCTGCACAGGAACCACCTCTAGGGACGTTTACTGATCCGCGCCTCCTGCACAGGAACCATCTCGAGGGAAATGTACTGAGCCACGCCTCCTGCACAGTGACCACCTCTAGGGACTTGTACTGAGCCACGCCTCCTGCACAGGAACCACATCTAGGGACTTGTACAGAGCCGCGCCACCTGCACAGGGACCACCTCTAGGGACTTGTACTGATCCGCATCTCCTGCACAGGTACCACCTCTAGGAACTTGTACTGAGCCACACCTCCTGCACAGGAACCACCTCTAGGAACTTCTACGGAGCCGCACCTACTGTACAGGAACCACCTCTAGGGACTTGTACTGAGCCACGCCTCCTGCACCGTAACCACCTCTAGGAACGTGTACTGAGCCACGCCTCCTGCACAGGGACCACCTCTAGGGACTTGTACTGAGCCGCGCCTCCTGCACAGGGACCACCTCTAGGGATATGTACTGCTCCGCGCCTCCTGCACAGGAACCACCTCTAGGGACGTGTACAGATCCGCGCCTCCTGCACAGGAACCACCTCTAGGGACGGGTACTGAGCTGCGCCTCCTGCACAGGGACCAGCTCTAGGGACTTGAACTGAGCCACGCCTCCTGCACAGGGACCACCTCTAGGGACGTGTACTGAGCCACGCCTCCTGCACAGGGACCACCTCTAGGGACTTGTACTGAGCCACACCTCCTGAACAGAAACCACCTCTAGGGACTTGTACTGAGCCACGCCTCCTGCACAGGGACCACCTCTAGGGACTTGTACTGAGCCACGCCTCCTGCACAGGGACCACCTCTAGGGACTTGTACTGAGCCGCGCCTTCTGCACAGGAACCACCTCTAGGGACTTGTACTGAGCCGCGCCTCCTGCACAGGAACCACCTCTAGGGACTTGTACTGAGCCACGCCTCCTGCACAGGGACCACCTCTAGGGACTTGTACTGAGCCACACCTCCTGCACAGGGACCACCTCTAGGGACATGTACTGAGCCACACCTCCTGCACAGGAACCACCTCTAGGGACTTGTACTGAGCCACACCTCCTGCACAGGAACCACCTCTAGGGACGTGTACTGAGCCACGCCTCCTGCACAGGGACCACCTCTAGGGACTTGTACTGAGCCACACCTCCTGAACAGAAACCACCTCTAGGGACTTGTACTGAGCCACGCCTCCTGCACAGGGACCACCTCTAGGGACTTGTACTGAGCCACGCCTCCTGAACAGAAACCACCTCTAGGGACTTGTACTGAGCCACGCCTCCTGCACAGGGACCACCTCTAGGGACTTGTACTGAGTCGCGCCTTCTGCACAGGAACCACCTCTAGGGACTTGTACTGAGCCGCGCCTCCTGCACAGGAACCACCTCTAGGGACTTGTACAGAGCCGCGCCTCCTGCACAGGAACCACCTCTAGGGACGTGTACTGAGCCCCGCCTCCTGCACAGGGACCACCTCTAGGGACATGTACTGAGCTTCGCCACCTGCACAGGAACCACCTCTAGGGACATGTACTGAGCCACGCCTCCTGCACAGGGACCACCTCTAGGGACATGTACTGAGTCGCACCTCCTGCACAGGAACCACCTCTAGGGACTTCTACTGAGCCACGCCTCCTGCACAGGAACCACCTCTACGGACTTGTACTGAGCCGCGCCTCCTGCACAGGGACCACCTCTAGGGACGTGTACTGAGCCACGCCTCCTGCACAGGGATCACCTCTGGGGACTTGTACTGAGCCACACCTCCTGCACAGGGACAACCTCTAGGGACTTGTACTGAGCCACGCCTCCTGCACAGGGACCACCTCTAGGGACTGGTACTGAGCCAAGCCTCCTGCACAGGGACCACCTCTGGGGACTTGTACTGAGCCGCGCCTCCTGCACAGGGACCACCTCTGGGGAATTGTACTGAGCCACGCCTCCTGCACAGGGACCACCTCTGGGGACTTGTACTGAGCCGCGCCTCCTGCACAGGGACCTCCTCTAGGGACTTGTACTGAGCCGCACCTCCTGCACAGGAACCACCTCTAGGGACTTGTACTGAGCCGCGCCTCCTGCACAGGGATCAACACCTCTAGGGACTTGTACTGAGCCGCACCTCCTGCACAGGAACCACCTCTAGGGAATTGTACTGAGCCGCGCCTCCTGCACAGGGATCAACACCTCTAGGGACTTGTACTGAGCCGCACCTCCTGCACAGGAACCTCCTCTAGGGACTTTTACTGAGCCGCGCCTCCTGCACAGGGACCACCTCTAGGGACTTGTACTGAGCCGCACCTTCTGCACAGGAACCACCTCTAGGGACTTGTACTGAGCCACGCCTCCTGCACAAGGACCACCTCTAGGGACATGTACTGAGCCGGGCATGCTGCATAGGATCCATCTCTTGGGACTTGTACTGAGCCGCACATCCTGCACAGGAACCTCCTCTAGGGACTTGTACTGAGCCGCGCCTTCTGCACAGGAACCACCTCTAGGGACTTGTACTGAGCCGCGCCTCCTGCACAGGAACCACCTCTAGGGACTTGTACTGAGCCACGCCTCCTGCACAGGGACCACCTCTAGGGACTTGTACTGACCCACGCCTCCTGCACAGGAACCACATCTAGGGACTTGTACTGAGCCGCGCCACCTGCACAGGGACCACCTCTAGGGACTTGTACTGATCCGCACCTCCTGCACAGGTACCACCTCTAGGAACTTGTACTGAGCCACACCTCCTGCACAGGAACCACCTCTAGGAACTTCTACGGAGCCGCACCTACTGCACAGGAACCACCTCTAGGGACTTGTACTGAGCCACGCCTCCTGCACCGTAACCACCTCTAGGAACGTGTACTGAGCCACGCCTCCTTCACAGGGACCACCTCTAGGGACTTGTACTGAGCCGTGCCTCCTGCACAGGGACCACCTCTAGGGATATGTACTGCTCCGCGCCTCCTGCACAGGAACCACCTCTAGGGACGTGTACAGATCCGCGCCTCCTGCACAGGAACCACCTCTAGGGACGGGTACTGAGCCGCACCTCCTGCACAGGGACCACCTCTAGGGACTTGAACTGAGCCACGCCTCCTGCACAGGGACCACCTCTAGGGACGTGTACTGAGCCACGCCTCCTGCACAGGGACCACCTCTAGGGACTTGTACTGAGCCACACCTCCTGAACAGAAACCACCTCTAGGTACTTGTACTGAGCCACGCCTCCTGCACAGGGACCACCTCTAGGGACTTGTACTGAGCCACGCCTCCTGCACAGGGACCACCTCTAGGGACTTGTACTGAGCCGCGCCTTCTGCACAGGAACCACCTCTAGGGACTTGTACTGAGCCGCGCCTCCTGCACAGGAACCACCTCTAGGGACTTGTACTGAGCCACGCCTCCTGCACAGGGACCACCTCTAGGGACTTGTACTGAGCCACACCTCCTGCACAGGGACCACCTCTAGGGACATGTACTGAGCCACACCTCCTGCACAGGAACCACCTCTAGGGACTTGTACTGAGCCACACCTCCTGCACAGGAACCACCTCTAGGGACGTGTACTGAGCCACGCCTCCTGCACAGGGACCACCTCTAGGGACTTGTACTGAGCCACGCCTCCTGCACAGGGACCACCTCTAGGGACTTGTACTGAGCCGTGCCTCCTGCACAGGAACCACCTCTAGGGACATGTACTGATCCGCGCCTCCTGCACAGAAACCACCTCTAGGGACGTGTACTGATCCGCGCCTCCTGCACAGGAACCATCTCGAGGGAAATGTACTGAGCCACGCCTCCTGCACATTGACCACCTCTAGGGACTTGTACTGAGCCACGCCTCCTGCACAGGAACCACCTCTAGGGACTTGTACTGAGCCGCGCCTCCTGCACAGGGACCACCTCTAGGGACTTGTACTGATCCGCACCTCCTGCACAGGTACCACCTCTAGGAACTTGTACTGAGCCACACCTCCTGCACAGGAACCACCTCTAGGAACTTCTACGGAGCCGCACCTCCTGCACAGGAACCACCTCTAGGGACTTGTACTGAGCCACGCCTCCTGCACCGTAACCACCTCTAGGAACGTGTACTGAGCCACGCCTCCTGCACAGGGACCACCTCTAGGGACTTGTACTGAGCCGCGCCTACTGCACAGGGACCACCTCTAGGGATATGTACTGCTCCATGCCTCCTGCACAGGAACCACCTCTAGGGACGTGTACAGATCCGCGCCTCCTGCACAGGAACCACCTCTAGGGACGGGTACTGAGCCGCGCCTCCTGCACAGGGACCACCTCTAGGGACTTGTACTGAGCCACGCCTCCTGCACAGGGACCACCTCTAGGGATGTGTACTGAGCCACGCCTCCTGCACAGGGACCACCTCTAGGGACTTGTTCTGAGCCACACCTCCTGAACAGGAACCACCTCTAGGGACTTGTACTGAGCCACGCCTCCTGCACAGGGACCACCTCTAGGGACTTGTACTGAGCCACGCCTCCTGCACAGGGACCACCTCTAGGGACTTGTACTGAGCCGCGCCTCCTGCACAGGAACCACCTCTAGGGACATGTACTGATCCACGCCTTCTGCACAGGAACCACCTCTAGGGACGTGTCCTGATCCGCACCTCCTGTACAGGAACCACCTCTAGGGAAATGTACTGAGCCACGCCTCCTGCACAGTGACGACCTCTAGGGACTTGTACTGAGCCACGCCTCCTGCACAGGAACCACCTCTAGGGACTTGTACAGAGCCGCGCCTCTTGCACAGGGACCACCTCTAGGGACTTGTAATGATCCGCACCTCCTGCACAGGTACCACCTCTAGGAACTTGTACTGAGCCACACCTCCTGCACAGGAACCACCTCTAGGAACTTCTACGGAGCCGCACCTCCTTCACAGGAACCACCTCTAGGGACTTGTACTGAGCCACGCCTCCTGCACAGGGACCACCTCTAGGGACTTGTACTGAGCCGCGCCTCCTGCACAGGGACCACCTCTAGGGATATGTACTGATCCGCGCCTCCTGCACAGGAACCACCTCTAGGGACGTGTACAGATCCGCGCCTCCTGCACAGGAACCACCTCTAGGGACGTGTACTGAGCTGCGCCTCCTGAACAGGGACCACCTCTAGGGACTTGTACTGAGCCACGCCTCCTGCACAGGGACCACCTCTAGGGACGTGTACTGAGCCACGCCTCCTGCACAGGGACCACCTCTAGGGACTTGTACTGAGCCACACCTCCTGAACAGGAACCACCTCTAGAGACTTGTACTGAGCCATGCCTCCTGCACAGGAACCACCTCTAGGGACGTGTACTGAGCCACGCCTCCAGCACAGGGACCACCTCTAGGGACTTGTACTGAGCCACGCCTCCTGCACAGGGACCACCTCTAGCGACTTGTACTGAGCCGCGCCTCCTGCACAGGGACCACCTCTAGGGACTTGTACTGAGCCGCGCCTCCTGCACAGGAACCACCTCTAGGGACTTGTACTGAGCCGCACCTCCTGCACAGGAACCACCTCTAGGGACTTGTACTGAGCCGCACCTCCTGCACAGGAACCACCTCTAGGGACGTGTACTGAGCCCCGCCTCCTGCACAGGGACCACCTCTAGGGACATGTACTGAGCCGCGCCTCCTGCACAGGAACCACCTCTAGGGACATGTACTGAGCCACGCCTCCTGCACAGGGACCACCTCTAGGGACATGTACTGAGTCGCACCTCCTGCACAGGAACCACCTCTAGGGACTTCTACTGAGCCACGCCTCCTGCACAGGAACCACCTCTAGGGACTTGTACTGAGCCGCGCCTCCTGCACAGGGACCACCTCTAGGGACGTGTACTGAGCCACGCCTCCTGCACAGGGATCACCTCTGGGGACTTGTACTGAGCCACACCTCCTGCACAGGGACAACCTCTAGGGACTTGTACTGAGCCACGCCTCCTGCACAGGGACCACCTCTAGGGACTGGTACTGAGCCAAGCCTCCTGCACAGGGACCACCTCTGGGGACTTGTACTGAGCCGCGCCTCCTGCACAGGGACCACCTCTGGGGAATTGTACTGAGCCACGCCTCCTGCACAGGGACCACCTCTGGGGACTTGTACTGAGCCGCGCCTCCTGCACAGGGACCTCCTCTAGGGACTTGTACTGAGCCGCACCTCCTGCACAGGAACCACCTCTAGGGACTTGTACTGAGCCGCGCCTCCTGCACAGGGATCAACACCTCTAGGGACTTGTACTGAGCCGCACCTCCTGCACAGGAACCACCTCTAGGGAATTGTACTGAGCCACGCCTCCTGCACAGGGATCAACACCTCTAGGGACTTGTACTGAGCCGCACCTCCTGCACAGGAACCTCCTCTAGGGACTTTTACTGAGCCGCGCCTCCTGCACAGGGACCACCTCTGGGGACTTGTACTGAGCCGCACCTCCTGCACAGGAACCACCTCTAGGGACTTGTACTGAGCCACGCCTCCTGCACAGGGACCACCTCTAGGGACATGTACTGAGCCGGGCATGCTGCATAGGATCCATCTCTTGGGACTTGTACTGAGCCGCACCTCCTGCACAGGAACCTCCTCTAGGGACTTGTACTGAGCCGCGCCTTCTGCACAGGAACCACCTCTAGGGACTTGTACTGAGCCGCGCCTCCTGCACAGGAACCACCTCTAGGGACTTGTACTGAGCCACGCCTCCTGCACAGGGACCACCTCTAGGGACTTGTACTGACCCACACCTCCTGCACAGGGACCACCTCTAGGGACATGTACTGAGCCACACCTCCTGCACAGGAACCACCTCTACGGACTTGTACTGAGCCACACCTCCTGCACAGGAACCACCTCTAGGGACGTGTACTGAGCCACGCCTCCTGCACAGGGACCACCTCTAGGGACTTGTACTGAGCCACGCCTCCTGCACAGGGACCACCTCTAGGGACTTGTACTGAGCCGTGCCTCCTGCACAGGAACCACCTCTAGGGACATGTACTGATCCGCGCCTCCTGCACAGGAACCACCTCTAGGGACGTTTACTGATCCGCGCCTCCTGCACAGGAACCATCTCGAGGGAAATGTACTGAGCCACGCCTCCTGCACAGTGACCACCTCTAGGGACTTGTACTGAGCCACGCCTCCTGCACAGGAACCACATCTAGGGACTTGTACTGAGCCGCGCCACCTGCACAGGGACCACCTCTAGGGACTTGTACTGATCCGCACCTCCTGCACAGGTACCACCTCTAGGAACTTGTACTGAGCCACACCTCCTGCACAGGAACCACCTCTAGGAACTTCTACGGAGCCGCACCTACTGCACAGGAACCACCTCTAGGGACTTGTACTGAGCCATGCCTCCTGCACCGTAACCACCTCTAGGAACGTGTACTGAGCCACGCCTCCTGCACAGGGACCACCTCTAGGGACTTGTACTGAGCCGCGCCTCCTGCACAGGGACCACCTCTAGGGATATGTACTGCTCCGCGCCTCCTGCACAGGAACCACCTCTAGGGACGTGTACAGATCCGCGCCTCCTGCACAGGAACCACCTCTAGGGACGGGTACTGAGCCGCGCCTCCTGCACAGGGACCACCTCTAGGGACTTGAACTGAGCCACGCCTCCTGCACAGGGACCACCTCTAGGGACGTGTACTGAGCCACGCCTCCTGCACAGGGACCACCTCTAGGGACTTGTACTGAGCCACACCTCCTGAACAGAAACCACCTCTAGGTACTTGTACTGAGCCACGCCTCCTGCACAGGGACCACCTCTAGGGACTTGTACTGAGCCACGCCTCCTGCACAGGGACCACCTCTAGGGACTTGTACTGAGCCGCGCATTCTGCACAGGAACCACCTCTAGGGACTTGTACTGAGCCGCGCCTCCTGCACAGGAACCACCTCTAGGGACTTGTACTGAGCCACGCCTCCTGCACAGGGACCACCTCTAGGGACTTGTACTGAGCCACACCTCCTGCACAGGGACCACCTCTAGGGACATGTACTGAGCCACACCTCCTGCACAGGAACCACCTCTAGGGACTTGTACTGAGCCACACCTCCTGCACAGGAACCACCTCTAGGGACGTGTACTGAGCCACGCCTCCTGCACAGGGACCACCTCTAGGGACTTGTACTGAGCCACGCCTCCTGCACAGGGACCACCTCTAGGGACTTGTACTGAGCCGTGCCTCCTGCACAGGAACCACCTCTAGGGACATGTACTGATCCGCGCCTCCTGCACAGGAACCACCTCTAGGGACGTGTACTGATCCGCGCCTCCTGCACAGGAACCATCTCGAGGGAAATGAACTGAGCCACGCCTCCTGCACATTGACCACCTCTAGGGACTTGTACTGAGCCACGCCTCCTGCACAGGAACCACCTCTAGGGACTTGTACTGAGCCGCGCCTCCTGCACAGGGACCACCTCTAGGGACTTGTACTGATCCGCACCTCCTGCACAGGTACCACCTCTAGGAACTTGTACTGAGCCACACCTCCTGCACAGGAACCACCTCTAGGAACTTCTACGGAGCCGCACCTCCTGCACAGGAACCACCTCTAGGGACTTGTACTGAGCCACGCCTCCTGCACCGTAACCACCTCTAGGAACGTGTACTGAGCCACGCCTCCTGCACAGGGACCACCTCTAGGGACTTGTACTGAGCCGCGCCTCCTGCACAGGGACCACCTCTAGGGATATGTACTGCTCCATGCCTCCTGCACAGGAACCACCTCTAGGGACGTGTACAGATCCGCGCCTCCTGCACAGGAACCACCTCTAGGGACGGGTACTGAGCCGCGCCTCCTGCACAGGAACCACCTCTAGGGACTTGTACTGAGCCACGCCTCCTGCACAGGGACCACCTCTAGGGACATGTACTGATCCGCGCCTCCTGCACAGGAACCACCTCTAGGGACGTGTACTGATCCGCGCCTCCTGCACAGGAACCATCTCGAGGGAAATGAACTGAGCCACGCCTCCTGCACATTGACCACCTCTAGGGACTTGTACTGAGCCACGCCTCCTGCACAGGAACCACCTCTAGGGACTTGTACTGAGCCACGCCTCCTGCACAGGGACCACCTCTAGGGACTTGTACTGAGCCGCGCCTCCTGCACAGGGACCACCTCTAGGGATATGTACTGATCCGCGCCTCCTGCACAGGAACCACCTCTAGGGACGTGTACAGATCCGCTCCTCCTGCACAGGAACCACCTCTAGGGACGTGTACTGAGCTGCGCCTCCTGAACAGGGACCACCTCTAGGGACTTGTACTGAGCCACGCCTCCTGCACAGGGACCACCTCTAGGGACGTGTACTGAGCCACGCCTCCTGCACAGGGACCACCTCTAGGGACTTGTACTGAGCCACACCTCCTGAACAGGAACCACCTCTAGGGACTTGTACTGAGCCATGCCTCCTGCACAGGAACCACCTCTAGGGACGTGTACTGAGCCACGCCTCCAGCACAGGGACCACCTCTAGGGACTTGTACTGAGCCACGCCTCCTGCACAGGGACCACCTCTAGCGACTTGTACTGAGCCGCGCCTCCTGCACAGGGACCACCTCTAGGGACTTGTACTGAGCCACGCCTCCTGCACAGGAACCACCTCTAGGGACTTGTACTGAGCCGCACCTCCTGCACAGGAACCACCTCTAGGGACTTGTACTGAGCCGCACCTCCTGCACAGGAACCACCTCTAGGGACGTGTACTGAGCCCCGCCTCCTGCACAGGGACCACCTCTAGGGACATGTACTGAGCCGCGCCTCCTGCACAGGAACCACCTCTAGGGACATGTACTGAGCCACGCCTCCTGCACAGGGACCACCTCTAGGGACATGTACTGAGTCGCACCTCCTGCACAGGAACCACCTCTAGGGACTTGTACTGAGCCACGCCTCCTGCACAGGAACCACCTCTAGGGACTTGTACTGAGCCGCGCCTCCTGCACAGGGACCACCTCTAGGGACGTGTACTGAGCCACGCCTCCTGCACAGGGATCACCTCTGGGGACTTGTACTGAGCCACACCTCCTGCACAGGGACAACCTCTAGGGACTTGTACTGAGCCACGCCTCCTGCACAGGGACCACCTCTAGGGACTGGTACTGAGCCAAGCCTCCTGCACAGGGACCACCTCTGGGGACTTGTACTGAGCCGCGCCTCCTGCACAGGGACCACCTCTGGGGAATTGTACTGAGCCACGCCTCCTGCACAGGGACCACCTCTGGGGACTTGTACTGAGCCGCGCCTCCTGCACAGGGACCTCCTCTAGGGACTTGTACTGAGCCGCACCTCCTGCACAGGAACCACCTCTAGGGACTTGTACTGAGCCGCGCCTCCTGCACAGGGATCAACACCTCTAGCGACTTGTACTGAGCCGCGCCTCCTGCACAGGAACCACCTCTAGGGAATTGTACTGAGCCGCGCCTCCTGCACAGGGATCAACACCTCTAGGGACTTGTACTGAGCCGCACCTCCTGCACAGGAACCTCCTCTAGGGACTTTTACTGAGCCGCACCTCCTGCACAGGGACCACCTCTGGGGACTTGTACTGAGCCGCACCTCCTGCACAGGAACCACCTCTAGGGACTTGTACTGAGCCACGCCTCCTGCACAGGGACCACCTCTAGGGACATGTACTGAGCCGGGCATGCTGCATAGGATCCATCTCTTGGGACTTGTACTGAGCCGCACCTCCTGCACAGGAACCTCCTCTAGGGACTTGTACTGAGCCGCGCCTTCTGCACAGGAACCACCTCTAGGGACTTGTACTGAGCCGCGCCTCCTGCACAGGAACCACCTCTAGGGACTTGTACTGAGCCACGCCTCCTGCACAGGGACCACCTCTAGGGACTTGTACTGAGCCACACCTCCTGCACAGGGACCACCTCTAGGGACATGTACTGAGCCACACCTCCTGCACAGGAACCAACTCTACGGACTTGTACTGAGCCACACATCCTGCACAGGAACCACCTCTAGGGACGTGTACTGAGCCACGCCTCCTGCACAGGGACCACCTCTAGGGACTTGTACTGAGCCACGCCTCCTGCACAGGGATCACCTCTAGGGACTTGTACTGAGCCGTGCCTCCTGCACAGGAACCACCTCTAGGGACATGTACTGATCCGCGCCTCCTGCACAGGAACCACCTCTAGGGACGTTTACTGATCCGCGCCTCCTGCACAGGAACCATCTCGAGGGAAATGTACTGAGCCACGCCTCCTGCACAGTGACCACCTCTAGGAACTTGTACTGAGCCACGCCTCCTGCACAGGAACCACATCTAGGGACTTGTACTGAGCCGCGCCACCTGCACAGGGACCACCTCTAGGGACTTGTACTGATCCGCACCTCCTGCACAGGTACCACCTCTAGGAACTGGTACTGAGCCACACCTCCTGCACAGGAACCACCTCTAGGAACTTCTACGGAGCCGCACCTACTGCACAGGAACCACCTCTAGGGACTTGTACTGAGCCACGCCTCCTGCACCGTAACCACCTCTAGGAACGTGTACTGAGCCACGCCTCCTGCACAGGGACCACCTCTAGGGACTTGTACTGAGCCGCGCCTCCTGCACAGGGACCACCTCTAGGGATATGTACTGCTCCGCGCCTCCTGCACAGGAACCACCTCTAGGGACGTGTACAGATCCGCGCCTCCTGCACAGGAACCACCTCTAGGGACGGGTACTGAGCCGCGCCTCCTGCACAGGGACCACCTCTAGGGACTTGAACTGAGCCACGCCTCCTGCACAGGGACCACCTCTAGGGACGTGTACTGAGCCACGCCTCCTGCACAGGGACCACCTCTAGGGACTTGTACTGAGCCACACCTTCTGAACAGAAACCACCTCTAGGGACTTGTACTGAGCCACGCCTCCTGCACAGGGACCACCTCTAGGGACTTGTACTGAGCCACGCCTCCTGCACAGGGACCACCTCTAGGGACTTGTACTGAGCCGCACCTTCTGCACAGGAACCACCTCTTGGGACTTGTACTGAGCCGCGCCTCCTGCACAGGAACCACCTCTAGGGACTTGTACTGAGCCACGCCTCCTGCACAGGGACCACCTCTAGGGACTTGTACTGAGCCACACCTCCTGCACAGGGACCACCTCTAGGGACTTGTACTGATCCGCGCCTCCTGCACAGGAACCACCTCTAGGGACGTGTACTGATCCGCGCCTCCTGCACAGGAACCATCTCGAGGGAAATGTACTGAGCCACGCCTCCTGCACAGTGACCACCTCTAGGGACTTGTACTGAGCCACACCTCCTGCACAGGAACCACCTCTAGGGACTTGTACTGAGCCGCGCCTCCTGCACAGGGACCACCTCTAGGGACTTGTACTGATCCGCACCTCCTGCACAGGTACCACCTCTAGGAACTTGTACTGAGCCACACCTCCTGCACAGGAACCACCTCTAGGAACTTCTACGGAGCCGCACCTCCTGCACAGGAACCACCTCTAGGGACTTGTACTGAGCCACGCCTCCTGCACCGTAACCACCTCTAGGAACGTGTACTGAGCCACGCCTCCTGCACAGGGACCACCTCTAGGGACTTGTACTGAGCTGCGCCTCCTGCACAGGGACCACCTCTAGGGATATGTACTGCTCCATGCCTCCTGCACAGGAACCACCTCTAGGGACGTGTACAGATCCGCGCCTCCTGCACAGGAACCACCTCTAGGGACGGGTACTGAGCCGCGCCTCCTGCACAGGGACCACCTCTAGGGACTTGTACTGAGCCACGCCTCCTGCACAGGGACCACCTCTAGGGATGTGTACTGAGCCACGCCTCCTGCACAGGGACCACCTCTAGGGACTTGTTCTGAGCCACACCTCCTGAACAGGAACCACCTCTAGGGACTTGTACTGAGCCACGCCTCCTGCACAGGGACCACCTCTAGGGACTTGTACTGAGCCACGCCTCCTGCACAGGGACCACCTCTAGGGACTTGTACTGAGCCGCGCCTCCTGCACAGGAACCACCTCTAGGGACATGTACTGATCCACGCCTCCTGCACAGGAACCACCTCTAGGGACGTGTACTGATCCGCGCCTCCTGCACAGGAACCACCTCTAGGGAAATGTACTGAGCCACGCCTCCTGCACAGTGACGACCTCTAGGGACTTGTACTGAGCCACGCCTCCTGCACAGGAACCACCTCTAGGGACTTGTACAGAGCCGCGCCTCCTGCACAGGGACCACCTCTAGGGACTTGTAATGATCCGCACCTCCTGCACAGGTACCACCTCTAGGAACTTGTACTGAGCCACACCTCCTGCACAGGAACCACCTCTAGGGAATTGTACAGAGCCGCGCCTCCTGCACAGGGACCACCTCTAGGGACTTGTACTGATCCGCACCTCCTGCACAGGAACCACCTCTAGGAACTTCTACGGAGCCGCACCTCCTTCACAGGAACCACCTCTAGGGACTTGTACTGATCCACGCCTCCTGCACCGTAACCACCTCTAGGAACGTGTACTGAGCCACGCCTCCTGCACAGGGACCACCTCTAGGGACTTGTACTGAGCCGCGCCTCCTGCACAGGGACCACCTCTAGGGATATGTACTGATCCGCGCCTCCTGCACAGGAACCACCTCTAGGGACGTGTACAGATCCGCGCCTCCTGCACAGGAACCACCTCTAGGGACGTGTACTGAGCTGCGCCTCCTGCACAGGGACCACCTCTAGGGACTTGTACTGAGCCACGCCTCCTGCACAGGGACCACCTCTAGGGACGTGAACTGAGCCACGCCTCCTGCACAGGGACCACCTCTAGGGACTTGTACTGAGCCACACCTCCTGAACAGGAACCACCTCTAGGGACTTGTACTGAGCCATGCCTCCTGCACAGGAACCACCTCTAGGGACGTGTACTGAGCCACGCCTCCAGCACAGGGACCACCTCTAGGGACTTGTACTGAGCCACGCCTCCTGCACAGGGACCACCTCTAGCGACTTGTACTGAGCCGCGCCTCCTGCACAGGGACCACCTCTAGGGACTTGTACAGAGCCGCGCCTCCTGCACAGGAACCACCTCTAGGGACTTGTACTGAGCCGCACCTCCTGCACAGGAACCACCTCTAGGGACTTGTACTGAGCCGCACCTCCTGCACAGGAACCACCTCTAGGGACATGTACTGAGCCCCGCCTCCTGCACAGGGACCACCTCTAGGGACATGTACTGAGCCGCGCCTCCTGCACAGGAACCACCTCTAGGGACATGTACTGAGCCACGCCTCCTGCACAGGGACCACCTCTAGGGACATGTACTGAGTCGCACCTCCTGCACAGGAACCACCTCTAGGGACTTCTACTGAGCCACGCCTCCTGCACAGGAACCACTTCTAGGGACTTTTACTGAGCCGCGCCTCCTGCACAGGAACCACCTCTAGGGACATGTACTGATCCGCGCCTCCTGCACAGGAACCACCTCTAGGGACATGTACTGATCCGCGACTCCTGCACAGGGACCACCTCTAGGGACGTGTACTGAGCCACGCCTCCTGCACAGGGATCACCTCTGGGGACTTGTACTGAGCCACACCTCCTGCACAGGGACAACCTCTAGGGACTTGTACTGAGCCACGCCTCCTGCACAGGGACCACCTCTAGGGACTGGTACTGAGCCAAGCTTCCTGCACAGGGACCACCTCTGGGGACTTGTACTGAGCCGCGCCTCCTGCACAGGGACCACCTCTGGGGAATTGTACTGAGCCACGCCTCCTGCACAGGGACCACCTCTGGGGACTTGTACTGAGCCGCGCCTCCTGCACAGGGACCTCCTCTAGGGACTTGTACTGAGCCGCACCTCCTGCACAGGAACCACCTCTAGGGACTTGTACTGAGCCGCGCCTCCTGCACAGGGATCAACACCTCTAGGGACTTGTACTGAGCCGCACCTCCTGCACAGGAACCACCTCTAGGGAATTGTACTGAGCCGCGCCTCCTGCACAGGGATCAACACCTCTAGGGACTTGTACTGAGCCGCACCTCCTGCACAGGAACCTCCTCTAGGGACTTTTACTGAGCCGCGCCTCCTGCACAGGAACCACCTCTAGGGACTTGTACTGAGCCACGCCTCCTGCACAGGGACCACTTCTAGGGACTTGTACTGAGCCGCGCCTCCTGCACAGGGACCACCTCTAGGGACTTGTACCTAGCCACGCATCCTGCACAGGAACCTCCTCTAGGGACTTGTACTGAGCCACGCCTCCTGCACAGGAACCACCTCTAGGAACTTCTACGGAGCCGCACCTACTGCACAGGAACCACCTCTAGGGACTTGTACTGAGCCACGCCTCCTGCACCGTAACCACCTCTAGGAACGTGTACTGAGCCACGCCTCCTGCACAGGGACCACCTCTAGGGACTTGTACTGAGCCACACCTTCTGAACAGAAACCACCTCTAGGGACTTGTACTGAGCCACGCCTCCTGCACAGGGACCACCTCTAGGGACTTGTACTGAGCCACGCCTCCTGCACAGGGACCACCTCTAGGGACTTGTACTGAGCCGCGCCTTCTGCACAGGAACCACCTCTAGGGACTTGTACTGAGCCGCGCCTCCTGCACAGGAACCACCTCTAGGGACTTGTACTGAGCCACGCCTCCTGCACAGGGACCACCTCTAGGGACTTGTACTGAGCCACACCTCCTGCACAGGGACCACCTCTAGGGACATGTACTGAGCCACACCTCCTGCACAGGAACCACCTCTAGGGACTTGTACTGAGCCACACCTCCTGCACAGGAACCACCTCTAGGGACGTGTACTGAGCCACGCCTCCTGCACAGGGACCACCTCTAGGGACTTGTACTGAGCCACGCCTCCTGCACAGGGACCACCTCTAGGGACTTGTACTGAGCCGTGCCTCCTGCACAGGAACCACCTCTAGGGACATGTACTGATCCGCGCCTCCTGCACAGGAACCACCTCTAGGGACGTGTACTGATCCGCGCCTCCTGCACAGGAACCATCTCGAGGGAAATGTACTGAGCCACGCCTCCTGCACAGTGACCACCTCTAGGGACTTGTACTGAGCCACACCTCCTGCACAGGAACCACCTCTAGGGACTTGTACTGAGCCGCGCCTCCTGCACAGGGACCACCTCTAGGGACTTGTACTGATCCGCACCTCCTGCACAGGTACCACCTCTAGGAACTTGTACTGAGCCACACCTCCTGCACAGGAACCACCTCTAGGAACTTCTACGGAGCCGCACCTCCTGCACAGGAACCACCTCTAGGGACTTGTACTGAGCCACGCCTCTTGCACCGTATCCACCTCTAGGAACGTGTACTGAGCCACGCCTCCTGCACAGGGACCACCTCTAGGGACTTGTACTGAGCCGCGCCTCCTGCACAGGGACCACCTCTAGGGATATGTACTGCTCCATGCCTCCTGCACAGGAACCACCTCTAGGGACGTGTACAGATCCGCGCCTCCTGCACAGGAACCACCTCTAGGGACGGGTACTGAGCCGCGCCTCCTGCACAGGGACCACCTCTAGGGACTTGTACTGAGCCACGCCTCCTGCACAGGGACCACCTCTAGGGATGTGTACTGAGCCACGCCTCCTGCACAGGGACCACCTCTAGGGACTTGTTCTGAGCCACACCTCCTGAACAGGAACCACCTCTAGGGACTTGTACTGAGCCATGCCTCCTGCACAGGGACCACCTCTAGGGACTTGTACTGAGCCACGCCTCCTGCACAGGGACCACCTCTAGGGACTTGTACTGAGCCGCGCCTCCTGCACAGGAACCACCTCTAGGGACATGTACTGATCCACGCCTCCTGCACAGGAACCACCTCTAGGGACGTGTACTGATCCGCGCCTCCTGCACAGGAACCACCTCTAGGGAAATGTACTGAGCCACGCCTCCTGCACAGTGACGACCTCTAGGGAGTTGTACTGAGCCACGCCTCCTGCACAGGAACCACCTCTAGGGAATTGTACAGAGCCGCGCCTCCTGCACAGGGACCACCTCTAGGGACTTGTACTGATCCGCACCTCCTGCACAGGTACCACCTCTAGGAACTTGTACTGAGCCACACCTCCTGCACAGGAACCACCTCTAGGAACTTCTACGGAGCCGCACCTCCTTCACAGGAACCACCTCTAGGGACTTGTACTGATCCACGCCTCCTGCACCGTAACCACCTCTAGGAACGTGTACTGAGCCACGCCTCCTGCACAGGGACCACCTCTAGGGACTTGTACTGAGCCGCGCCTCCTGCACAGGGACCACCTCTAGGGACGTGTACAGATCCGCGCCTCCTGCACAGGAACAACCTCTAGGGACGTGTACTGAGCTGCGCCTCCTGCACAGGGACCACCTCTAGGGACTTGTACTGAGCCACGCCTCCTGCACAGGGACCACCTCTAGGGACGTGAACTGAGCCACGCCTCCTGCACAGGGACCACCTCTAGGGACTTGTACTGAGCCACACCTCCTGAACAGGAACCACCTCTAGGGACTTGTACTGAGCCATGCCTCCTGCACAGGAACCACCTCTAGGGACGTGTACTGAGCCACGCCTCCAGCACAGGGACCACCTCTAGGGACTTGTACTGAGCCACCCCTCCTGCACAGGGACCACCTCTAGCGACTTGTACTGAGCCGCGCCTCCTGCACAGGGACCACCTCTAGGGACTTGTACTGAGCCGCGCCTCCTGCACAGGAACCACCTCTAGGGACTTGTACTGAGCCGCACCTCCTGCACAGGAACCACCTCTAGGGACTTGTACTGAGCCGCACCTCCTGCACAGGAACCACCTCTAGGGACATGTACTGAGCCCCGCCTCCTGCACAGGGACCACCTCTAGGGACATGTACTGAGCCGCGCCTCCTGCACAGGAACCACCTCTAGGGACATGTACTGAGCCACGCCTCCTGCACAGGGACCACCTCTAGGGACATGTACTGAGTCGCACCTCCTGCACAGGAACCACCTCTAGGGACTTCTACTGAGCCACGCCTCCTGCACAGGAACCACTTCTAGGGACTTTTACTGAGCCGCGCCTCCTGCACAGGAACCACCTCTAGGGACATGTACTGATCCGCGCCTCCTGCACAGGAACCACCTCTAGGGACATGTACTGATCCGCGACTCCTGCACAGGGACCACCTCTAGAGACGTGTACTGAGCCACGCCTCCTGCATAGGGATCACCTCTGGGGACTTGTACTGAGCCACACCTCCTGCACAGGGACAACCTCTAGGGACTTGTACTGAGCCACGCCTCCTGCACAGGGACCACCTCTAGGGACTGGTACTGAGCCAAGCCTCCTGCACAGGGACCACCTCTGGGGACTTGTACTGAGCCGCGCCTCCTGCACAGGGACCACCTCTGGGGAATTGTACTGAGCCACGCCTTCTGCACAGGGACCACCTCTGGGGACTTGTACTGAGCCGCGCCTCCTGCACAGGGACCTTCTCTAGGGACTTGTACTGAGCCGCACCTCCTGCACAGGAACCACCTCTAGGGACTTGTACTGAGCCGCGCCTCCTGCACAGGGATCAACACCTCTAGGGACTTGTACTGAGCCGCACCTCCTGCACAGGAACCACCTCTAGGGAATTGTACTGAGCCGCGCCTCCTGCACAGGGATCAACACCTCTAGGGACTTGTACTGAGCCGCACCTCCTGCACAGGAACCTCCTCTAGGGACTTTTACTGAGCAGCGCCTCCTGCACAGGGACCACCTCTGGGGACTAGTACTGAGCCGCGCCTCCTGCACAGGGACCACCTCTGGGGACTTGTACTGAGCCGCACCTCCTGCACAGGAACCACCTCTAGGGACTTGTACTGAGCCACGCCTCCTGCACAGGGACCACCTCTAGGGACATGTACTGAGCCGGGCATGCTGCATAGGATCCATCTCTTGGGACTTGTACTGAGCCGCACCTCCTGCACAGGAACCTCCTCTAGGGACTTGTACTGAGCCACGCCTCCTGCACAGGGACCACCTCTAGGGACATGTACTGAGCCGGGCATGCTGCATAGGATCCATCTCTAGGGACTTGTACTGAGCCGCGCCTCCTGCACAGGAACCACCTCTAGGGACTTGTACTGAGCCACGCCTCCTGCACAGGGACCACTTCTAGGGACTTGTACTGAGCCGCGCCTCCTGCACAGGGACCACCTCTAGGGACTTGTACCTAGCCACGCATCCTGCACAGGAACCTCCTCTAGGGACTTGTACTGAGCCACGCCTCCTGCACAGGGACCACCTCTAGGAACTTGTACTGAGCCACACCTCCTGTACAGGGACCACCTCTAGGGACTTGTACCTAGCCATGCCTCCTGCACAGGGACCACCTCTAGGGACTTGTACCTAGCCACGCCTCCTGCACAGGAACCACCTCTAGGGACTTGTACTGAGCCAAGCCTCCTGCACAGGGACCACCTCTAGGGACTTGTACTGAGCCACACCTCCTGCACAGGGACCACCTCTAGGGACTTGTACTGAGCCACGTCTCCTGCACAGGAACCACCTCTAGGGACTTGTACAGAGCCGCGCCTCCTGCACAGGGACCACCTCTAGGGACTTGTAATGATCCGCACCTCCTGCACAGGTACCACCTCTAGGAACTTGTACTGAGCCACACCTCCTGCACAGGAACCACCTCTAGGGAATTGTACAGAGCCGCGCCTCCTGCACAGGGACCACCTCTAGGGACTTGTACTGATCCGCACCTCCTGCACAGGAACCACCTCTAGGAACTTCTACGGAGCCGCACCTCCTTCACAGGAACCACCTCTAGGGACTTGTACTGATCCACGCCTCCTGCACCGTAACCACCTCTAGGAACGTGTACTGAGCCACGCCTCCTGCACAGGGACCACCTCTAGGGACTTGTACTGAGCCGCGCCTCCTGCACAGGGACCACCTCTAGGGATATGTACTGATCCGCGCCTCCTGCACAGGAACCACCTCTAGGGACGTGTACAGATCCGCGCCTCCTGCACAGGAACCACCTCTAGGGACGTGTACTGAGCTGCGCCTCCTGCACAGGGACCACCTCTAGGGACTTGTACTGAGCCACGCCTCCTGCACAGGGACCACCTCTAGGGACGTGAACTGAGCCACGCCTCCTGCACAGGGACCACCTCTAGGGACTTGTACTGAGCCACACCTCCTGAACAGGAACCACCTCTAGGGACTTGTACTGAGCCATGCCTCCTGCACAGGAACCACCTCTAGGGACGTGTACTGAGCCACGCCTCCAGCACAGGGACCACCTCTAGGGACTTGTACTGAGCCACGCCTCCTGCACAGGGACCACCTCTAGCGACTTGTACTGAGCCGCGCCTCCTGCACAGGGACCACCTCTAGGGACTTGTACAGAGCCGCGCCTCCTGCACAGGAACCACCTCTAGGGACTTGTACTGAGCCGCACCTCCTGCACAGGAACCACCTCTAGGGACTTGTACTGAGCCGCACCTCCTGCACAGGAACCACCTCTAGGGACATGTACTGAGCCCCGCCTCCTGCACAGGGACCACCTCTAGGGACATGTACTGAGCCGCGCCTCCTGCACAGGAACCACCTCTAGGGACATGTACTGAGCCACGCCTCCTGCACAGGGACCACCTCTAGGGACATGTACTGAGTCGCACCTCCTGCACAGGAACCACCTCTAGGGACTTCTACTGAGCCACGCCTCCTGCACAGGAACCACTTCTAGGGACTTTTACTGAGCCGCGCCTCCTGCACAGGAACCACCTCTAGGGACATGTACTGATCCGCGCCTCCTGCACAGGAACCACCTCTAGGGACATGTACTGATCCGCGACTCCTGCACAGGGACCACCTCTAGGGACGTGTACTGAGCCACGCCTCCTGCACAGGGATCACCTCTGGGGACTTGTACTGAGCCACACCTCCTGCACAGGGACAACCTCTAGGGACTTGTACTGAGCCACGCCTCCTGCACAGGGACCACCTCTAGGGACTGGTACTGAGCCAAGCTTCCTGCACAGGGACCACCTCTGGGGACTTGTACTGAGCCGCGCCTCCTGCACAGGGACCACCTCTGGGGAATTGTACTGAGCCACGCCTCCTGCACAGGGACCACCTCTGGGGACTTGTACTGAGCCGCGCCTCCTGCACAGGGACCTCCTCTAGGGACTTGTACTGAGCCGCACCTCCTGCACAGGAACCACCTCTAGGGACTTGTACTGAGCCGCGCCTCCTGCACAGGGATCAACACCTCTAGGGACTTGTACTGAGCCGCACCTCCTGCACAGGAACCACCTCTAGGGAATTGTACTGAGCCGCGCCTCCTGCACAGGGATCAACACCTCTAGGGACTTGTACTGAGCCGCACCTCCTGCACAGGAACCTCCTCTAGGGACTTTTACTGAGCAGCGCCTCCTGCACAGGGACCACCTCTGGGGACTAGTACTGAGCCGCGCCTCCTGCACAGGGACCACCTCTGGGGACTTGTACTGAGCCGCACCTCCTGCACAGGAACCACCTCTAGGGACTTGTACTGAGCCACGCCTCCTGCACAGGGACCACCTCTAGGGACATGTACTGAGCCGGGCATGCTGCATAGGATCCATCTCTTGGGACTTGTACTGAGCCGCACCTCCTGCACAGGAACCTCCTCTAGGGACTTGTACTGAGCCACGCCTCCTGCACAGGGACCACCTCTAGGGACATGTACTGAGCCGGGCATGCTGCATAGGATCCATCTCTAGGGACTTGTACTGAGCCGCGCCTCCTGCACAGGAACCACCTCTAGGGACTTGTACTGAGCCACGCCTCCTGCACAGGGACCACTTCTAGGGACTTGTACTGAGCCGCGCCTCCTGCACAGGGACCACCTCTAGGGACTTGTACCTAGCCACGCATCCTGCACAGGAACCTCCTCTAGGGACTTGTACTGAGCCACGCCTCCTGCACAGGAACCACCTCTAGGAACTTCTACGGAGCCGCACCTACTGCACAGGAACCACCTCTAGGGACTTGTACTGAGCCACGCCTCCTGCACCGTAACCACCTCTAGGAACGTGTACTGAGCCACGCCTCCTGCACAGGGACCACCTCTAGGGACTTGTACTGACCCACACCTTCTGAACAGAAACCACCTCTAGGGACTTGTACTGAGCCACGCCTCCTGCACAGGGACCACCTCTAGGGACTTGTACTGAGCCACGCCTCCTGCACAGGGACCACCTCTAGGGACTTGTACTGAGCCGCGCCTTCTGCACAGGAACCACCTCTAGGGACTTGTACTGAGCCGCGCCTCCTGCACAGGAACCACCTCTAGGGACTTGTACTGAGCCACGCCTCCTGCACAGGGACCACCTCTAGGGACTTGTACTGAGCCACACCTCCTGCACAGGGACCACCTCTAGGGACATGTACTGAGCCACACCTCCTGCACAGGAACCACCTCTAGGGACTTGTACTGAGCCACACCTCCTGCACAGGAACCACCTCTAGGGACGTGTACTGAGCCACGCCTCCTGCACAGGGACCACCTCTAGGGACTTGTACTGAGCCACGCCTCCTGCACAGGGACCACCTCTAGGGACTTGTACTGAGCCGTGCCTCCTGCACAGGAACCACCTCTAGGGACATGTACTGATCCGCGCCTCCTGCACAGGAACCACCTCTAGGGACGTGTACTGATCCGCGCCTCCTGCACAGGAACCATCTCGAGGGAAATGTACTGAGCCACGCCTCCTGCACAGTGACCACCTCTAGGGACTTGTACTGAGCCACACCTCCTGCACAGGAACCACCTCTAGGGACTTGTACTGAGCCGCGCCTCCTGCACAGGGACCACCTCTAGGGACTTGTACTGATCCGCAACTCCTGCACAGGTACCACCTCTAGGAACTTGTACTGAGCCACACCTCCTGCACAGGAACCACCTCTAGGAACTTGTACTGAGCCACGCCTCCTGCACAGGGACCACCTCTAGGGACTTGTACTGAGCCGTGCCTCCTGCACAGGAACCACCTCTAGGGACATGTACTGATCCGCGCCTCCTGCACAGGAACCACCTCTAGGGACGTGTACTGATCCGCGCCTCCTGCACAGGAACCATCTCGAGGGAAATGTACTGAGCCACGCCTCTTGCACCGTATCCACCTCTAGGAACGTGTACTGAGCCACGCCTCCTGCACAGGGACCACCTCTAGGGACTTGTACTGAGCCGCGCCTCCTGCACAGGGACCACCTCTAGGGATATGTACTGCTCCATGCCTCCTGCACAGGAACCACCTCTAGGGACGTGTACAGATCCGCGCCTCCTGCACAGGAACCACCTCTAGGGACGGGTACTGAGCCGCGCCTCCTGCACAGGGACCACCTCTAGGGACTTGTACTGAGCCACGCCTCCTGCACAGGGACCACCTCTAGGGATGTGTACTGAGCCACGCCTCCTGCACAGGGACCACCTCTAGGGACTTGTTCTGAGCCACACCTCCTGAACAGGAACCACCTCTAGGGACTTGTACTGAGCCATGCCTCCTGCACAGGGACCACCTCTAGGGACTTGTACTGAGCCACGCCTCCTGCACAGGGACCACCTCTAGGGACTTGTACTGAGCCGCGCCTCCTGCACAGGAACCACCTCTAGGGACATGTACTGATCCACGCCTCCTGCACAGGAACCACCTCTAGGGACGTGTACTGATCCGCGCCTCCTGCACAGGAACCACCTCTAGGGAAATGTACTGAGCCACGCCTCCTGCACAGTGACGACCTCTAGGGAGTTGTACTGAGCCACGCCTCCTGCACAGGAACCACCTCTAGGGAATTGTACAGAGCCGCGCCTCCTGCACAGGGACCACCTCTAGGGACTTGTACTGATCCGCACCTCCTGCACAGGTACCACCTCTAGGAACTTGTACTGAGCCACACCTCCTGCACAGGAACCACCTCTAGGAACTTCTACGGAGCCGCACCTCCTTCACAGGAACCACCTCTAGGGACTTGTACTGATCCACGCCTCCTGCACCGTAACCACCTCTAGGAACGTGTACTGAGCCACGCCTCCTGCACAGGGACCACCTCTAGGGACTTGTACTGAGCCGCGCCTCCTGCACAGGGACCACCTCTAGGGATATGTACTGATCCGCGCCTCCTGCACAGGAACCACCTCTAGGGACGTGTACAGATCCGCGCCTCCTGCACAGGAACAACCTCTAGGGACGTGTACTGAGCTGCGCCTCCTGCACAGGGACCACCTCTAGGGACTTGTACTGAGCCACGCCTCCTGCACAGGGACCACCTCTAGGGACGTGAACTGAGCCACGCCTCCTGCACAGGGACCACCTCTAGGGACTTGTACTGAGCCACACCTCCTGAACAGGAACCACCTCTAGGGACTTGTACTGAGCCATGCCTCCTGCACAGGAACCACCTCTAGGGACGTGTACTGAGCCACGCCTCCAGCACAGGGACCACCTCTAGGGACTTGTACTGAGCCACCCCTCCTGCACAGGGACCACCTCTAGCGACTTGTACTGAGCCGCGCCTCCTGCACAGGGACCACCTCTAGGGACTTGTACTGAGCCGCGCCTCCTGCACAGGAACCACCTCTAGGGACTTGTACTGAGCCGCACCTCCTGCACAGGAACCACCTCTAGGGACTTGTACTGAGCCGCACCTCCTGCACAGGAACCACCTCTAGGGACATGTACTGAGCCCCGCCTCCTGCACAGGGACCACCTCTAGGGACATGTACTGAGCCGCGCCTCCTGCACAGGAACCACCTCTAGGGACATGTACTGAGCCACGCCTCCTGCACAGGGACCACCTCTAGGGACATGTACTGAGTCGCACCTCCTGCACAGGAACCACCTCTAGGGACTTCTACTGAGCCACGCCTCCTGCACAGGAACCACTTCTAGGGACTTTTACTGAGCCGCGCCTCCTGCACAGGAACCACCTCTAGGGACATGTACTGATCCGCGCCTCCTGCACAGGAACCACCTCTAGGGACATGTACTGATCCGCGACTCCTGCACAGGGACCACCTCTAGAGACGTGTACTGAGCCACGCCTCCTGCATAGGGATCACCTCTGGGGACTTGTACTGAGCCACACCTCCTGCACAGGGACAACCTCTAGGGACTTGTACTGAGCCACGCCTCCTGCACAGGGACCACCTCTAGGGACTGGTACTGAGCCAAGCCTCCTGCACAGGGACCACCTCTGGGGACTTGTACTGAGCCGCGCCTCCTGCACAGGGACCACCTCTGGGGAATTGTACTGAGCCACGCCTTCTGCACAGGGACCACCTCTGGGGACTTGTACTGAGCCGCGCCTCCTGCACAGGGACCTTCTCTAGGGACTTGTACTGAGCCGCACCTCCTGCACAGGAACCACCTCTAGGGACTTGTACTGAGCCGCGCCTCCTGCACAGGGATCAACACCTCTAGGGACTTGTACTGAGCCGCACCTCCTGCACAGGAACCACCTCTAGGGAATTGTACTGAGCCGCGCCTCCTGCACAGGGATCAACACCTCTAGGGACTTGTACTGAGCCGCACCTCCTGCACAGGAACCTCCTCTAGGGACTTTTACTGAGCAGCGCCTCCTGCACAGGGACCACCTCTGGGGACTAGTACTGAGCCGCGCCTCCTGCACAGGGACCACCTCTGGGGACTTGTACTGAGCCGCACCTCCTGCACAGGAACCACCTCTAGGGACTTGTACTGAGCCACGCCTCCTGCACAGGGACCACCTCTAGGGACATGTACTGAGCCGGGCATGCTGCATAGGATCCATCTCTTGGGACTTGTACTGAGCCGCACCTCCTGCACAGGAACCTCCTCTAGGGACTTGTACTGAGCCACGCCTCCTGCACAGGGACCACCTCTAGGGACATGTACTGAGCCGGGCATGCTGCATAGGATCCATCTCTAGGGACTTGTACTGAGCCGCGCCTCCTGCACAGGAACCACCTCTAGGGACTTGTACTGAGCCACGCCTCCTGCACAGGGACCACTTCTAGGGACTTGTACTGAGCCGCGCCTCCTGCACAGGGACCACCTCTAGGGACTTGTACCTAGCCACGCATCCTGCACAGGAACCTCCTCTAGGGACTTGTACTGAGCCACGCCTCCTGCACAGGGACCACCTCTAGGAACTTGTACTGAGCCACACCTCCTGTACAGGGACCACCTCTAGGGACTTGTACCTAGCCATGCCTCCTGCACAGGGACCACCTCTAGGGACTTGTACCTAGCCACGCCTCCTGCACAGGAACCACCTCTAGGGACTTGTACTGAGCCAAGCCTCCTGCACAGGGACCACCTCTAGGGACTTGTACTGAGCCACACCTCCTGCACAGGGACCACCTCTAGGGACTTGTACTGAGCCACGTCTCCTGCACAGGGACCACCTCTACGGACTTGTACTGAGCCATGCCTCCTGCACAGGAACCACCTCTAGGGACTTGTACTGAGCCACGCCTCCTGCACAGGGACCACCTCTAGGGACTTGTACTGAGCCACACCTCCTGCACAGGGACCACTTCTAGGGAGTTGTACTGAGCCGCACCTCCTGCACAGGGACCACCTCTAGGGACTTGTACCTAGCCACGCATCCTGCACAGGAACCACCTCTAGGGACTTGTACTGAGCCACGCCTCCTGCACAGGGACCACCTCTAGGGACTTGTACTGAGCCACACCTCCTGTACAGGGACCACCTCTAGGGACTTGTACCTAGCCACGCCTCCTGCACAGGGACCACCTCTAGGGACTTGTACCTAGCCACGCCTCCTGCACAGGAACCACCTCTAGGGACTTGTACTGAGCCAAGCCTCCTGCACAGGGACCACCTCTAGGGACTTGTACTGAGCCACACCTCCTGCACAGGGACCACCTCTAGGGACTTGTACTGAGCCACGTCTCCTGCACAGGGACCACCTCTACGGACTTGTACTGAGCCACGCCTCCTGCACAGGGACCACCTCTAGGGACTAGTACTGAGCCACGCCTCCTACACAGGAACCACCTCTAGGGACTTGTACTGAGCCACACATCCTGCACAGGAACCACCTCTAGGGACTTGTACTGAGCCGCGCCTCCGGCACAGGAACCACCTCTAGGGACATGTACAGATCCGCGCCTCCTGCACCGGAACCACCTCTAGGGACTTGTACTGAGCCACACATCCTGCACAGGAACCACCTCTAGGGACTTGTACTGAGCCGCGCCTCCTGCACAGGAACCACCTCTAGGGACATGTACTGATCCGTGCCTCCTGCACCGGAACCACCTCTAGGGAAATGTACTGAGCCACGCCTCCTGCACAGGGACCACCTCTAGGGACGTGTACTGAGCCACGTCTCCTGCACAGGGACCACCTCTGGGGACATGTACTGAGCCACACCTCCTGCACAGGGACCACCTCTAGGGACTTGTACTGAGCCACGCCTCTAGCACAGGGACCACCTCTAGGGACTTGTACTGAGCCAAGCCTCCTGCACAGGGACCATCTCTGGGGACTTGTACTGAGCCACGCCTCCTGCACAGGGACCACCTCTGGGGAATTGTACTGAGCCACGCCTCCTGCACAGGGACCACCTCTAGGGACTTGTACTGAGCCAAGCCTTCTGCACAGGGACCACCTCTGGGGACTAGTACTGAGCCGCGCCTCCTGCACAGGGACCACCTCTGGGGACTTGTACTGAGCCGCGCCTCCTGCACAGGGACCTCCTCTAGGGACTTGTACTGAGCTGCACCTCCTGCACAGGAACCACCTCTAGGGACTTGTACTGAGCCGCGCCTCCTGCACAGGGATCAACACCTCTAGGGACTTGTACTGAGCCGCACCTCCTGCACAGGAACCACCTCTAGGGACTTGTACTGAGCCGCGCCTCCTGCACAGGGATCAACACCTCTAGGGACTTGTACTGAGCCGCACCTCCTGCACAGGAACCTCCTCAGGGACTTGTACTGAGCCGCGCCTCCTGCACAGGGACCACCTCTGGGGACTAGTACTGAGCCGCGCCTCCTGCACAGGGACCACCTCTGGGGACTTGTACTGAGCCGCACCTCCTGCACAGGAACCACCTCTGGGGACTTGTACTGAGCCACGCCTCCTGCACAGGGACCACCTCTAGGGACATGTACTGAGCCGGGCATGCTGCATAGGATCCATCTCTTGGGACTTGTACTGAGCTGCGCCTCCTGCCCAGGAACCTCCTCTAGGGACTTGTACTGAGCCGCGCCTCCTGCACAGGATCCACCTCTAGGGACGTCTACTGAGCCACGCCTCCTGCACAGGATCCATCTCTAGGGACTTGTACTGAGCCGTGCCTCCTGCACAGGAAACACCTCTAGGGACTTGTACTGAGCCACGCCTCCTGCACAGGGACCACCTCTAGGGACTTGTACTGAGCCACACCTCCTGCACAGGGACCACCTCTAGGGACTTGTAATGAGCCGCGCCTCCTGCACAGGGACCACCTCTAGGGACTTGTACTGAGCCGCGCCTCCTGCACAGGGACCACCTCTAGGGACTTGTACTGAGCCACGCCTCCTTCACAGGGACCACCTCTAAGGACTTGTACTGAGCCACGCCTCCTGCACAGGAACCACCTCTAGGGACGTGTACTGAGCCACGCCTCCTGCACAGGGACCACCTCTAGGGACTTGTACTGAGCCACGCCTCCTGCACAGGGACCACCTCTAGGGACTTGTACTGAGCCGCGCCTCCTGCACAGGAACCACCTCTAGGGACATGTACTGATCTGCGCCTCCTGCACAGGAACCACCTCTAGGGACGTGTACTGATCCGCGCCTCCTGCACAGGAACCACCTCTACGGAAATGTACTGAGCCACGCCTCCTGCACAGGGACCACCTCTAGGGACTTGTACTGAACCGCACCTCCTGCACAGGAACCACCTCTAGGGAAATGTACTGAGCCGCACCTCCTGCACAGAAACCACCTCTAGGGACATGTACAGAGCCACGCCTCCTGCACAGGGACCACCTCTAGGGACGTGTACAGAGCCACACCTCCTGCACAGGGACCACCTCTAGGGACGTGTACTGAGCCACGCCTCCTGCACAGGGACCACCTCTAGGGACTTGTACTGATCCGTACCTCCTGTACAGGGACCACCTCTAGGGACGTGTACTGAGCCACGCCTCCTGCACAGGAACCACCTCTAGGGACTTGTACTGAGCCACGCCTCCTGCACAGGAACCACCTCTAGGGACTTGTACTGAGCCACGCCTCCTCCACAGGAACCACCTCTAGGGACTTGTAGTGAGCTGCGCCTCCTGCACAGGGACCTCCTCTAGGGACGTGTACTGAGCCACGCCTCCTGCACAGGAACCACCTCTAGGGACTTGTACTGAGCCACGCCTCCTGCACAGGAACCACCGCTAGGGACTTGTACTGAGCCACGCCTCCTGCACAGGAACCACCTCTAGGGACTTGTACTGAGCTGCGCCTCCTGCACAGGGACCACCTCTAGGGACTTGTACTGATCCGCGCCTCCTGCACAGGAACCACCTCTAGGAACTTGTACTGAGCTGCACCTCCTGCACAGGAACTACCTCTAGGATCTTTTACTGAGCCGCACCTCCTGCACAGGAACCACCTCTAGGAACTTGTACTGGGCCGCACCTCCTGCACAGGAACCACCTCTCGGGACATGTACTGATCCGCGCCTCCTGCACCGGAACCACCTCTAGGAACGTGTACTGAGCCACGCCTCCTGCACAGGGACCACCTCTAGGGACTTGTACTGAGCCGAGCCTCCTGCACAGGGACCACCTCTAGGGACATGTACTGATCCGCGCCGCCTGCACAGGAACCACCTCTAGGGACGTGTACTGATCCGCGCCTCCTGCACAGGAACCACCTCTAGGGACGTGTACTGAGCCACGCCTCCAGCACAGGAACCACCTCTAGGGACGTGTACTGAGCCACGCCTCCTGCACAGGGACCACCTCTAGGGACTTGTACTGATCCGCACCTCCTGCACAGGTACCACCTCTAGGGACTTGTACTGAGCCACGCCTCCTGCACAGGAACCACCTCTAGGGACTTGTACTGAGCCACGCCTCCTGCACAGGAACCACCTCTAGGGACATGTACTGAGCCGCGCCACCTGCACAGGAACCACCTCTAGGGACATGTACGGAGCCCCGCATCCTGTACAGGAACCACCTCTAGGGACTTGTACTGAGCCGCGCCTCCTGCACAGGATCCACCTCTAGGGACGTGTACTGAGCCACGCCTCCTGCACAGGGACCACCTCTAGCGACTTGTACTGAGCCGCGCCTTCTGCACAGGAACCACCTCTAGGGACTTGTACTGAGCCGCGCCTCCTGCACAGGAACCACCTCTAGGGACTTGAACTGAGCCGCGCCTCCTGCACAGGGACCACCTCTAGGGACTTGTACTGAGCCACACCTCCTGCACAGGGACCACCTCTAGGGACTTGTACTGAGCCGCGCCTCCTGCACAGGAACCACCTCTAGGAACATGTACTGAGCCACACCTCCTGCACAGGGACCACCTCTAGGGACATGTACTGAGCCACACCTCCTGCACAGGAACCACCGCTAGGGACGTGTACTGACCAACGCCTCCTGCACAGGGACCACCTCTAGGGACTTGTACTGAGCCACGCCTCCTGCACAGGGACCACCTCTAGGGACTTGTACTGAGCCACGCCTCCTGCACAGGAACCACCTCTAGGGACATGTACTGATCTGCGCCTCCTGCACAGGAACCACCTCTAGGGACGTGTACTGATCCGCGCCTCCTGCACAGGAACCACCTCTAGGGAAATGTACTGAGCCAAGCCTCCTGCACAGGGACCACCTCTAGGGACTTGTACTGAGCCACGCCTCCTGCACAGGAACCACCTCTAGGGACTTGTACTGAGCCACGCCTCCTGCACAGGGACCACCTCTAGGGACTTGTACTGATCCGCGCCTCCTGCATAGGAACCACCTCTAGGATCTTGTACTGAGCCACACCTCCTGCACAGGAACCACCTCTAGGAACTTCTACTGAGCCGCACCTCCTGCACAGGAACCACCTCTAGGGACTTGTACTGAGCCATGCCTCCTGCACCGGAACCACCTCTAGGAACGTGTACTGACCCACGCCTCCTGCACAGGGACCACCTCTAGGGACTTGTACTGAGCCACGCCTCCTGCACAGGAACCACCTCTAGGGACGTGTACTGAGCCACGCCTCCTGCACAGGGACCACCTCTAGGGACGTGTACTGAGCCACGCCTCCTGCACAGGGACCACCTCTAGGGACTTGTACTGAGCCGCGCCTCCTGCACAGGGACCACCTCTAGGGACTTGTACTGAGCCGCGCCTCCTGCACAGGAACCACCTCTAGGGACTTGTACTGAGCCGCACCTCCTGCACAGGAACCACCTCTAGGGACTTGTACTGAGCCGCACCTCCTGCACAGGAACCACCTCTAGGGACGTGTACTGAGCCACGCCTCCTGCACAGGGACCACCTCTAGGGACTTGTACTGAGCCGCGCCTCCTGCACAGGAACCACCTCTAGGGACTTGAACTGAGCCGCGCCTCCTGCACAGGGACCACCTCTAGGGACTTGTACTGAGCCACACCTCCTGCACAGGAACCACCTCTAGGGACTTGTACTGAGCCGCGCCTCCTGCACAGGAACCACCTCTAGGGACATGTACTGATCCGCGCGTCCTGCACAGGAACCACCTCTAGGGAAATGTACTGAGCCACGCCTCCTGCACAGGGACCACCTCTAGGGACGTGTACTGAGCCACGCCTCCTGCACAAGGGCCACCTCTGGGGACTTGTACTGAGCCACACCTCCTGCACAGGGACCACCTCTAGGGACTTGAACTGAGCCACGCCTCCTGCACAGGGACCAACTCTATGGACTTGTACTGAGCCAAGCCTCCTTCACAGGGACCACCTCTGGGGACTTGTACTGAGCCGCGCCTCCTGCACAGGGACCACCTCTGGGGAATTGTACTGAGCCACGCCTCCTGCACAGGGACCACCTCTAGGGACTTGTACTGAGCCAAGCCTCCTGCACAGGGACCACCTCTGGGGACTAGTACTGAGCCGCGCCTCCTGCACAGGGACCACCTCTGGGGACTTGTACTGAGCCGCGCCTCCTGCACAGGGACCTCCTCTAGGGACTTGTACTGAGCCGCACCTCCTGCACAGGAACCACCTCTAGGGACTTGTACTGAGCCACACCTCCTGCACAGGAACCACCTCTATGGATTTGTACTGAGCCGCGCCTCCTGCACAGGGACCTCCTCTAGGGACTTGTACTGAGCCGCACCTCCTGCACAGGAACCACCTCTAGGGACGTGTACTGAGCCACGCCTCCTGCACAGAAACCACCTCTAGGGACTTGTACTGAGCCACTCCTCCTGCACATGGACCACCTCTAGGGACATGTACTGAGCCGGGCATGCTGCATAGGATCCATCTCTAGGGACTTGTACTGAGCCACGCCTCCTGCACAGGGACCACCTCTAGGGACATGTACTGAGCTGGGCATGCTGCATAGGATCCATCTCTAGGGACTTGTACTGAGCCGCGCCTCCTGCACAGGAACCACCTCTAGGGACTTGTACTGAGCCACGCCTCCTGCACAGGGACCACCTCTAGGGACTTGTACTGAGCCACACCTCCTGCACAGGGACCACCTCTAGGGACTTGTACTGAGCCGCGCCTCCTGCACAGGGACCACCTCTAGGGACTTGTACTGAGTCACCTCCTGCACAGGAACCACCTCTAGGGACTTGTAATGAGCCACGCCTCCTGCACAGGAACCACCTCTAGGGACTTGTACTGAGCCACGCCTCCTGCACAGGGATCACCTCTAGGGACTTGTACTAAGCCACGCCTCCCGCACAGGAGCCACCTCTAGGGACTTGTACTGAGCCGCACCACCTGCACAGGGACCACCTCTAGGGACATGTACTGAGCCACGCCTCCTGCATAGGGACCACCTCTAGGGACATGTACTGAGCCACGCCTCCTGCACTGGAACCTCCTCTAGGGACTTGTACTGAGCCGCACCTCCTTCACAGGGACCACCTCTAGGGACTAGTACTAAGCCGAGCCTCCTGCACAGGGACCACCTCTAGGGACTTGTACTGAGCCGCACCTCCTGCACAGGAACCACCTCTAGGGACTTGTACTGAGCCGCGCCACCTGCACAGGAACCACCTCTAGGGACTTGTACTGAGCCGCACCTCCTGCACAGGAACCACCTCTAGGGACTTGTACTGAGCCGCGCTTCCTGCACAGTGACCACCTCTAGGGACTTGTACTGAGCCGCACCTCCTGCACAGTGACCACCTCTATGGACTTGTACTGAGCCACGCCTCCTGCACATTGACCACCTCTAGGGACATGTACTGAGCCGCGCCTCCTGCATGTCACGGTCTGTGTAGTTCCTCCTCCCTACCTGTGGTGTAGTTCTTGCCATACTTGTCTTCACTCCCGATTTGGTCGGGAGCCTCCCGAAAATCGGGTGCCGCTCCCGACCTCCCGGGAAGGCAGGCAAGTCTCCTGGCAGCTGCCGACCCCTCCTGCCCCCCTCCGCAATGACAGGAAAATCTGTGCTCACACTGCCAGTATACCTGTACTCACACTGCCAGTATACCTGTACTCCCATTGCCAGTATACCTGTACTCACACTGCCTGTATACCTGTACTCACACTGCCAATATACCTGTACTCCCATTGCCAGTATACCTGTACTCACACTGCCTGTATACCTGTACTCACACTGCCAGTATACCTGTACTCACACTGCCTTTATACCTGTACTCACACTGCCTGTATACCTGTACTCGCACTGCCTGTATACCTGTACTCACACTGCCTGTATACCTGTACTCACACTGCCTGTATACCTGTACTCACACTGCCAGTATACCTGTTCTCACATTGCCAGTATACCTGTACTCACACTGCCAGTATACCTGTACTCACATTGCCAGTATACCTGTACTCCCACTGCCAGTATACCTGTACTCCCACTGCCAGTATACCTGTACTCCCACTGCCAGTATACCTGTATTTCCACTGCCTGTATACCTGTACTCACACTGCCAGTATACCTGTACTCACACTGCCAGTATACCTGTACTCACACTGCCGGTATACCTGTACTCCCATTGCCAGGTTACCTGTACTCACACTGCCAGTATACCTGTACTCACACTGCCAGGATACCTGTACTCACACTGCCAGGATACCTGTACTCCCATTGCCAGTATGGCTGTACTCACACTGCCAGGATACCTGTACTCACACTGCCAGGATACCTGTACTCACACTGCTAGTATACCTGTACTCACACAGCCAGTATACCTGTACTCACACTGCCAGTATACCTGTACTCACACTGCCAGTATACCTGTACTCACATTGCCAGTATACCTGTACTCCCATTGCCAGTATGGCTGTACTCCCATTGCCAGTATACCTGTACTCACTCTGCCAGTATACCTGTACTCACTCTGCCAGTATACCTGTACTCACTCTGCCAGTATACCTGTACTCACACTGCCAGTATACCTGTACTCACTCTGCCAGTATGGCTGTACTCCCATTGCCAGTATGGCTGTACTCCCATTGCCAGTATGGCTGTACTCCCATTGCCAGTATGGCTGTACTCCCATTGCCAGTATGGCTGTACTCCCATTGCCAGTATGGCTGTACTCCCATTGCCAGTATGGCTGTACTCCCATTGCCAGTATGGCTGTACTCCCATTGCCAGTATGGCTGTACTCCCATTGCCAGTATGGCTGTACTCACTCTGCCAGTATGGCTGTACTCACACTGCCAGTATACCTGTACTCACACTGCCAGGGGACCTGTACTCGCACTGCCAGGGTACCTGTACTCGCACTGCCAGGGGACCTGTACTCACACTGCCTGTATACCTGTACTCACATTGATAGGATACCTGTATTCACATTGCCAGTATTGCTGTTCTCACATTGCCAGGATACCTGTACTCACATTGCCTGTATACCTGTACTCACACTGCCAGGGGACCTGTACTCACTTTGCCAGGGGACCTGTACTCACTTTGCCAGGGGACCTGTACTCACATTGCCAGGGGACCTGTACTCACATTGCCAGGGGACCTGTACTCACACTGCCAGTATACCTGTACTCACACTGCCAGTATACCTGTACTCACACTGCCAGTATACCTGTACTCACACTGCCAGGGTACCTGTACTCACTCTGCCAGTGTACCTGTACTCACACTGCCAGCATACCTGTACTCACACTGCCAATATGGCTGTACTCACACTGCCAATATGGCTGTACTCACACTGCCAGTATGGCTGTACTCACACTGCCAGTATGGCTGTACTCACACTGCCAGTATACCTGTACTCACACTGCCAGTATACCTGTACTCACATTGCCAGGATACCTGTACTCACACTGCCAGGATACCTGTACTCACACTGCCAGGATACCTGTACTCACTCTGCCAGTATACCTGTACTCACTCTGCCAGTATACCTGTACTCACTCTGCCAGTATACCTGTACTCCCATTGCCAGTATGGCTGTACTCCCATTGCCAGTATGGCTGTACTCCCATTGCCAGTATGGCTGTACTCCCATTGCCAGTATGGCTGTACTCCCATTGCCAGTATGGCTGTACTCACTCTGCCAGTATGGCTGTACTCACACTGCCAGTATACCTGTACTCGCACTGCCAGGGGACCTGTACTCACATTGCCAGGGGACCTGTACTCACATTGCCAGTATACCTGTACTCACACTGCCAGTATACCTGTACTCACACTGCCAGTATACCTGTACTCACACTGCCAGGGTACCTGTACTCACTCTGCCAGTGTACCTGTACTCACACTGCCAGCATACCTGTACTCACACTGCCAATATGGCTGTACTCACACTGCCAATATGGCTGTACTCACACTGCCAGTATGGCTGTACTCACACTGCCAGTATGGCTGTACTCACACTGCCAGTATACCTGTACTCACACTGCCAGTATACCTGTACTCACATTGCCAGGATACCTGTACTCACACTGCCAGGATACCTGTACTCACACTGCCAGGATACCTGTACTCACTCTGCCAGTATACCTGTACTCACTCTGCCAGTATACCTGTACTCACTCTGCCAGTATACCTGTACTCCCATTGCCAGTATGGCTGTACTCCCATTGCCAGTATGGCTGTACTCCCATTGCCAGTATGGCTGTACTCCCATTGCCAGTATGGCTGTACTCCCATTGCCAGTATGGCTGTACTCACTCTGCCAGTATGGCTGTACTCACACTGCCAGTATACCTGTACTCGCACTGCCAGGGGACCTGTACTCACACTGCCTGTATACCTGTACTCACACTGCCTGTATACCTGTACTCACATTGATAGGATACCTGTATTCACATTGCCAGTATTGCTGTTCTCACATTGCCAGGATACCTGTACTCACATTGCCTGTATACCTGTACTCGCATTACCAGGGGACCTGTACTCGCATTGCCAGGGGACCAGTACTCGCATTGCCAGTGGACCTGTACTCACATTGCCAGGGGACCTGTACTCACACTCCCTGCATCACTCCTGTACTGTATAACTCTGACACTCCCTGCATCACTCCTGTACTGTATAACTCTGACACTCCCTGCATCACTCCTGTACTGTATAACTCTGACACTCCCTGCATCACTCCTGTACTGTATAACCCTGACACTCCCTGCATCACTCCTGTACTGTATAACCCTGACACTCCCTGCACCACTCCTGTACTGTATAACCCTGACAATCCCTGCATCACTCCTGTACTGTATAACCCTGACACTCCCTGCACCACTCCTGTACTGTATAACCCTGACAATCCCTGCATCACTAATAAATCCATTACTTAATTTCCCCTCTGGGTATTGCGACACTGCACAGGAACCACCTCTAGGGACACACTACTCTCACCCCTTACACCCATCCATGTACTACACCCCCCAGCATCCTATGTGTACATTACATGTCCCCATTATACCCTGTCATATTACATACACTCTGCGTGTCCTCCTCACTACTCTCACCCCTTACACCATCCATGTACTACACCCCCCAGCATCCTATGTGTACATTACATGTCCCCATTATACCCTGTCATATTACATACACTCTGAATGTCCTCCTCACTACTCTCACCCCTTACACCATCCATGTACTACACACCCCAGCATCCTATGTGTACATTACATGTCCCCATTATACCCTGTCATATTACATACACTCTGCGTGTCCTCCTCACTACTCTCACCCCTTACACCCATCCATGTACTACACCCCCCAGCATCCTATGTGTACATTACATGTCCCCATTATACCCTGTCATATTACATACAATCTGCGTGTCCTCCTCACTACTCTCACCCCTTACACCATCCATGCACTACACCCCCCAGCATCCTATGTGTACATTACATGTCACCATTATACCCTGTCATATTACATACACTCTGCGTGTCCTCCTCACTACTCTCACCCCTTACACCATCCATGTACTACACCCCCCAGCATCCTATGTGTACATTACATGTTCCCATTATACCCTGTCATATTACATACACTCTGCGTGTCCTCCTCAATACTCTCACCCCTTACACCATCCATGTACTACACACCCCAGCATCCTATGTGTACATTACATGTCCCTATTATACCCTGTCATATTACATACACTCTGCGTGTCCTCCTCACTACTCTCACCCCTTACACCCTCCATGTACTACACCCCCCAGCATCCTATGTGTACATTATATGTCCTCATTATACCCTGTCATATTACATACACTCTGTGTGTCCTCCTCACTACTCTCACCCCTTACACCATCCATGTACTACACCCCCCAGCATCCTATGTGTACATTACATGTCCCCATTATACCCTGTCATATTACATACACTCTGCGTGTCCTCCTCACTACTCTCACCCCTTACACCCTCCATGTACTACACCCCCCAGCATCCTATGTGTACATTATATGTCCTCATTATACCCTGGCATATTACATACACTCTGCGTGTCCTCCTCACTACTCTCACCCCTTACACCATCCATGTACTACACCCCCCAGCATCCTATGTGTACATTACATGTCCTCATTATACCCTGTCATATTACACACACTCTGCGTGTCCTCCTCACTACTCTCACCCCTTACACCCATCCATGTACTACACCCCCCAGCATCCTATGTGTACATTACATGTCCCCATTATACCCTGTCATATTACATACACTCTGCGTGTCCTCCTCACTACTCTCACCCCTTACACCCATCCATGTACTACACCCCCCAGCATCCTATGTGTACATTACATGTCCTCATTATACCCTGTCATATTACATACAATCTGCGTGTCCTCCTCACTACTCTCACCCCTTACATCATCCATGTACTACACACCCCAGCATCCTATGTGTACATTACATGTCCCCATTATACCCTGTCATATTACATACACTCTTCGTGTCCTCCTCACTACTCTCACCCCTTGCACCATCCATGTACTACACCCCCCAGCATCCTATGTGTACATTACATGTCCCCATTATACCCTGTCATATTACATACACTCTGCGTGTCCTCCTCACTACTCTCATCCCTTACACCCATCCATGTACTACACCCCCCAGCATCCTATGTGTACATTACATGTCCCCATTATACCCTGTCATATTACACACACTCTGCGTGTCCTCCTCACTACTCTCACCCCTCACACCCATCCATGTACTACACCCCCCAGCATCCTATGTGTACATTACATGTCCTCATTATACCCTGTCATATTACATACAATCTGCGTGTCCTCTTCACTACTCTCACCCCTTACACCATCCATGTACTACACACCCCAGCATCCTATGTGTACATTACATGTCCCCATTTTACCCTGTCATATTACATACACTCTGCGTGTCCTCCTCACTACTCTCACCCCTTACACCATCCATGTACTACACCCCCCAGCATCCTATGTGTACATTACATGTCCCCATTATACCCTGTCATATTACATACACTATGCGTGTCCTCCTCACTACTCTCACCCCTTACACCAACCATGTACTACACCCCCCAGCATCCTATGTGTACATTACATGTCCCCATTATACCCTGTCATATTACATACACTCTGCGTGTCCTCCTCACTACTCTCACCCCTTACACCCATCCATGTACTACACCCCCCAGCATCCTATGTGTACATTACATGTCCCCATTATACCCTGTCATATTACATACACTCTGCGTGTCCTCCTCACTACTCTCACCCCTTACACCATCCATGTACTACACCCCCCAGCATCCTATGTGTACATTACATGTCCCCATTGTACCCTGTCATATTACATACACTCTGCGTGTCCTCCTCACTACTCTCACCCCTTACACCATCCATGTACTACACCCCCCAGCATCCTATGTGTACATTACATGTCCCCATTATACCCTGTCATATTACATACACTCTGCGTGTCCTCCTCACTACTCTCACCCCTTACACCCATCCATGTACTACACCCCCCAGCATCCTATGTGTACATTACATTTCCCCATTATACCCTGTCATATTACATACACTCTGCGTGTCCTCCTCACTACTCTCACCCCTTACACCATCCATGTACTACACCCCCCAGCAACCTATGTGTACATTACATGTCCCCATTGTACCCTGTCATATTACATACACTCTACGTGTCCTCCTCACTACTCTCACCCCTTACACCATCCATGTACTACACCCCCCAGCATCCTATGTGTACATTACATGCCCCCCACTCACCGTGTAGTAGTGTCGCACACACCATCATGGCCTGTACCACTCTCCCCCAATCCTCCATGTCTGTGTGCTTCTCCCCTTCCCCTCTGTCTGGGGCATTGGCTGCAGCTGCCGGATGTGTCTGTGACAGACAGGACAGGGGTCTGCCAGTGTCATTCACAGATCTCCTCACACCTGTCATGTGGCCGACCCTTACACTGCCAGGACATACTTACACACAGGCCAGTCATGGACGACCCTTACACTGCCAGGACATACTTACACACAGGCCAGTCATGGACGACCCTTACACTGCCAGGACATACTTACACACAGGTCAGTCATGGACGACCCTTACACTGCCAGGACATACTAACCACATCCCACAGATTTATAAATACTATGTCAGTGGTGTCTGTAGTGTGATTTGTTGATACTTTGGGCCTGATTCAGACCCGGTTGCAAGGATGCGTTTGCATGGAGCCATACGATATTTGCAATCTGCGCACGCGTATAAACTTTCTATTGTCAGATCATAGATGTGACCTATAAACTTAAACTAAACTTATACTAAAATAAACACCAAGACCAAGTTATGCTGTTTAAATTGGTCAGCTTTATTTAGTTACACTGGTAGGTATGGTGGCAGGAGAAAGAACGGCAACTAACCAGCGTCACCTTGTCTTAGGCCAAAAGTATATCACAACTTGTGAGGGCCAAGTATCCCTTTCACAGCAAGTGATGCGGCCCCAACACCCATGCCAATGCACCGTTCATCCTGCTCAGTCGAGAGGTGCCGCTGACCCCAAGTGGGTGACATCAGCTTATCAGTGCATTGAAGGGGTGCGCACCGCTATTACGGCCGCAAGATGGACGCTTCAATATTGCCGGTCTTTCCCTGCTAGTGAAATAAAGCCGACACAAGAGGGGAGGGAGGGGGGGAGATCAAAATTCAAAGAGGCAGAGTTACACCAGCATATTCCCCACACCCTATCACATAGCACACCCCCTAACCTCTCCTCCTATCACCACACCCTCTCACATAACACGCCCCCTAACCTCTCATCCTATCACCACACCCTATCACATAGCACACCCCCTAACCTCTCCTCCTATCACCACACCCTCTCACATAACACGCTCCCTAACCTCTCCTCCTATCACCACACCCTCTCACATAACACACCCCCTAACCTCTCATCCTATCACCACACCCTCTCACATAACACGCCCCCTAACCTCTCATCCTATCACCACACCCTCTCACATAACACGCCCCCTAACCTCTCATCCTATCACCACACCCTCTCACATAAAACGCCCCCTAACCTCTCATCCTATCACCACACCCTCTCACATAAAACGCCCCCTAACCTCTCATCCTATCACCACACCCTATCACATAGCACACCCCCTAACCTCTCCTCCTATCACCACACCCTCTCACATAACACGCTCCCTAACCTCTCATCCTATCACCACACCCTCTCACATAACACGCTCCCTAACCTCTCATCCTATCACCACACCCTCTCACATAACACGCTCCCTAACCTCTCATCCTATCACCACACCCTCTCACATAACATGCCCCCTAACCTCTCATCCTATCACCACACCCTCTCACATAACACGCTCCCTAACCTCTCATCCTATCACCACACCCTCTCACATAACACACCCCCTAACCTCTCATCCTATCACCACACCCTCTCACATAGCACGCCCCCTAACCTCTCATCCTATCACCACACCCTATCACATAACATACCCCCTAACCTCTCATCCTATCACCACACCCTCTCACATAACACACCCCCTAACCTCTCATCCTATCACCACACCCTCTCACATGACACCCCCCCTAACCTCTCATCCTATCACCACACCCTCTCACATAACACACCCCCTAACCTCTCCTCCTATCACCACACCCTCTCACATAATACGCCCCCTTATCTCTCATCCTATCACCACACCCTCTCACATAACACGCTCCCTAACCTCTCATCCTATCACCACACCCTCTCACATAACACGCCCCCTTATCTCTCATCCTATCACCACACCCTCTCACATAACACGCTCCCTAACCTCTCATCCTATCACCACACCCTCTCACATAACACACCCCCTAACCTCTCCTCCTATCACCACACCCTCTAACATAACACGCCCCCTTATCTCTCATCCTATCACCACACCCTCTCACATAACACGGCCCCTAACCTCTCATCCTATCAGCACACCCTCTCACATAACACGCCCCCTTATCTCTCATCCTATCACCACACCCTCTCACATAACACGCCCCCTAACCTCTCATCCTATCACCACACCCTCTCACATAACACGCCCCCTAACCTCTCATCCTATCACCACACCCTATCACATAGCACACCCCCTAACCTCTCCTCCTATCACCACACCCTCTCACATAACACGCTCCCTAACCTCTCCTCCTATCACCACACCCTCTCACATAACACACCCCCTAACCTCTCATCCTATCACCACACCCTCTCACATAACACGCCCCCTAACCTCTCATCCTATCACCACACCCTCTCACATAACACGCCCCCTAACCTCTCATCCTATCACCACACCCTCTCACATAAAACGCCCCCTAACCTCTCATCCTATCACCACACCCTCTCACATAACACGCCCCCTAACCTCTCATCCTATCACCACACCCTATCACATAGCACACCCCCTAACCTCTCCTCCTATCACCACACCCTCTCACATAACACGCTCCCTAACCTCTCATCCTATCACCACACCCTCTCACATAACACGCTCCCTAACCTCTCATCCTATCACCACACCCTCTCACATAACACGCTCCCTAACCTCTCATCCTATCACCACACCCTCTCACATAACATGCCCCCTAACCTCTCATCCTATCACCACACCCTCTCACATAACACGCTCCCTAACCTCTCATCCTATCACCACACCCTCTCACATAACACACCCCCTAACCTCTCATCCTATCACCACACCCTCTCACATAGCACGCCCCCTAACCTCTCATCCTATCACCACACCCTATCACATAACATACCCCCTAACCTCTCATCCTATCACCACACCCTCTCACATAACACACCCCCTAACCTCTCATCCTATCACCACACCCTCTCACATGACACCCCCCCTAACCTCTCATCCTATCACCACACCCTCTCACATAACACACCCCCTAACCTCTCCTCCTATCACCACACCCTCTCACATAACACGCCCCCTTATCTCTCATCCTATCACCACACCCTCTCACATAACACGCTCCCTAACCTCTCATCCTATCACCACACCCTCTCACATAACACGCCCCCTTATCTCTCATCCTATCACCACACCCTCTCACATAACACGCTCCCTAACCTCTCATCCTATCACCACACCCTCTCACATAACACACCCCCTAACCTCTCCTCCTATCACCACACCCTCTAACATAACACGCCCCCTTATCTCTCATCCTATCACCACACCCTCTCACATAACACGGCCCCTAACCTCTCATCCTATCAGCACACCCTCTCACATAACACGCCCCCTTATCTCTCATCCTATCACCACACCCTCTCACATAACACGCTCCCTAACCTCTCATCCTATCACCACACCCTCTCACATAACACGCCCCCTAACCTCTCATCCTATCACCACACTCTCTCACATAACACGCCCCCTAACCTCTCATCCTATCACCACACCCTCTCACATAACACGCCCCCTAACCTCTCATCCTATCACCACACCCTATCACATAGCACACCCCCTAACCTCTCCTCCTATCACCACACCCTCTCACATAACACGCTCCCTAACCTCTCATCCTATCACCACACCCTCTCACATAACACGCCCCCTAACCTCTCATCCTATCACCACACCCTCTCACATAACACGCCCCCTAACCTCTCATCCTATCACCACACTCTCTCACATAACACGCCCCCTAACCTCTCATCCTATCACCACACCCTCTCACATAACACACCCCCTAACCTCTCCTCCTATCACCACACCCTCTCACATAACACGCCCCCTAACCTCTCATCCTATCACCACACCCTCTCACATAACACGCCCCCTAACCTCTCATCCTATCACCACACCCTCTCACATAATACGCCCCCTAACCTCTCATCCTATCACCACACCCTCTCACATAACACGCCCCCTAACCTCTCATCCTATCACCACACTCTCTCACATAACACGCCCCCTAACCTCTCATCCTATCACCACACTCTCTCACATAACACGCCCCCTAACCTCTCATCCTATCACCACACTCTCTCACATAACACGCTACCTAACCTCTCATCCTATCACCACACCCTCTCACATAATACGCCCCCTAACCTCTCATCCTATCACCACACCCTCTCACATAACACGCCCCCTAACCTCTCATCCTATCACCACACCCTCTCACATAACACGTCCCCTAACCTCTCATCATATCACCACACCCTCTCACATAACACGACCCCTAACCTCTCATCCTATCACCACCACATCCTCTCACATAACATGCCCCCTAACCTCTCATCCTATCACCACACCCTATCACATAACACGCCCCCTAACCTCTCATCCTATCACCACACCTTCTCACATAACACGCCCCCTAACCTCTCATCCTATCACCACACCCTCTCACATAACACGCCCCCTAACCTCTCATCCTATCACCACACCTTCTCACATAACACGCTCCCTAACCTCTCCTCCTATCACCACACCCTCTCACATAACAGGCTCCCTAACCTCTCATCCTATCACCACACCCTCTCACATAACACGCCCCCTAACCTCTCATCCTATCACCACACCCTCTCACATAACACGCCCCCTAACCTCTCATCCTATCACCACACTCTCTCACATAACACGCCCCCTAACCTCTCATCCTATCACCACACCCTCTCACATAACACACCCCCTAACCTCTCCTCCTATTACCACACCCTCTCACATAACACGCTCCCTAACCTCTCATCCTATCACCACACCCTCTCACATAACACGCCCCCTAACCTCTCATCCTGTCACCACACCCTCACATGACACGCCCCCTAACCTCTCCTCCTATCACAACACCCTCTCACATAACACGCCCCCTAACCTCTAATCCTATCACCACACCCTCTCACATAACACGCTCCCTAACCTCTCATCCTATCACCACACCCTCTCACATAACACGCTCCCTAACCTCTCATCCTATCACCATACCCTATCACATAACACACACCCTAACCTCTCATCCTATCACCACACCCTCTAACATAACACGCCCCCTAACCTCTCATCCTATCACCACACTCTCTCAAATAACACGCCCCCTAAACTCTCATCCTATCACCACACCTTCTCACATAACACGCCCCCTAACCTCTCATCCTATCACCACACCCTCTCACATAACACGCATCCTAACCTCTCATCCTATCACCACACCCTATCACATAACACGCCCCCTAACCTCTCATCCTATCACCACACCTTCTCACATAACACGCCCCCTAACCTCTCATCCTATCACCACACCCTCTCACATAACACGCCCCCTAACCTCTCATCCTATCACCACACCATCTCACATAACACGCCCCCTAACCTCTCATCCTATCACCACACCCTCTCACATAACACGCCCCCTAACCTCTCATCCTATCACCACACCCTCTCACATAACCCGCCCCCTAACCTCTCATCCTATCACCACACCCTATCACATAACACGCCCCCTAACCTCTCATCCTATCACCACACCTTCTCACATAACACGCCCCCTAACCTCTCATCCTATCACCACACCCTCTCACATAACACGCCCGCTAACCTCTCATCCTATCACCACACCCTATCACATAACACACCCCCTAACCTCTCATCCTATCACCACACCTTCTCACATAACACGCCCCCTTACCTCTCATCCTATCACCACACCCTCTCACAAAACACACCCCCTAACCTCTCCTCCTATCACCACACCCTCACATAACACGCCCCCTAACCTCTCCTCCTATCACCATACCCTATCACATAACACTCCCCCTAACCTCTCATCCTATCACCACACCCTCTCACATTACACGCCACCTAACCTCTCCTCCTATCACCATACCCTATCACATAACACGCCCCCTAACCTCTCATCCTATCACCACACCCTCCCACATAACACGCCCCCTAACCTCTGATCCTATCTCCACACCCTCTCACATAACACGCCCCCTAACCTCTGATCCTATCTCCACACCCTCTCACATAACACGCCCCCTAACCTCTGATCCTATCTCCACACCCTCTCACATAACACGCCCCCTAACCTCTCATCCTATCACCACACCCTATCACATAACACGCCACCTAACCTCTCATCCTATCACCACACATCTCACATAACACGCCCCCTAACCTCTCATCCTATCACCACACCCTCTCACATAACACACCCCTAACCTCTCATCCTATCACCACAACCTCTCACATAACACACCCCTAACCTCTCATCCTATCACCACAACCTCTCACATAACACGCCCCCTAACCTCTCATCCTATCACCACACCCTCTCACATAACACGCCCCCTAACCTCTCATCCTATCCCCACACCCTCTCATATAACACACACCCCTAACCTCTCATCCTATCACCACACCGTCTCACATGACACACCCCTAACCTCTCATCCTATCACCACACTCTCTCATATAACAAACCCCCTAACCTCTAATCCTATCACCACACCCTCTCACATAACACGCCCCCTAACCTCTCATCCTATCACCACACCCTCTCACATAACACGCCCCCTAACCTCTCCTCCTATCACCACACCCTCTCACATAACACGCCCCCTAACCTCTCATCCTATCACCACACCCTCTCACATAACACGCCCCCTAACCTCTCATCCTATCACCACACCCTCTCACATAACACACCCCCTAACCTCTCATCCTATCCCCACACCCTCTCACATAACACGCCCCCTAACCTCTCATCTTATCACCACAACCTCTCACATAACACACCTCCTAACCTCTAATCCTATCACCACACCCTCTCACATAACACGCCCCCTAACCTCTCATCCTATCACCACACCCTCTCACATAACACGCCCCCTAACCTCTCATCCTATCACAACACCCTCTCACATAACACGCCCCCTAACCTCTCATCCTATTACCACACCCTCTCACATAACACGCCCCCTTACCTCTCATCCTATCACCACACCCTCTCACATAACACGACCCCTAACCTCTCATCCTATCACCACACCCTATCACATAACATGCCCCCTAACCTCTCCTCCTATCACCACACCCTCTCACATAACACGCCCCCCTAACCTCTCATCCTGTCACCACACCCTCTCACTTAACACGCCCCCTAACCTCTCATCCTATCACCACACCCTCTCACATAACACACCCCCTAACGTCTCCTCCTATCACCAAACCCTCTCACATAACACGCCCCCCTAACCTCTCATCCTATCACCACACCCTCTCACATAACACGCCCCCCTAACCTCTCATCCTATCACCACATCCTATCACATAACACGCCCCCTAACCTCTCCTCCTATCACCAGACCCTCTCACATAACACGCCCCCTAACCTCTCATTCTATCACCACACCCTCTCACATAACACGCCCCCTAACCTCTCATCCTATCACCACACCCTCTCACATAACACGCCCCCTAACCTCTCATCCTATCACCACACCCTCTCACATAACACGCCCCCTAACCTCTCATCCTATCACCACACCCTATCACATAACACGCCCCCTAACCTCTCATCCTATCACCACACTCTCTCACATAACACGCCCCCTAACCTCTCATCCTATCACCACACTCTCTCACATAACACGCCCACTAACCTCTCATCCTATCCCCACACCCTCTGACATATCACGCCCCCTAACCTCTCATCCTATCACCACACCCTCACATAACACACACCCCTAACCTCTCATCCTATCACCACACCCTCTCACATACCACGCCCCCTTACCTCTCATCCTATCACCACACCCTCTCACATAACGCCCCCTAACCTCTCATCCTATCACCACACCCTATCACATAACACGCCCCCTAACCTCTCATCCTATCACCACACCCTCTCACATAACACTCCCACTAACCTCTCCTCCTATCACCACACCCTCTCACATAACACGCCCCCTAACCTCTCCTCCTATCACCACACCCTCCCACATAACACGCCCCCTAACCTCTCCTCCTATCACCACACCCTCCCACATAACACGCCCCTAACCTCTCATCCTATCACCACACCCTCTCACATAAAACGCCCCCTAACCTCTCATCCTATCACCACACCCTCTCACATAACACGCCCCCTATCCTCTCATCCTATCAGCACACCCTCTCACATAACACGCCCCCTAACCTCTCATCCTATCACCACACCCTCTCACATAACACGCCCCCTAACCTCTCCTCCTATCACCACACCCTCTCACATAACACACCCCCTAACCTCTCATCCTATCCCCACACCCTCTCACATAACACGCCCCCTAACCTCTCATCCTATCACCACACCCTCTCACATAACATGCCCCCTAACCTCTCATCCTATCACCACACCCTCTCACATAACACACCCCCTAACCTCTCATCCTATCACCACACCCTCTCACATAACACACCCCCTAACCTCTCATCCTATCCCCACACCCTCTCACATAACACGCCCCCTAACCTCTCATCCTATCACCACACCCTCTCACATAACACGCCCCCTAACCTCTCCTCCTATCACCACACCCTCTCACATAACACACCCCCTAACCTCTCATCCTATCCCCACACCCTCTCACATAACACGCCCCCTAACCTCTCATCCTATCACCACACCCTCTCACATAACATGCCCCCTAACCTCTCATCCTATCACCACACCCTCTCACATAACACGCCCCCTTTCCTCATCCTATCACCACACTCTCTCACATAACACGCCCCCTAACCTCTCAACCTATCACCACACTCTCTCACATAACACACCCCCTAACCTCTAATCCTATCACCACACCCTCTCACATAACACGCCCCCTAACCTCTCATCCTATCACCACACCCTCTCACATAACACGCCCCCTAACCTCTCCTCCTATCACCACACCCTCTCACATAACACGCCCCCTAACCTCTCATCCTATCACCACACCCTCTCACATAACACGCCCCCTAACCTCTCATCCTATCACCACACCCTCTCACATAACACACCCCCTAACCTCTCATCCTATCCCCACACCCTCTCACATAACACGCCCCCTAACCTCTCATCTTATCACCACAACCTCTCACATAACACACCTCCTAACCTCTAATCCTATCACCACACCCTCTCACATAACACGCCCCCTAACCTCTCATCCTATCACCACACCCTCTCACATAACACGCCCCCTAACCTCTCATCCTATCACAACACCCTCTCACATAACACGCCCCCTAACCTCTCATCCTATTACCACACCCTCTCACATAACACGCCCCCTTACCTCTCATCCTATCACCACACCCTCTCACATAACACGACCCCTAACCTCTCATCCTATCACCACACCCTATCACATAACATGCCCCCTAACCTCTCCTCCTATCACCACACCCTCTCACATAACACGCCCCCCTAACCTCTCATCCTGTCACCACACCCTCTCACTTAACACGCCCCCTAACCTCTCATCCTATCACCACACCCTCTCACATAACACACCCCCTAACGTCTCCTCCTATCACCAAACCCTCTCACATAACACGCCCCCCTAACCTCTCATCCTATCACCACACCCTCTCACATAACACGCCCCCCTAACCTCTCATCCTATCACCACATCCTATCACATAACACGCCCCCTAACCTCTCCTCCTATCACCAGACCCTCTCACATAACACGCCCCCTAACCTCTCATCCTATCACCACACCCTCTCACATAACACGCCCCCTAACCTCTCATCCTATCACCACACCCTCTCACATAACACGCCCCCTAACCTCTCATCCTATCACCACACCCTCTCACATAACACGCCCCCTAACCTCTCATCCTATCACCACACCCTATCACATAACACGCCCCCTAACCTCTCATCCTATCACCACACTCTCTCACATAACACGCCCCCTAACCTCTCATCCTATCACCACACTCTCTCACATAACACGCCCACTAACCTCTCATCCTATCCCCACACCCTCTGACATATCACGCCCCCTAACCTCTCATCCTATCACCACACCCTCACATAACACACACCCCTAACCTCTCATCCTATCACCACACCCTCTCACATACCACGCCCCCTTACCTCTCATCCTATCACCACACCCTCTCACATAACGCCCCCTAACCTCTCATCCTATCACCACACCCTATCACATAACACGCCCCCTAACCTCTCATCCTATCACCACACCCTCTCACATAACACTCCCACTAACCTCTCCTCCTATCACCACACCCTCTCACATAACACGCCCCCTAACCTCTCCTCCTATCACCACACCCTCCCACATAACACGCCCCCTAACCTCTCCTCCTATCACCACACCCTCCCACATAACACGCCCCTAACCTCTCATCCTATCACCACACCCTCTCACATAAAACGCCCCCTAACCTCTCATCCTATCACCACACCCTCTCACATAACACGCCCCCTATCCTCTCATCCTATCAGCACACCCTCTCACATAACACGCCCCCTAACCTCTCATCCTATCACCACACCCTCTCACATAACACGCCCCCTAACCTCTCCTCCTATCACCACACCCTCTCACATAACACACCCCCTAACCTCTCATCCTATCCCCACACCCTCTCACATAACACGCCCCCTAACCTCTCATCCTATCACCACACCCTCTCACATAACATGCCCCCTAACCTCTCATCCTATCACCACACCCTCTCACATAACACGCCCCCTTTCCTCATCCTATCACCACACTCTCTCACATAACACGCCCCCTAACCTCTCATCCTATCACCACACCCTCTCACATAACACGCCCCCTAACCTCTCAACCTATCACCACACCCTCTCACATAACACGACCCCTAACCTCTCATCCTATCACCACACCCTCTCTCATTACACACCCCCTAACCTCTCATCCTATCACTACACCCTCTCACATAACACGACCCCTAACCTCTCAACCTATCACCACACCCTCTCACATAACACGACCCCTAACCTCTCATCCTATCACCACACCCTCTCTCATAACACACCCCCTAACCTCTCCTCCTATCACCACACCCTCTCACATAACACGCCCCCTAACCTCTCATCCTATCACCACACCCTCTCACATAACACGGCCCCTAACCTCTCATCCTATCCCCACACCCTCTCACATAACACGCCCCCTAACCTCTCATCCTATCACCACACCCTCTCACATAACATGCCCCCTAACCTCTCATCCTATCACCACACCCTCTCACATAACACGCCCCCTTTCCTCATCCTATCACCACACTCTCTCACATAACACGCCCCCTAACCTCTCATCCTATCACCACACCCTCTCACATAACACGCCCCCTAACCTCTCAACCTATCACCACACCCTCTCACATAACACGACCCCTAACCTCTCATCCTATCACCACACCCTCTCACATAACACGGCCCCTAACCTCTCATCCTATCCCCACACCCTCTCACATAACACGCCCCCTAACCTCTCATCCTATCACCACACCCTCTCACATAACATGCCCCCTAACCTCTCATCCTATCACCACACCCTCTCACATAACACGCCCCCTTTCCTCATCCTATCACCACACTCTCTCACATAACACGCCCCCTAACCTCTCATCCTATCACCACACCCTCTCACATAACACGCCCCCTAACCTCTCAACCTATCACCACACCCTCTCACATAACACGACCCCTAACCTCTCATCCTATCACCACACCCTCTCTCATTACACACCCCCTAACCTCTCATCCTATCACCACACCCTCTCACATAACACGACCCCTAACCTCTCAACCTATCACCACACCCTCTCACATAACACGACCCCTAACCTCTCATCCTATCACCACACCCTCTCTCATAACACACCCCCTAACCTCTCCTCCTATCACCACACCCTCTCACATAACACGCCCCCTAACCTCTCATCCTATCACCACACCCTCTCACATAACACGCCCCCTAACCTCTCATCCTATCACCACACCCTATCACATAACACGCCCCCTAACCTCTCATCCTATCACCACACCCTCTCACATAACACGCCCCCTAACCTCTCATCCTACCACCACACTCTCTCACATAACACCCCTTAACCTCTCATCCTATCACCACACCCTCTCACATAACACACCCCCTAACCTCTCATCCTATCACCACACCCTATCACATAACACCCCCTAACCTCTCATCCTATCACCACACCCTCTCACATAACACACCCCCTAACCTCTCATCCTATCACCACACCCTCTCACATAACATGCCCCCCTAACCTCTCCTCCTATCACCACACCCTCTCACATAACACCCCCTAACCTCTCATCCTATCACCACACCCTATCACATAACACCCCCTAACCTCTCATCCTATCACCACACCCTATCACATAACACCCCCTAACCTCTCATCCTATCACCACACCCTCTCACATAACATGCCCCCCTAACCTCTCCTCCTATCACCACACCCTCTCACATAACACGCCCCCTAACCTCTCATCCTATCACCACACCCTATCACATAACACGCCCCCTAACCTCTCATCCTATCACCACACCCTCTCACATAACACGCCCCCTAACCTCTCGCCCTATTACACCCTCTCACATAACACGCCCCCTAACCTCTCCTCCTATCACCACACCCTCTCACATAACACGCCCCCTAACCTCTCATCCTATCACCACACCCTCTCACATAACACGCCCCCTAACCTCTTCTCCTATCCCCACACCCTCTCACATAACACACCCCCTAACCTCTCATCCTATCACCACACCCTCTCACATAACACGCCCCCTAACCTCTTATCCTATCACCACACCCTCTCACATAACACGCCCCCTAACCTCTCATCCTATCATCACACCCTCTCACATAACACGCCCCCTAACCTCTCATCCTATCACCTCACCCTCTCACATAACACGCCCCCTAACCTCTCATCCTATCACCACACCCTCTCACATAACACGCCCCCTAACCTCTCATCCTATCACCACACCCTCTCACATAACACGCCCCCCTAACCTCTCATCCTATCACCACACCCTGTCACATAACACGCCCCCTAACCTCTCCTCCTATCACCACACCCTCTCACATAACACGCCCCCCTAACCTCTCATCCTATCACCACACCCTCTCACATAACACGCCCCCTAACCTCTCATCCTATCACCACACCCTCTCACATAACACGCCCCCCTAACCTCTCATCCTATCACCACACCCTATCACATAACACGCCCCCTAACCTCTCCTCCTATCACCACACCCTCTCACATAACACGCCCCCTAACCTCTCATCCTATCACCACACCCTCTCACATAACACGCCCCCTAACCTCTCATCCTATCACCACACCCTCTCACATAACACGCCCCCTAACCTCTCATCCTATCACCACACCCTCTCACATAACACACCCCCTAACCTCTCGCCCTATTACACCCTCTCACATAACACGCCCCCTAACCTCTCGCCCTATTACACCCTCTCACATAACACACCCCCTAACCTCTCCTCCTATCACATCTGCCTTCCTGCTGTCAAACAACAATCAAACATCTTTAATTTTATTAACCCCTCTATCCCTGACTAGAAGTTTATGTGCCGTCGGTTCTATAAGACGCAGTGTGCGAGCGCAAACCAGTCACTGATCAGGAAGCGATCGCACCCAGCACACAGACGCTCCGCTAGTATGAGTGACCGGGTGAGCCGTTTCTGGGTGGTGACAGGGGGTGATCGCGGGTAGTGAGGTTGTGGTGGTGTGAACGCCGGCGCATCTGTGCGTCAGGGGCGTGCATAATTAAGACACATCCTCAGCGTCCACGTCACATGGCTGTATTACACACAGCAGCACGCGCAGTGCTTGTGGTAGGCTATGGTCAGCCGCACGTGCTGCGTATGGGTCCGATGTCAGCCGATGTTACCGATTGTTTAATACACGTCCTGGAGATTCCATATGTTACTATGGGAATGTGGGCGTCTTGTGTCAGGCTGGTGGACATCTAAATACACACCGTGATCACATGCCAAGACATAGTGGGCGTGCTAATGCCTTGCTGTGCGATGGCGGGATTTGCATACTTTGACTGCGGACGGCTGCGTGCCAACTTAGCCTTGTGACCAGGTCTGAATCAGGCCCTTTATCTCCGTCCACTTTATCCCTTTCCAGGGCTTAGTACATAGGGGATGATTCAGAGATGTACACTAACCCGATGGTTAGCGCAGATCTCCAATGGAAACTGTCTTCGCCGGGGCATGTACAGAGCGGCTATGCAATCCCGCACGCACGGTCAGTGATTGACAGTCTGCTGCCATTTTTGGGCGCAATCGGCTGATGGAGATTTCCTGGTCTCTATTGATCAACTTTATAATAAATGGGAACTTTTTCCTCAGAAAACCTCATTGTGGGGCTCGGTTGCATTTTAGTGATCGAACTTTCCTTGATCTTGTAATATTTAGTTTGTGCGGTTTTCCCCTATTGGTCTAGTCTGTAGAACGTGGTGCGTTTTACGTCACGTCTCTGTTCCAGGCGGCGCCAATTGTAGCGGGTAGTTTAGAATTCACTTTATTTCAGATTCCTTGTATTGGTTTCTCCCAGCTCAGATATTGACTAAGGGAGTCAATCGATGCGGTAACCAGCAATGGTTCAGCTTAACATATATCAGAAGGTATAAACTGATGTTAGCCAACACCAAGTACTTAGGGGCCTGATTCAGAGCCGGACGCTATTTGCGCTCGCTCGTTCAGAAAAAGGGGCCGGCTATTTAAATTGAGCACTCGCTCTTTGCGGTCTGTTGACGCCTCTATGTCTGAGCGAGCGAACGAAACATGCGCTCGCTATTTTGTAAAGACGCCCCCTGGCCGCTCGCATCCTACGTCATCTCTGCTATTTATTAGATTAATCGAGTACATCGAAAGGTGTCTGAACTGCTCGCAGTGCTTGTGGTTGGATTTTCCTACCGCAATCATGCGAACAGTTCAGGCTAAGAAACAACCAAGTGACGTGGTCGATGACGCTGCTTTGTTAATTATGCACACCCTTAAAACGCCCGTTTTGACCGTTTGGCACGCCTGCGTTCTGATCTCCACTCCCCGTTTGGCGATCTGTCGCTCCGGGTCTCGCACCAAAAGGGGGCAGCTGTCGATTTTGATCGACAGCTCGCACCATTTTGGAGGCGTGGTGTGGGGGTGGCTTCACAAATGGAGGCGTTCCCATGCGAACGCCTGCCGTTTGTGGGCAGCCCCACTGACATCACCAGTGATGTCAGTGAGAGAACTTCTGGCTCTATTAGAGCCAGAAGCTCTCTGGGGCTTGCGGCCACAAGTCTCTACCACAAGGGTCTCATCTCAAGCCCGATGGTCTATCATCCTGGCCACTCACAATAGCTGT
>JAUIMM010001389.1:587500-824235 GCA_031769625.1 Taudactylus pleione
TATATTACCATATAACAAGATAAAACACATACAACTTAACATCTACTCAGTAACATTTATCAGTGTACATGAATATCCGGTAACCAGCTTACCATATACAGTAATTCATAAGGCCTATACTTTATCATTTCACATATCAAATCTATATATGTGGTGTAAATTTGGCCTGGGAATGTATCTATTAACGTTGCAGCTGAGGTTGGTGCACGCACTCCAAAGGGTACTGATGCCAGTCACATGGAATTGGTACAGCAGTTTGGGTGAGGGGTTAATGAGAGACGCAATATACTTGGTGAAGTCTCGATCAACCAGTAAAAGGTATTTTGTATCCTCATGGTTTCATGGAGGGATGATGGTTCTATGCTTGGCTTACTACATACAACAATGGATGAGGCGAGGAATGTGTGACTGTATATGGAATTGTACTGTCTTTACCTCTTTCATGGATCCTTTGTGTACAGTGTGGTGTTTTAGTAACCGCTGGGTATTAATTTATTTAGTATTTGCACTGGCTCAGTGTAATGTCTCCTAAATAAATAGGTCTAACACTGCTGCAAGATTTCCCTGTCATTAGAGAACAGTACAACAGCTGGGGAGGGGATCCTGGCTATATACGGGGGTATTCCTGTGTAGGTGCTCTGCAGGCGTGTGGTGACTCTCAGTCACGTTACTGACCTTCTCTCCTGCTGTATGTGCCAGCTGAGCCAGTTCAGCACTGGACAGGATCTCAGTGATCTGGGCAGTCCTAACGCAGCACCACCTTGTCTCTTATATGGGTATCCCACACTCCAGGGTCAGGCAAGATAAAGAGGATGGTCACTAGTAGCTCCTCCCTGACAGAGCCTATCTACCTAATCAGCATGGCAGTGACAGGGGCTCCTACCAGCGCAGCTCAGTCTCTCTCACAGCGACACTCCAACTGCCACGCGCTCCAACTGCCACGCGCTCCAACTGTCACTGGCCTTACCGCCTGACATAGATCATGTGAACTGCTCCTGACCTCTTGATGTGTTGCAGAGGCGGCTGGGGATAGTGATCTGCCTGTGTAATGACATGGCGTGTAGTGCAATGCACCGCATCAAATGTGAACCTCTGTCAAACGTAATACCTCGCACAGCGGGGTATTACACCTGGATTCGAGAGGATCCAGTCCCCGCCAGCCATTCTGCCAAAATCGGCAGTGGCACCCATTTAAAAAATGTCACCTTAGCGCCATTTTGGAAATTCAAAGATGGCTGCCATGAACCAATCACTGCTCACGATGTCATCGCCCCGCCCCCTCGGCTGGCTTAAATACTGCCAGCACGAGGTCCGTGCACTCAGTCGGCGGCAGGGAGGCAGCAGAGAAGAACTGCTGAAGAAAGAAAAAAGAAGATGCCACGAAAGCCCTGGATGGGCAACGGCCAGGAAAAAGAGCTTAAGGCTGCCGCTCCCCCAGGTGAAGGTCCCGTTAAATAAAATATTTTAAAAAATGGTGTCTATCTGTTTTATTTTAATATTTCTTTTTGCAGGACTACTATAGGTACCAACAGGCCCTTATTGCCCCGCCTGCTGGTACTTGTGGTTCTCCAAGTGCTAGAATGCAGGGGATGCCTGCTGGGACCTGTAGTACTACTGCAAGAGACAATATTTATATATTCATATGCACCACACAACACAAATCAACCCAGCACCCACCGCCCAGGGGTGCTGGGTATAGCCCCGGGCTATCAGCCTGGGCCTGCGGTGTCCTGAGGAGGGGGGGTCCTCAACTCCCCAGGGATCCCCGGCCTGGGCTGACTAGTTGTCAGGGTGATGCTGCAGCTGGGGAGCCCGGTGAAAGGGCTCCCCTGGCTATGGCATCACCCCCCCGCTACAAGGAGTCCGGTGCTGGTTCTGGGAAATACAGGGGGGCCTTATGCATTTTTCCCGTAGTATTTCCAGAACCAGGACTGGCTCAGAGCCCTGTGCTGGTTGCGCTAAATACAGGGGACCCCTACATCATTTGTCCCCCGCATTTTGGCAACCAGGACAGGTTCTAAAATGCCTGGTGCTGGTTGTGCTTAATACGGGGGACCCCTACATTGTTTGTCCCCTGTATCTAGCACAACCAGTACTGGGGCTCCAAAGCCCGGTGCTGGTTGTATTCTGGGGGGGCCACGCCATTTTTTTTTTTTTACATTCAATTTTTAACATAGATGCGTAGATCTCACTGCTGCATTCGTCCATCTGTGACTTATTGATTTTATTTTCTCAGGTGCATAGGCACTACCAATGAGCCCTCTGTCACCCACTGATGCCCCCTTTGCATTGCACCACTGCCACTGCTCTGCACCACCGCTTCTGCCGCTACCCTTCATGCCTACAGCCGTCTCGCACTCTGCACCTCCCAAACCAACCTCCTGTGTGCTGTCCCCTCTTCCACCTGCGTTAGTGTACCATTGTGTTGCCCTTCTCCCCTGCAGGTGGCCCGGTTTGCTCATCCAAACCCTGATAGTTAATACATTTTAAAAAAGCTATGAAATTCCATAGACAAACAAACTTACGGTGTTACATGTCCCATTAGGGCTGCTTAGACATGATCTGAAAATTCACAAAACCTATTGATTTTCTGCCACTCAAACTTCAAAAAGCAATGAAATTACGATCATTAAGGCTGACGCCTTAATGGACGTGTTCCTTGCGCAATACAGATATGGTATGCCATCACACCCTGTGGTTAACGGCAGATTCAGCACTCTCACAGAATGAGCTTGCTGTCACTCACAAAATGGTGGAGCTGCTAATTCACAGAATTGTGTGCTCATTGGAATACACACATCGCCTCACCCTGTGTGCAGAATGTGACATCACTCTTTATCTGAGTGTCAGAGATTGTCACTTTCATTTCTCTCTCCTGCTGCCAGTGATGGCTGCTGATCTGAGACAGGAGCTGGACTGTCCCATCTGCCTGAGCATTTATACAGATCCTGTAACCCTGAGATGTGGCCACAACTTCTGTCTGGTCTGTATTAATCGTGTGCTGGATACACAGGAGGGATGGTCAGAAGATTATTCTTATCCTGAGTGCAGAGCAAACTTCAAGAAATGTCCTGCACTGACAAGGAACATAATTCTGTGTAACATAGTGGGGAGAATCCCATCTACTCATCCAGATCAGGAGGAGACTGGGATCTTCTGCACTTACTGTGTGGACTTTCCTGTACCTGCTGCTAAATGCTGTCTGCATTGTGAGGCTCATCTTGATAATCACCTGAGAGTACACATCAGGTCACCAGAGCATGTTTTATCTGATCCCACCACTTCCCTGGGGAACAGGAAATGCTCTGTCCATAAGGAGATCTTCAGATATTACTGCACCGAGGACTCTGCCTGTATCTGTGTGTTCTGCTGTCTGATTGGGGTACACAGAGGTCATCAGGTGGAGTCGCTGGATAAGGCCTCTGAGAAGAAGGAGAATCTGAGAGATGATCAGGGAAAAGCAGCTGGTGTAACAGAGAGAGTCACTGCGCTGTTTAGAGACATCAGGAGACAATTGAAAGACCTAAAGAAGAGAAGGCCTGATTCAGAGGCGCATGCTATTTGTGTCTCTTTTTTAAAAATTCTGGCCTCCAGGCCGCTCGAACAGCGTTGGGTGACCACCCACAGCTTGTGTGAGCGGCCTGGCGATGGTCGCTATTATCGCGACTATCGGCATTATGAGGAGACCCTTGTGGTAGGGTCTCAGTACTCGCAATGCCAAGTGGACTTCCAGCTCTAATAGAGCAGGAAGTCCACTATTGACATCATGAGTGATGTCAGTAGGGCCGCCCAAAGTGGCAGGCGTTCCTTTGGGAATGCCTCCATTTGTACAGCCCCCCCCCTCCTACAAAACGGAGCGAGCTGTCGATTAACATCGACAGCCGCCCTGTTTAGTTGCGAGCCCAATGGTACACCATCGACCCGCTTGCGAGTGAGTCTGAATCGGGCCCAGAGTCCTGAGTGAGATCTCCAGGCAGGAACAGCACATTTCACTCTGTCTCTGATCTGATCCAGCAGCTGGAAATAAAGAAGGACGAGCTGTCCAGGAAGATGCATCACATTGAGGAGCTGTGTAACATGTCTGATCCAGTGACTGTCTTACAGGACCCAGACACAGGTGACTTGTGTGATACTGAGGACACAGAGAGACCTTATACACAGGTCATGATGGAGGAGATCTGGATGAGGGACATTAAGCACAGGATTATCTGATATAATAACAGATATAAATACAGGGGTCTATGTGCAGGAAGCTACAGACCTATTGCTGGATGTAACCACTGCTGGTAATTATATACAGATATCAGATGACAGGAAAACTGCATTCAGGTCGGGTAAAACCAGAATCGCCCAGAAACACCAGAGAGATTTCAGTGGGGTCAGGTAATAAGCACCAGGGGATTCTCCTCAGGGCAACATTACTGGGAAGTGGATGTCAGTAAATCAGAGAGGTGGAGGGTGGGGATGTGTTATCCCAGTATAGACAGGAGAGGTCAGTCAGTCATTGGATGTAATAACAAGTCCTGGGGTTTGTGTAGGGGGTATAAGCAGTACTCAGTGAGACATGATCGTACAGTGATCCAGTTACCTCACAAAGGACCTCATTCAGAGCCGCTCGCAAAATGCGAGTGCTCGCTCTGAATTAGGGCGGCCGCATCTAAAAAATTATCGGCATCCTGGCTCCTTGTTAGGCTGTGGGTTACCACCCACAGCCTTAACAAGCGGGCAGGATGATGGTCGCGATGGTCAAGATCATCGCGACCATCGGGGCTTGCGACGAGACCCTTGTGGTAGCGTCTCGCCTGCCGCAAGCCCCAGAGCGCTTTCGGCTCTAATAGAGCCGGAAGCTCTCCTACTGACATCACTGGTGATGTCAGTGGTGCCACCCACAATCGGCAAGCATTCGCTTGGGAATGCCTCCGTTTGTGAAACCACCCCCCGCCATGCCTACAAAATGGGGGCGAGCCCTGGAGCGAGAGAATTTCTCTCTCACTCCGGGGCTTGTGCACGTGCAGTGCGGCCGCTGTGCGTGTGCACAGCCAAACATTGACCCACTTGCGAGCGCTCAGGCGCTTGCGAGCGGGTCTGAATGAGACCCAATATCCCCTGTGACAGAGTGAGGATAAACCTGGATTATGAGGCAGGACAGCTGTCCTTTTATTCTCTGTGTGACCCCATCAGACACTTACACACATACACCACCCCAATCAGTGAGCCCCTCACTGAGCCCCTCACTGAGCCACTTTATGCTGTATTATGGGTTAGGGTTGGTTGTATAACTATGTATATATATAAACACTTCATTAAAACTTAACATGTCTAAGACTGAGCTGATAATCTTCCCACCCTCCTAAATAGCCTCTCTTATCTCAATTTCATGTTATATTGACAGCACCACCATCTTCTCTAGTCCGCAAATGCGCTGTCTTGGGGGTAAATTTACTAAAGTGAGAGTTATTATAAGTGGAGATGTTGCCCATATCAACCAATCAGATTCTAGCTATTAACTTCTAGAAGGTGCTAGTTAAATGTTACGTAGAATCTGATCGGTTGCTATGGGCAAAATCTCCACATCTAAAAATCTGCACTTTAGTAAATGAAGTTATCTTTTGACTCCTCCTTCTCCTTCAAACCACACAGTCGACACCTCCCGCAGTCCTGCCGTTTCCATATCAGAAACATCTCCAAGATCAGACCCTCTCTCACACTAGAGGCAACTAAGACCCTCATCCACACACTAGTCACCTCTAGAATGGACTGGACTATTGTTACCTCCTTGGATATGGCCTCACTGTCTCACACTCTTCACTGCAATCTGTTCTCAGTGCTGCTTCTCAGTTCATTTACCTCTCCGGATGCACTACATTTGCCTCCCATCTCCCACACACCCTACACTGGCTCTTTTTCCACTTCAGAAACCAATTCAAACTTCTTATTCACATATAAGCCCTCATGTAATTCTCTAATATTCATATCTCTGACCTCATCTCCCACCACTGGAATTCTCTGCCTATAAAGCCCCAGGTCTTTATCATAGTATTCCAGCTCTCATCCTAACTCACCACCCCATGCTCCTTCCTCAGTTACTCTCCTCTATGCCGCCCCTATCTGTCTGACTCTCCCCTTTAGACTAAAGAAAATGGAGTTGGGACGCGCACTATAAAACAATCCAATCTGGCCAAACAAAAGCTAGTTGGCTCTGTATACTGAATATGACATTTATTACGAAAAATTGATACAGCAAAGTCTATATTGTTATCGTATATGAAAAGCAAACTTTATAAAATTCTACACAATGACCTTAATTGCTTCCTATTTCTTAGTTGGTGATGCTCCCCCGAGAAAGAATAGTTCAATGAAGAAAGAAGACTCTGTGTGGGGGCACTCTTGTGTTTCTTCTGTTTGTATGAATAGATAAAAACTTAACTTTTAATATGAGGTTAGAATATATGGGGAGAAAAATCAATATCCAGTTATATAATTGGTTCAACTGACAATAGTCAATCTTAGGATGTGTTGTATACAAGAAATGAAAGACAGGAAACCAAAAAAAGATCAATACTATTTACTATAAAGTAATTAGATTTAGCAAATTGTGCATATCTAACATTGATGATTCAGACACATCCCTCGTTATTGAGAAAAATATCAGTATAGACATCCCTTGTTATTGAAGATAATATCAGTATAGACATCCCTCATTATTGAAGATAATATCAGTATAGACATCCCTCGTTATTGAAGCTAATATCAGTGTAGACATCCCTCGTTATTGAAGATAATATCAGTATAGACATTCCTCGTTATTGAAGATAATATCAGTATAGACATCCCTTGTTATTGAAGATAATATCAGTATAGACATCCCTTGTTATTGAAGATAATATCAGTATAGACATCCCTTGTTATTGAAGATAATATCAGTATAGACATCCCTCATTATTGAAGATAATATCAGTATAGACATTCCTCGTTATTGAAGATAATATCAGTATAGACATCCCTTGTTATTGAAGATAATATCAGTATAGACATTCCTCGTTATTGAAGATAATATCAGTAAAGACACCCCTCATTATTGAAGATAATATCAGTATAGACATCCCTCGTTATTGAAGCTAATATCAGTGTAGACATCCCTCGTTATTGAAGATAATATCAGTATAGACATCCCTCATTATTGAAGATAATATCAGTATAGACATCCCTTGTTATTGAAGATAATATCAGTATAGACATCCCTAGTTATTGAAGATAATATCAGTATAGACATCCTTCGTTATTGAAGATAATATCAGTATAGACATCCCTCGTTATTGAAGATAATATCAGTATAGACATTCCTCGTTATTGAAGATAATATCAGTATAGACATTCCTCGTTATTGAAGATAATATCAGTATAGACATTCCTCGTTATTGCAGATAATATCAGTATAGACATTCCTCGTTATAGAAAATAATATCAGTATAGACATCCCTCGTTATTGCAGATAATATCAGTATAGACATCCCTCATTATTGAAGATAATATCAGTATAGACATCCCTCGTTATTGCAGATAATATCAGTATAGACACCCCTCATTATTGAAGATAATATCAGTATAGACATTCCTCGTTATTGAAGATAATATCAGTATAGACATCCCTCGTTATTGAAGATAATATCAGTATAGACATCCCTCATTATTGAAGATAATATCAGTATAGACATTCCTCGTTATTGCAGATAATATCAGTATAGACATCCCTCATTATTGAAGATAATATCAGTATAGACACCCCTCATTATTGAAGATAATATCAGTATAGACATCCCTCGTTATTGAAGGTAATATCAGTATAGACATCCCTCGTTATTGAAGATAATATTAGTATAGACATCCCTCGTTATTGAAGATATCAGTATAGACATCCCTTGTTATTGCAGATAATATCAGTATAGACATCCCTCATTATTGAAGATAATATCAGTATAGACATCCCTCATTATTGAAGATAATATCAGTATAGACTAGGGGTGTGCATCGGCCACTTTTCGTGTTTTGTGTTTTGGTTTTGGATCTGGATCTTTCTTCGTGTTTTGGATCTGGATTGGTTTTGCCAAAACCACCCTTCCGTGTTTTGGGTTCTGGGTTTTGTGTTTTGGATCTGTATTTTTTTGAAAAAAAGCATAAAAACAGCTAAAATCACAGAATTTGTAGGTTTTTCTGCTCCTATGCTATTATTAACCTCAATAACCTTAATTTCCACTCATTTCCAGTCTATTCTGAACACCTCACACCTCACAATAGTGTTTTTATGTCCAAAAGGTTGCACCGAGGTAGCTGGATGACTATGCTAAGCGACACGAGTGGGCGGCACAAACACGTGACCCATCTAGGAGTGACACTGCAGTGGCAGGCAGGATGGCAGTTAGAAAAACTAGGCCCCAAACTGTACATAATGCAAAGAAAAAAAGAGGTGCAAGATGGAATTGTCCTTGGGCCCTCCCACCCACCCTTATGTTGTATAAACAGGACATGCACACTTTAACAAATCAATCATTTCAGCGCCAGGGTCTGCCACACAACTGTGGCTGAAATGATTGGTTCGTTTGGGCCCCCACAAAACAAGCTGGCAATTAATGTGTCCCTGCACAAACTGGCTCTACGGAGGCAAGATGTCATCCTCATCCTCCTCATCCACCGATTCCTCACCCTCTTCAGTGTGTACATCCTCATCCTCACAAAGTATTAACTCGTCCCCACTTGAATCCACCACCACAGGTCCCTCTGTACCTTCTGGAGGCTGGTCTCCCTGGAAGAGCTGATAATTCATTTTGATGAACATCATCTTCTCCACATTCTGTGGAAGCAACCTCCTACGCCTTTCGCTGACAAGGTTCCCGGCTGCACTAAACACTCTTTCGGAGTACACACTGGAGGGGGGGCAACTCAGGTAAAATAGAGCCAGTTTGTACAGGGGCCTCCAAATTGCCTCTTTTTCCTGCCAGTACAGGTATGGACTGTCTGACATGCCTACTTGGATGCTGTCACCGATGTAATCCTCCACCATTCTGTCAATGGTGACAGTATCATATGCAGTGACAGTAGACATGTCAGAAATTGTTGCCAGGTCCTTCAGTCCGGACCAGATGTCCAAACTTGGTCCTGCCTGCCCTGCATCACCGCCAGCGGGTTGCTTAGGATACCTAAGTTTTTTCCTGGCAGCCCCAGTTGCGGGAGAAAATGAAGAAGGAGCCGTTGACGTGTCACGTTCCGCTTCAGCTGACAGTGTGTTCACCAGCAGGTCTTTGCACCTCTGCAGGCTTGTGTCGGCCGGAAAGAGAGACACCACATAGGCTTTAAACCTAGGATCGAGCACGGTGGCCAAAATGTAGTGGTCTGATTTCAACAGATTGACCACCCTGGAATCCTGGCAAAGCGAATGAAGGGCTTCATCCACAAGTCCCACATGCCGAGCGGAATCGCTCCGTCTTAGCTCCTCCTTCACTTTCTCCAGCTGCTTCTGCAAAAGCCTGATGAGGGGAATGACCTGACTCAAGCTGGCAGTGTCTGAACTGACTTCACGTGTGGCAAGTTCGAAGGGCTGAAGAACCTTGCACAACACGGAAATCATTCTCCACTGCGCTTGAGTCAGGTGCATACCCCCTCCTTTGCCTATGTCATAGGTGGATGTATAGGCTTGTATGGCCTTTTGCTGCTCCTCCATCCTCTGAAGCATATAGAGGGTTGAGTTCCACCGCGTCACAACCTCTTGCTTCAGGTGATGGTGGGGCAGGTTCAAGAGTGTTTGCTGGCGCTCCAGTCTTCGGCACGCAGTCGCTGAATGGCGAAAGTGGCCAGAAATTTTTCGGGCCACCCAAAGCGTCTCCTGCACGCCCCTGTCGCTTTTCAGAAAATTCTGCACCACCAAGTTTATTGTGTGAGCAAAACATGGGACGTGCTGGAATTTGCCCAGATGTAATGCCCGCACAATATTGGTGGCGTTGTCAGATATCACAAATCCCCAGGAGAGTCTAAGTGGGGTAAGCCACTGGGCGATGATTTCCCTCAGTTTCTCTAAGAGGTTGTCGGCGGTGTGCCTCTTACTGAAACCGGTGATACACAGCGTAGCCTGCCTTGTAACGAGCTGGCGTTTCTGAGATGCTGCTACTGGTGACGCTGCTGCTGTTGCTGCGTAAGGTGATACATCTACCCAGTGGGCTGTCACAGTCATATAGTCCTTAGTCTGCCCTGTTCCACTTGTCCACATGTCCGTGGTTAAGTGGACATTGTGTACAACGGCATTTTTCAGGACACTGAGGACACTTTTTCTGACGTTTCTGTACAGTCTCGGTATCGCCTGCCTAGTGAAGTGGAATCTAGACGGGATTTGGAACCGGGGACACACTACCTCCATCAATTGTCTAAATCCCACTGCACTAATGGCGGATACCGGACGCACGTCTAACACCAACATAGCAGTCAAGGCCTCAGTTATACGTTTTGCTTCAGGATGACTGCTGTCGTACTTCATCCTCCTCGCTAAGGACTGTTGGAGGGTCAATTGTTTAGTAAAAGTAGTGGTGTTCCTACTTCCTCTCTGGGATGATGAACGACTCCCAGCAGCAGCAGCAACAGCAGCAGCGGCAGCAGTAGGCGTAGCAATGCAGGATCCTCCGGAGGAATCCCGGATAGGAGAGTCAGTCATGCCAGTGATATGGCCTGCAGGACTACTTCCGATCCTGACTAAGGAGGAAATTGACGAGGAGGGAGTTGACGGTGTGGTTTGCAGGCGCTTGGATACAACAGGACAACGGGATTTAGGTGTCCCTGGACTGCTTACGGTCTGAGCCAAAGTTTCTGAACTTGACAGTAACTTTTTATGAACGCGCTGCAGGTGCCGTATAAGGGAGGATGTTCCTAGGTGGTTGACGTCCCTACCCCTACTTATTTCACCTTTACATATGGTACATATGGCAAGACAGTTGTTGTCCGGATTTGGATAGAAATATTGCCAGACCAAAGAGGTGGAATGTTTGGTCTTCTGCCCAGGCATGACCGTGATGGGCTTTTTCATCCCACGGACAACAACTGTCTCCCCCGGAGCCTGATTTAAACAAACCACATCACCATCAGAATCCTCCTCGCCAACTTCCTCCTCAGCGCCAGCTACACCAGTATCCTCATCCTGTTGTACTTCAACAGTGACATCTTCAATTTGCATATCAGCAAGTGGACTGTGGGTGCTCCTTTCAGCACTTGCAGGGGGCGTGCAAATGGTGGAAAGAGCCACCTCTTCCCGTCCAGTGCTGGGAAGGTCAGGCATCGCAACCACCACCACACTTGGACTCTCTTTGGGGATTTGTGATATCTTCTTAGAAAGCACAGTTCTTCGCTGTGCTTTTGCCAGCTTAACTCTTTTGATTTTTTTAGTGGGAGGAGTGCTTCCATCGTCATGTGAAGCTGAACCACTAGTCATGAACATACTAGGGATCGACCTTAGCCGTTCCTTGCCACTCCGTGTCGTAAATGGCATATTGGCAAGTTTATGTTTCTCTTCAGCTGATTTAAATGTCTTTTTCAAGGTCATTTTCCTGAACTTTGCCATTTGGGATTGTATGTGCCCTCTACTATGACATTGGGCATCGGCCTTGGCAGACGACGTTGATGGCATGTTATCGTCTATGTCATGACTAGTGGCAGCAGCTTCAGCACTAGGAGGAAGTGGTTCTTGATCTTTCTCTATTTTATTTTTATCGGAGAAAGTTTGGTCCTCCATTTATGTTATATCGATTTGATATATACGTGCGGCTAAACACAGAAAATAAATTTTTTTTTGGTTCGGACTGGAGTGTACTTTGTGGGTTACAGCACCCTTTAACGGTCAAGCCAGCCGGCCCTTTACTTATGACACAGGCGCACTCTTGGCACTACTTTGTTGATGCACGTGCGGCTACTGCGCACACAATTCACAAACACAGAAAATAATTTTTTTTTGGTTTGGACTGGAGTGTACTTTGGGGGTTACAGCACCCTTTAACGGTCAAGCCAGCCGGCCCTTTACTTATGACACAGGCGCACGCTTGGCACTACTTTGTTGATGCACGTGCGGCTACTGCGCACACAATTCACAAACACAGAAAATAATTTTTTTTTGGTTTGGACTGGAGTGTACTTTGGGGGTTACAGCACCCTTTAACGGTCAAGCCAGCCGGCCCTTTACTTATGACACAGGCGCACGCTTGGCACTACTTTGTTGATGCACGTGCGGCTACTGCGCACACAATTCACAAACACAGAAAATAATTTTTTTTTGGTTTGGACTGGAGTGTACTTTCGGGGGTTACAGCACCCTTTAACGGTCAAGCCAGCCGGCCCATTACTTATGACACAGGCGCACTCTTGGCACTACTTTGTTGATGCACGTGCGGCTACTGCGCACACAATTCACAAACACAGAAAATAATTTTTTTTTAGGTTTGGACTGGAGTGTACTTTCGGGGGTTACAGCACCCTTAACGGTCAAGCCAGCCGGCCCTTTACTTATGACACAGGCGCACGCTTGGCACTACTTTGTTGATGCACGTGCGGCTACTGCGCACACAATTCACAACCACAGAAAATAATTTTTTTTTGGTTTGGACTGGAGTGTACTTTCGGGGGTTACAGCACCCTTTAACGGTCAAGCCAGCCGGCCCTTTACTTATGACACAGGCGCACGCTTGGCACTACTTTGTTGATGCACGTGCGGCTACTGCGCACACAATTCACAAACACAGAAAATAATTTTTTTTTAGGTTTGGACTGGAGTGTACTTTCGGGGGTTACAGCACCCTTAACGGTCAAGCCAGCCGGCCCTTTACTTATGACACAGGCGCACGCTTGGCACTACTTTGTTGATGCACGTGCGGCTACTGCGCACACAATTCACAAACACAGAAAATAATTTTTTTTTTGGTTTGGACTGGAGTGTACTTTCGGGGGTTACAGCACCCTTAACGGTCAAGCCAGCCGGCCCTTTACTTATGACACAGGCGCACGCTTGGCACTACTTTGTTAATGCACGTGCGGCTACTGCGCACACAATTCACAAACACAGAAAATAATTTTTTTTTTGGTTTGGACTGGAGTGTACTTTCGGGGGTTACAGCACCCTTAACGGTCAAGCCAGCCGGCCCTTTACTTATGACACAGGCGAACGCTTGACACTACTTTGTTGATGCACGTGCGGCTACTGCGCACACAATTCACAAACACAGAAAATAATTTTTTTTTGGTTTGGACTGGAGTGTACTTTCAGGGGTTACAGCACCCTTTAACGGTCAAGCCAGCTGGCCCTTTACTTATGACACAGGCGCACGCTTGGCACTACTTTGTTGATGCACGTGCGGCTACTGCGCACACAATTCACAAACACAGAAAATAATTTTTTTTTGGTTTGGACTGGAGTGTACTTTCAGGGGTTACAGCACCCTTTAACGGTCAAGCCAGCCGGCCCTTTACTTATGACACAGGCGCACGCTTGGCACTACTTTGTTGATGCACGTGCGGCTACTGCGCACACAATTCACAAACACAGAAAATAATTTTTTTTTGGTTTGGACTGGAGTGTACTTTTGGGGGTTACAGCACCCTTTAACGGTCAAGCCAGCCGGCCCTTTACTTATGACACAGGCGCACGCTTGGCACTACTTTGTTGATGCACGTGCGGCTACTGCGCACACAATTCACAAACACAGAAAATAATTTTTTTTTGGTTTGGACTGGAGTGTACTTTGGGGGTTACAGCACCCTTTAACGGTCAAGCCAGCCGGCCCTTTACTTATGACACAGGCGCACGCTTGGCACTACTTTGTTGATGCACGTGCGGCTACTGCGCACACAATTCACAAACACAGAAAATAATTTTTTTTTGGTTTGGACTGGAGTGTACTTTCAGGGGTTACAGCACCCTTTAACGGTCAAGCCAGCTGGCCCTTTACTTATGACACAGGCGCACGCTTGGCACTACTTTGTTGATGCACGTGCGGCTACTGCGCACACAATTCACAAACACAGAAAATAATTTTTTTTTGGTTTGGACTGGAGTGTACTTTCAGGGGTTACAGCACCCTTTAACGGTCAAGCCAGCCGGCCCTTTACTTATGACACAGGCGCACGCTTGGCACTACTTTGTTGATGCACGTGCGGCTACTGCGCACACAATTCACAAACACAGAAAATAATTTTTTTTTGGTTTGGACTGGAGTGTACTTTTGGGGGTTACAGCACCCTTTAACGGTCAAGCCAGCCGGCCCTTTACTTATGACACAGGCGCACTCTTGGCACTACTTTGTTGATGCACGTGCGGCTACTGCGCACACAATTCACAAACACAGAAAATAATTTTTTTTTAGGTTTGGACTGGAGTGTACTTTCGGGGGTTACAGCACCCTTAACGGTCAAGCCAGCCGGCCCTTTACTTATGACACAGGCGCACGCTTGGCACTACTTTGTTGATGCACGTGCGGCTACTGCGCACACAATTCACAACCACAGAAAATAATTTTTTTTTGGTTTGGACTGGAGTGTACTTTCGGGGGTTACAGCACCCTTTAATGGTCAAGCCAGCCGGCCCTTTACTTATGACACAGGCGCACGCTTGGCACTACTTTGTTGATGCACGTGCGGCTACTGCGCACACAATTCACAAACACAGAAAATAATTTTTTTTTAGGTTTGGACTGGAGTGTACTTTCGGGGGTTACAGCACCCTTAACGGTCAAGCCAGCCGGCCCTTTACTTATGACACAGGCGCACGCTTGGCACTACTTTGTTGATGCACGTGCGGCTACTGCGCACACAATTCACAAACACAGAAAATAATTTTTTTTTTGGTTTGGACTGGAGTGTACTTTCGGGGGTTACAGCACCCTTAACGGTCAAGCCAGCCGGCCCTTTACTTATGACACAGGCGCACGCTTGGCACTACTTTGTTAATGCACGTGCGGCTACTGCGCACACAATTCACAAACACAGAAAATAATTTTTTTTTTGGTTTGGACTGGAGTGTACTTTCGGGGGTTACAGCACCCTTAACGGTCAAGCCAGCCGGCCCTTTACTTATGACACAGGCGAACGCTTGACACTACTTTGTTGATGCACGTGCGGCTACTGCGCACACAATTCACAAACACAGAAAATAATTTTTTTTTGGTTTGGACTGGAGTGTACTTTCAGGGGTTACAGCACCCTTTAACGGTAAAGCCAGCCGGCCCTTTACTTATGACACAGGCGCACGCTTGGCACTACTTTGTTGATGCACGTGCGGCTACTGCGCACACAATTCACAAACACAGAAAATAATTTTTTTTTGGTTTGGACTGGAGTGTACTTTCGGGGGTTACAGCACCCTTTAACGGTCAAGCCAGCCGGCCCTTTACTTATGACACAGGGGCACTCTTGGCACTACTTTGTTGATGCACGTGCGGCTACTGCGCACACAATTCACAAACACAGAAAATAATTTTTTTTTAGGTTTGGACTGGAGTGTACTTTCGGGGGTTACAGCACCCTTAACGGTCAAGCCAGCCGGCCCTTTACTTATGACACAGGCGCACGCTTGGCACTACTTTGTTGATGCACGTGCGGCTACTGCGCACACAATTCACAAACACAGAAAATAATTTTTTTTTGGTTTGGACTGGAGTGTACTTTCGGGGGTTACAGCACCCTTTAACGGTCAAGCCAGCCGGCCCTTTACTTATGACACAGGCGCACGCTTGGCACTACTTTGTTGATGCACGTGCGGCTACTGCGCACACAATTCACAAACACAGAAAATAATTTTTTTTTAGGTTTGGACTGGAGTGTACTTTCGGGGGTTACAGCACCCTTAACGGTCAAGCCAGCCGGCCCTTTACTTATGACACAGGCGCACGCTTGGCACTACTTTGTTGATGCACATGCGGCTACTGCGCACACAATTCACAAACACAGAAAATAATTTTTTTTTTGGTTTGGACTGGAGTGTACTTTCGGGGGTTACAGCACCCTTAACGGTCAAGCCAGCCGGCCCTTTACTTATGACACAGGCGCACGCTTGGCACTACTTTGTTGATGCACGTGCGGCTACTGCGCACACAATTCACAAACACAGAAAATATATTATTTTTTTAGCACTTGGGGGGAGCACCCCTGATGGACAGAGCACCCCCTGGACAACACTACAGCACCCCTTTAGGACTGGGACACTGCACAGGACTTTGGAACTGACTGCACAACACAGTCCAGCCAGCCCCTATGGACTTTGAAGTAGTGGACACAGCCCCTATTAACAACAGCAGCACAGCACAACACAGCCAGCCCCTATGGACTTTGAAGTAGTGGACAACAGCAGCACTACACTACACTACACTACACAGCACTAACTCCCACCCTCCCTCTTCACTGTCCACAGCCGAGTGAGAAAATGGCGCCGACGCGGGTACCTTATATAGGATCCAAAACCCGCGAGACTCGGAAGGCGGGATGATGACGTTTTGCCTCGATGTCAGATCCGAGTCAGGCGGGAAAAGTCGAGCCTGACTCGGATCGGACTCGGATCGGGGGGGCTCGGGGGGGTTCGGATTTCAGAAATCCGAACCCGCTCACCCCTAGTATAGACACCCCTCGTTATTGCAGATAATATCAGTATAGACATCCCTCGTTATTGAAGATATCAGTATAGACATCCCTTGTTATTGCAGATAATATCAGTATAGACATTCCTCGTTATTGAAGATAATATCAGTATAGACATCCCTCGTTATTGAAGGTAATATCAGTATAGACATCCCTCATTATTGAAGATAATATCAGTATAGACACCCCTCATTATTGAAGATAATATCAGTATAGACACCCCTCATTATTGAAGATAATATCAGTATAGACATCCCTCATTATTGAAGATAATATCAGTATAGACACCCCTCATTATTGAAGATAATATCAGTATAGACACCCCTCATTATTGAAGATAATATCAGTATAGACATTCCTCGTTATTGAAGATAATATCAGTATAGACATCCTTCGTTATTGAAGATAATATCAGTATAGACATCCCTCATTATTGAAGATAATATCAGTATAGACACCCCTCATTAATGAAGATAATATCAGTATAGACATTCCTCGTTATTGAAGATAATATCAGTATAGACATCCCTCATTATTGAAGATAATATCAGTATAGACATCCCTCGTTATTGAAGATAATATCAGTATAGACATCCCTCATTATTGAAGATAATATCAGTATAGACATCCCTTGTTATTGAAGATAATATCAGTATAGACATCCCTCGTTATTGAAGATAATATCAGTATAGACATCCCTCATTAATGAAGATAATATCAGTATAGACATTCCTCGTTATTGAAGATAATATCAGTATAGACATCCCTCATTATTGAAGATAATATCAGTATAGACACCCCTCATTATTGAAGATAATATCAGTATAGACATCCCTCATTATTGAAGATAATATCAGTATAGACATCCCTCATTATTGAAGATAATATCAGTATAGACACCCCTCATTATTGAAGATAATATCAGTATAGACACCCCTCATTATTGAAGATAATATCAGTATAGACATCCCTCATTATTGAAGATAATATCAGTGTAGACATCCCTCGTTATTGAAGATAATATCAGTATAGACATCCCTCATTATTGAAGATAATATCAGTATAGACACCCCTCATTAATGAAGATAATATCAGTATAGACATCCCTCGTTATTGAAGATAATATCAGTATAGACACCCCTCATTATTGAAGATAATATCAGTATAGACACCCCTCGTTATTGAAGATAATATCAGTGTAGACATCCCTCGTTATTGAAGATAATATCAGTATAGACATCCCTCGTTATTGAAGATAATATCAGTATAGACACCCCTCATTATTGAAGGTAATATCAGTATAGACATCCCTCGTTATTGAAGATAATATCAGTATAGACACCCCTCATTATTGAAGATAATATCAGTATAGACATCCCTCGTTATTGAAGATAATATCAGTATAGACACCCCTCATTATTGAAGATAATATCAGTATAGACACCCCTCATTATTGAAGGTAATATCAGTATAGACATCCCTCGTTATTGAAGGTAATATCAGTATAGACATCCCTCATTATTGAAGATAATATCAGTATAGACATTCCTCGTTATTGAAGATAATATCAGTATAGACATTCCTCGTTATTGAAGGTATCAGTATAGACATCCCTCGTTATTGAAGATAATATCAGTATAGACACCACTCATTATTGAAGATAATATCAGTATAGACATCCCTCATTATTGAAGATAATATCAGTATAGACATCCCTCGTTATTGAAGATAATATCAGTGTAGACATCCCTCGTTATTGAAGATAATATCAGTATAGACATCCCTCGTTATTGAAGATAATATCATTATAGACATCCCTCGTTATTGCAGATAATATCAGTATAGACACCCCTCATTATTGAAGATAATATTAGTATAGACATCCCTCGTTATTGAAGATATCAGTATAGACATCCCTCATTATTGAAGATAATATCAGTATAGACATCCCTCGTTATTGCAGATAATATCAGTATAGACACCCCTCATTATTGAAGATAATATCAGTATAGACACCCCTCATTATTGAAGATAATATCAGTATAGACATCCCTTGTTAATGAGAAAAATATCAGTATAGACATCCCTCGTTATTGCAGATAATATCAGTATAGACACCCCTCATTATTGAAGATAATATCAGTATAGACATCCCTCGTTATTGAAGATAATATCAGTATAGACATCCCTCGTTATTGAAGATAATATCAGTATAGACATCCCTCATTATTGAAGATAATATCAGTATAGACTAGGGGTGAGCGGGTTCGGATTTCTGAAATCCGAACCCCCCCGAGCCCCCCCGATCCGAGTCCGATCCGAGTCAGGTTCGACTTTTCCCGCCTGACTCGGATCTGAAATCGAGGCAAAACGTCATCATCCCGCCTTCCGAGTCTCGCGGGTTTTGGATCCTATATAAGGTACCCGCGTCGGCGCCATTTTCTCACTCGGCTGTGGACAGTGAAGAGGGAGGGTGGGAGTTAGGGCTGTGTAGTGTAGTGTAGTGTAGTGTAGTGTAGTGTAGTGTAGTGCTGCTGTTGTCCACTACTTCAAAGTCCATAGGGGCTGGCTGTGTTGTGCTGTGCTGCTGTTGTTAATAGGGGCTGTGTCCACTACTTCAAAGTCCATAGGGGCTGGCTGGACTGTGTTGTGCAGTCAGTTCTCCATAGGGGCTGTGTCCACTCCAAAGTCCTGTGCAGTGTCCCAGTCCTAAAGGAGTGCTGTAGTGTTGTCCAGGGGGTGCTCTGTCCATCAGGGGTGCTCCCCCCAAGTGCTAAAAAAATAATATATTTTCTGTGTTTGTGAATTGTGTGCGCAGTAGCCGCACGTGCATCAACAAAGTAGTGCCAAGCGTGCGCCTGTGTCATAAGTAAAGGGCCGGCTGGCTTGACCGTTAAAGGGTGCTGTAACCCCCGAAAGTACACTCCAGTCCAAACCAAAAAAAAATTATTTTCTGTGTTTGTGAATTGTGTGCGCAGTAGCCGCACGTGCATCAACAAAGTAGTGCCAAGCGTGCGCCTGTGTCATAAGTAAAGGGCCGGCTGGCTTGACCGTTAAGGGTGCTGTAACCCCCGAAAGTACACTCCAGTCCAAACCAAAAAAAAAATTATTTTCTGTGTTTGTGAATTGTGTGCGCAGTAGCCGCACGTGCATCAACAAAGTAGTGCCAAGCGTGCGCCTGTGTCATAAGTAAAGGGCCGGCTGGCTTGACCGTTAAGGGTGCTGTAACCCCCGAAAGTACACTCCAGTCCAAACCAAAAAAAATATTATTTTCTGTGTTTGTGAATTGTGTGCGCAGTAGCCGCACGTGCATCAACAAAGTAGTGCCAAGCGTGCACCTGTGTCATAAGTAAAGGGCCGGCTGGCTTGACCGTTAAGGGTGCTGTAACCCCCGAAAGTACACTCCAGTCCAAACCAAAAAAAAAATTATTTTCTGTGTTTGTGAATTGTGTGCGCAGTAGCCGCACGTGCATCAACAAAGTAGTGCCAAGCATGCGCCTGTGTCATAAGTAAAGGGCCGGCTGGCTTGACCGTTAAAGGGTGCTGTAACCCCCAAAGTACACTCCAGTCCAAACCAAAAAAAAAATTATTTTCTGTGTTTGTGAATTGTGTGCGCAGTAGCCGCACGTGCATCAACAAAGTAGTGCCAAGCGTGCGCCTGTGTCATAAGTAAAGGGCCAGCTGGCTTGACCGTTAAAGGGTGCTGTAACCCCCGAAAGTACACTCCAATCCAAACCAAAAAAAAATTATTTTCTGTGTTTGTGAATTGTGTGCGCAGTAGCCGCACGTGCATCAACAAAGTAGTGCCAAGCGTGCGCCTGTGTCATAAGTAAAGGGCCGGCTGGCTTGACCGTTAAAGGGTGCTGTAACCCCCGAAAGTACACTCCAGTCCAAACCAAAAAAAAATTATTTTCTGTGTTTGTGAATTGTGTGCGCAGTAGCCGCACGTGCATCAACAAAGTAGTGCCAAGCGTGCACCTGTGTCATAAGTAAAGGGCCGGCTGGCTTGACCGTTAAGGGTGCTGTAACCCCCGAAAGTACACTCCAGTCCAAACCAAAAAAAAATTATTTTCTGTGTTTGTGAATTGTGTGCGCAGTAGCCGCACGTGCATCAACAAAGTAGTGCCAAGCGTGCGCCTGTGTCATAAGTAAAGGGCCGGCTGGCTTGACCGTTAAAAGGTGCTGTAACCCCCGAAAGTACACTCAAGTCCAAACCAAAAAAAAATTATTTTCTGTGTTTGTGAATTGTGTGCGCAGTAGCCGCACGTGCATCAACAAAGTAGTGCCAAGCGTGCGCCTGTGTCATAAGTAAAGGGCCGGCTGGCTTGACCGTTAAAGGGTGCTGTAACCCACAAAGTACACTCCAGTCCAAACCAAAAAAAAAATTATTTTCTGTGTTTAGCCGCACGTATATATCAAATCGATATAACATAAATGGAGGACCAAACTTTCTCCGATAAAAATAAAATAGAGAAAGATCAAGAACCACTTCCTCCTAGTGCTGAAGCTGCTGCCACTAGTCATGACATAGACGATAACATGCCATCAACGTCGTCTGCCAAGGCCGATGCCCAATGTCATAGTAGAGGGCACATACAATCCCAAATGGCAAAGTTCAGGAAAATGACCTTGAAAAAGACATTTAAATCAGCTGAAGAGAAACGTAAACTTGCCAATATGCCATTTACGACACGGAGTGGCAAGGAACGGCTAAGGTCGATCCCTAGTATGTTCATGACTAGTGGTTCAGCTTCACATGACGATGGAAGCCCTCCTCCCACTAAAAAAATCAAAAGAGTTAAGCTGGCAAAAGCACAGCGAAGAACTGTGCTTTCTAAGAAGATATCACAAATCCCCAAGGAGAGTCCAAGTGTGGTGGTGGTTGCGATGCCTGACCTTCCCAGCACTGGACGGGAAGAGGTGGCTCTTTCCACCATTTGCACGCCCCCTGCAAGTGCTGAAAGGAGCACCCACAGTCCACTTGCTGATATGCAAATTGAAGATGTCACTGTTGAAGTACAACAGGATGAGGATACTGGTGTAGCTGGCGCTGAGGAGGAAGTTGGCGAGGAGGATTCTGATGGTGATGTGGTTTGTTTAAATCAGGCTCCGGGGGAGACAGTTGTTGTCCGTGGGATGAAAAAGCCCATCACGGTCATGCCTGGGCAGAAGACCAAACATTCCACCTCTTTGGTCTGGCAATATTTCTATCCAAATCCGGACAACAACTGTCTTGCCATATGTACCATATGTAAAGGTGAAATAAGTAGGGGTAGGGACGTCAACCACCTAGGAACATCCTCCCTTATACGGCACCTGCAGCGCGTTCATAAAAAGTTACTGTCAAGTTCAGAAACTTTGGCTAAGACCGTAAGCAGTCCAGGGACACCTAAATCCCATTGTCCTGTTGTATCCAAGCGCCTGCAAACCACACCGTCAACTCCCTCCTCGTCAATTTCCTCCTTAGTCAGGATCGGAAGTAGTCCTGCAGGCCATGTCACTGGCATGACTGACTCTCCTATCCGGGATTCCTCTGGAGGATCCTGCATTGCTACGCCTACTGCTGCCGCTGCTGCTGTTGCTGCTGCTGGGAGTCGTTCATCATCCCAGAGAGGAAGTAGGAACACCACTACTTTTACTAAACAATTGACCCTCCAACAGTCCTTAGCGAGGAGGATGAAGTACGACAGCAGTCATCCTGAAGCAAAACGTATAACTGAGGCCTTGACTGCTATGTTGGTGTTAGACGTGCGTCCGGTATCCGCCATTAGTGCAGTGGGATTTAGACAATTGATGGAGGTAGTGTGTCCCCGGTTCCAAATCCCGTCTAGATTCCACTTCACTAGGCAGGCGATACCGAGACTGTACAGAAACGTCAGAAAAAGTGTCCTCAGTGTCCTGAAAAATGCCGTTGTACACAATGTCCACTTAACCACGGACATGTGGACAAGTGGAACAGGGCAGACTAAGGACTATATGACTGTGACAGCCCACTGGGTAGATGTATCACCTTACACAGCAACAGCAGCAGCGTCACCAGTAGCAGCATCTCAGAAATGCCAGCTCGTTACAAGGCAGGCTACGCTGTGTATCACCGGTTTCAGTAAGAGGCACACCGCCGACAACCTCTTAGAGAAACTGAGGGAAATCATCGCCCAGTGGCTTACCCCACTTAGACTCTCCTGGGGATTTGTGATATCTGACAACGCCACCAATATTGTGCGGGCATTACATCTGGGCAAATTCCAGCACGTCCCATGTTTTGCTCACACAATAAACTTGGTGGTGCAGAATTTTCTGAAAAGCGACAGGGGCGTGCAGGAGACGCTTTGGGTGGCCCGAAAAATTTCTGGCCACTTTCGCCATTCAGCGACTGCGTGCCGAAGACTGGAGCGCCAGCAAACACTCTTGAACCTGCCCCGCCATCACCTGAAGCAAGAGGTTGTGACGCGGTGGAACTCAACCCTCTATATGCTTCAGAGGATGGAGGAGCAGCAAAAGGCCATACAAGCCTATACATCCACCTATGACATAGGCAAAGGAGGGGGTATGCACCTGACTCAAGCGCAGTGGAGAATGATTTCCGTGTTGTGCAAGGTTCTCCAGCCCTTCGAACTTGCCACACGTGAAGTCAGTTCAGACACTGCCAGCTTGAGTCAGGTCATTCCCCTCATCAGGCTTTTGCAGAAGCAGCTGGAGAAAGTGAAGGAGGAGCTAAGACGGAGCTATTCCGCTCGGCATGTGGGACTTGTGGATGAAGCCCTTCATTCGCTTTGCCAGGATTCCAGGGTGGTCAATCTGTTGAAATCAGACCACTACGTTTTGGCCACCGTGCTCGATCCTAGGTTTAAAGCCTATGTGGTGTCTCTCTTTCCGGCCAACACAAGCCTGCAGAGGTGCAAAGACCTGCTGGTGAACACACTGTCAGCTGAAGCGGAACGTGACACGTCAAAGGCTCCTTCTTCATTTTCTCCTGCAACTGGGGCTGCCAGGAAAAAACTTAGGTATCCTAAGCAACCCGCTGGCGGTGATGCAGGGCAGGCAGGACCAAGTTTGGACATCTGGTCCGGACTGAAGGACATGGCAACAATTTCTGACATGTCTACTGTCACTGCATATGATACTGTCACCATTGACAGAATGGTGGAGGATTACATCGGTGACAGCATCCAAGTAGGCATGGCAGACAGTCCATACCTGTACTGGCAGGAAAAAGAGGCAATTTGGAGGCCCCTGTACAAACTGGCTCTATTTTACCTGAGTTGCCCCCCCTCCAGTGTGTACTCCGAAAGAGTGTTTAGTGCAGCCGGGAACCTTGTCAGCGAAAGGCGTAGGAGGTTGCTTCCACAGAATGTGGAGAAGATGATGTTCATCAAAATGAATTATCAGCTCTTCCAGGGAGACCAGCCTCCAGAAGGTACAGAGGGACCTGTGGTGGTGGATTCAAGTGGGGACGAGTTAATACTTTGTGAGGATGAGGATGTACACACTGAAGAGGGTAAGGAATCGGTGGATGAGGAGGATGAGGATGACATCTTGCCTCCATAGAGCCAGTTTGTGCAGGGACACATTAATTGCCAGCTTGTTTTGTGGGGGCCCAAACGAACCAATCATTTCAGCCACAGTTGTGTGGCAGACCCTGGCGCTGAAATGATTGGTTTGTTAAAGTGTGCATGTCCTGTTTATACAACATAAGGGTGGGTGGGAGGGCCCAAGGACAATTCCATCTTGCACCTCTTTTTTTTCTTTGAATTATGTACAGTTTGGGGCCTAGTTTTTCAAACTGCCATCCTGTCTGCCACTGCAGTGTCACTCCTAGATGGGTCACGTGTTTGTGCCGCCCACTCGTGTCGCTTAGCATAGTCATCCAGCTACCTCGGTGCAACGTTTTGGACATAAAAACACTATTGTGAGGTGTGAGGTGTTCAGAATAGACTGGAAATGAGTGGAAATTAAGGTTATTGAGGTTAATAATAGCATAGGAGCAGAAAAACCTACAAATTCTGTGATTTTAGCTGTTTTTATGCTTTTTTAAAAAAAAATACAGATCCAAAACACAAAACCCAGAACCCAAAACACGGAAGGGTGGTTTTGGCAAAACCAATCCAGATCCAAAACACGAAGAAAGATCCAGATCCAAAACCAAAACACAAAACACGAAAAGTGGCCGGTGCACACCCCTAGTATAGACATTCCTCATTATTGAAGATAATATCAGTATAGACATCCCTCGTTATTGAAGATAATATCAGTATAGACATCCCTCATTATTGAAGATAATATCAGTATAGACATCCCTCGTTATTGAAGATAATATCAGTATAGACATCCCTCGTTATTGAAGATACCAGTATAGACATCCCTTGTTATTGCAGATAATATCAGTATAGACATCCCTCGTTATTGAAGATAATATCAGTATAGACATCCCTCGTTATTGAAGATAATATCAGTATAGACATCCCTCGTTATTGAAGATAAAATCAGTATAGACATCCCTCGTTATTGCAGATAATATCAGTATAGACATCCCTCATTATTGAAGATAATATCAGTATAGACATCCCTCGTTATTGCAGATAATATCAGTATAGACACCCCTCATTATTGAAGATAATATCAGTATAGACACCCCTCATTATTGAAGATAATATCAGTATAGACACCCCTCATTATTGCAGATAATATCAGTATAGACATCCCTCGTTATTGAAGATAATATCAGTATAGACATTCCTCGTTATTGCAGATAATATCAGTATAGACATCCCTCATTATTGAAGATAATATCAGTATAGACATTCCTCGTTATTGAAGGTAATATTAGTATAGACATCCCTCGTTATTGAAGATATCAGTATAGACATCCCTTGTTATTGCAGATAATATCAGTATAGACATCCCTCATTATTGAAGATAATATCAGTATAGACATCCCTCGTTATTGAAGATAATATCAGTATAGACATCCCTCATTATTGAAGATAATATTAGTATAGACATCCCTCGTTATTGCAGATAATATCAGTATAGACACCCCTTATTATTGAAGATAATATCAGTATAGACATCCCTCATTATTGAAGATAATATCAGTATAGACATCCCTCATTATTGAAGATAATATCAGTATAGACATCCCTCATTATTGAAGATAATATCAGTATAGACATCCCTCGTTATTGAAGATAATATCAGTATAGACATCCCTCATTATTGAAGATAATATCAGTATAGACATCCCTGGTTATTGAAGATAATATCAGTATAGACATTCCTCGTTATTGAAGATAATATCAGTATAGACATCCCTCGTTATTGAAGATAATATCAGTATAGACACCCCTCGTTATTGAAGATAATATCAGTATAGACACCCCTCATTATTGAAGATAATATCAGTATAGACATCCCTCGTTATTGAAGGTAATATCAGTATAGACATCCCTCATTATTGAAGAAAATATTAGTATAGACATCCCTCGTTATTGAAGATATCAGTATAGACATCCCTCGTTATTGCAGATAATATCAGTATAGACATTCCTCGTTATTGCAGATAATATCAGTATAGACATTCCTCGTTATTGAAGATAATATCAGTATAGACACCCCTCATTATTGAAGATAATATCAGTATAGACATTCCTCGTTATTGAAGATAATATCAGTATAGACATCCCTCGTTATTGAAGATAATATCAGTATAGACATCCCTCATTATTGAAGATAATATCAGTATAGACATTCCTCGTTATTGAAGATAATATCAGTATAGACATTCCTCGTTATTGAAGATAATATCAGTATAGACATCCCTCATTAAAGAAGATAATATCAGTATAGACATTCCTCGTTATTGAAGATAATATCAGTATAGACATCCCTCGTTATTGAAGATAATATCAGTATAGACACCCCTCATTAATGAAGATAATATCAGTATAGACATCCCTCATTACTGAAGATAATATCAGTATAGACATCCCTCGTTATTGCAGATAATATCAGTATAGACACCCCTCATTATTGAAGATAATATCAGTATAGACATCCCTCGTTATTGAAGATAATATCAGTATAGACATCCCTCATTATTGAAGATAATATCAGTATAGACATCCCTCGTTATTTCAGATAATATCAGTGTAGACATCCCTCATTATTGAAGATAATATCAGTATAGACATCCCTCATTATTGAAGATAATATCAGTGTAGACATCCCTCGTTATTGAAGATAATATCAGTATAGACATCCCTCATTATTGAAGATAATATCAGTATAGACACCCCTCATTAATGAAGATAATATCAGTATAGACACCCCTCATTATTGAAGATAATATCGGTATAGACACCCCTCATTATTGAAGATAATATTAGTATAGACATCCCTCGTTATTGAAGATATCAGTATAGACATCCCTTGTTATTGCAGATAATATCAGTATAGACACCCCTCATTATTGAAGATAATATCAGTATAGACATCCCTCGTTATTGAAGGTAATATCAGTATAGACATCCCTCGTTATTGAAGGTAATATCATTATAGACACCCCTCATTATTGAAGATAATATCAGTATAGACACCCCTCATTATTGAAGATAATATCAGTATAGACATTCCTCGTTATTGAAGATAATATCAGTATAGACATCCCTCGTTATTGAAGATAATATCAGTATAGACATCCCTCGTTATTGAAGATAATATCAGTATAGACACCCCTCATTATTGAAGATAATATCAGTATAGACACCCCTCATTATTGAAGGTAATATCAGTATAGACATCCCTCGTTATTGAAGGTAATATCAGTATAGACATCCCTCGTTATTGAAGATAATATCAGTATAGACATTCCTCATTATTGAAGATAATATCAGTATAGACATTCCTCGTTATTGAAGATAATATCAGTATAGACATTCCTCGTTATTGAAGGTATCAGTATAGACATCCCTCGTTATTGAAGATAATATCAGTATAGACACCACTCATTATTGAAGATAATATCAGTATAGACATCCCTCATTATTGAAGATAATATCAGTATAGACATCCCTCGTTATTGAAGATAATATCAGTGTAGACATCCCTCGTTATTGAAGATAATATCAGTATAGACATCCCTCGTTATTGAAGATAATATCAGTATAGACATCCCTCGTTATTGCAGATAATATCAGTATAGACACCCCTCATTATTGAAGATAATATTAGTATAGACATCCCTCGTTATTGAAGATATCAGTATAGACATCCCTCATTATTGAAGATAATATCAGTATAGACATCCCTCGTTATTGCAGATAATATCAGTATAGACACCACTCATTATTGAAGATAATATCAGTATAGACACCCCTCATTATTGAAGATAATATCAGTATAGACATCCCTTGTTAATGAGAAAAATATCAGTATAGACATCCCTCGTTATTGAAGATAATATCAGTATAGACATCCCTCGTTATTGAAGATAATATCAGTATAGACATCCCTCATTAATGAAGATAATATCAGTATAGACATCCCTCGTTATTGAAGATAATATCAGTATAGACATCCCTCGTTATTGAAGATAATATCAGTATAGACATTCCTCATTATTGAAGATAATATCAGTATAGACATCCCTCGTTGTTGAAGATAATATCAGTATAGACATCCCTCGTTATTGAAGATAATATCAGTATAGACATCCCTCGTTATTGAAGATAATATCAGTATAGACATCCCTCGTTATTGAAGATAATATCAGTATAGACATCCCTCGTTATTGAAGATAATATCAGTATAGACATCCCTCGTTATTGAAGATAATATCAGTGTAGACATCCCTCGTTATTGAAGATATCAGTATAGACATCCCTTGTTCTTGCAGATAATATCAGTATAGACATTCCTCGTTATTGAAGATAATATCAGTATAGACATCCCTCATTATTGAAGATAATATCAGTATAGACATCCCTCATTATTGAAGATAATATCAGTATAGACACCCCTCGTTATTGAAGATAATATCAGTATAGACATCCCTCGTTCTTGCAGATAATATCAGTATAGACATTCCTCATTATTGAAGATAATATCAGTATAGACATCCCTCGTTATTGAAGATAATATCAGTATAGACATCCCTCGTTATTGAAGATAATATCAGTATAGACATCCCTCGTTATTGAAGGTAATATCAGTATAGACATCCCTCATTATTGAAGATAATATTAGTATAGACATCCCTCGTTATTGAAGATATCAGTATAGACATCCCTCATTATTGAAGATAATATCAGTATAGACATCCCTCGTTATTGAAGATATCAGTATAGACATCCCTCATTATTGAAGATAATATCAGTATAGAGTAGACATCCCTCGTTATTGCATATAATATCAGTATAGACACCCCTCATTATTGAAGATAATATTAGTATAGACATCCCTCGTTATTGAAGATATCAGTATAGACATCCCTTGTTATTGCAGATAATATCAGTATAGACATCCCTCGTTATTGAAGGTAATATCAGTATAGACATCCCTTGTTATTGCAGATAATATCACTATAGACACCCCTCATTATTGAAGATAATATCAGTATAGACATCCCTCGTTATTGAAGGTAATATCAGTATAGACACCCCTCATTATTGAAGATAATATCAGTATAGACATCCCTCGTTATTGAAGATATCAGTATAGACATCCCTCATTATTGAAGATAATATCAGTATAGACATCCCTCCTTATTGAAGATAATATCAGTATAGACATCCCTCGTTATTGAAGATAATATCAGTATAGACATCCCTCGTTATTGAAGATAATATCAGTATAGACATCCCTCGTTATTGAAGATAATATCAGTATAGACATCCCTCGTTATTGAAGATAATATCAGTATAGACATCCCTTGTTATTTAAGATAATATCAGTATAGACATCCCTCGTTATTGAAGGTATCAGTATAGACATCCCTCGTTATTGAAGATAATATCAGTATAGACATCCCTCGTTATTGCAGATAATATCAGTATAGACATTCCTCGTTATTGAAGATAATATCAGTATAGACATTCCTCGTTATTGAAGATAATATCAGTATAGACATCTCTCGTTATTGCAGATAATATCAGTATAGACATCCCTCGTTACTGAAGATAATATCAGTATAGACATCCCTCGTTATTGCAGATAATATCAGTATAGACATTCCTCGTTACTGAAGATAATATCAGTATAGACATCCCTCGTTATTGAAGATAATATCAGTATAGACATCTCTCGTTATTGAAGATAATATCAGTATAGACATCCCTCGTTATTGAAGATAATATCAATATAGACATCCCTCGTTATTGAAGGTATCAGTATAGACATCCCTCGTTATTGAAGATAATATCAGTATAGACACCCCTCATTATTGAAGATATCAGTATAGACATCCCTCCTTATTGAAGATAATATCAGTATAGACATCCCTCGTTATTGAAGATAATAGCAGTATAGACATCCCTCCTTATTGAAGATAATATCAGTATAGACATCCCTCGTTACTGAAGATAATATCAGTATAGACATCCCTCGTTATTGCAGATAATATCAGTATAGACATTCCTCGTTATTGAAGATAATATCAGTATAGACATCTCTCGTTATTGCAGATAATATTAGTATAGACATCCCTCGTTATTGCAGATAATATCAGTATAGACACCCCTCATTATTGAAGATAATATCAGTATAGACATCCCTCCTTATTGAAGATAATATCAGTATAGACATCCCTCGTTATTGAAGATAATATCAGTATAGACATCCCTCGTTATTGAAGATAATATCAGTATAGACATCCCTTGTTTTTGAAGATAATATCAGTATAGACATCCCTCGTTATTGAAGATAATATCAGTATAGACATCCCTTGTTTTTGAAGATAATATCAGTATAGACATCCCTCGTTATTGAAGATAATATCAGTATAGACATCCCTTGTTATTTAAGATAATATCAGTATAGACATCCCTCATTATTGAAGGTATCAGTATAGACATCCCTCGTTATTGAAGATAATATCAGTATAGACATCCCTCCTTATTGAAGATAATATCAGTATAGAGCATAAGAAGATTCAATTACATTTATAAGACCCTTTTGTCAATATGATTTAGCCCGCATACAGGCTGCTTATAAGACTTTGGGCAAAATTTGCTAAGAATAGGGTTCTCAACCCCGGCAGTTTGGTGGCAATTTGGCTAACCGCAGATCTACTAAGTCCAAAACCGCTGCAAAACCGCCACCAAACCCCTGGAGTTTAGAACCCGCCGCTTAGTACATTTTGCCCTTTATCTTAGTAACAATTTAGTACTGTTCTATAGCAACATGTTAAATTTGTGACAACAAAGTTTCTCAGGAGCCAACAGAGAGTAAGTTATAATTCATTGAACAGAAAAGCCCAGCAGTCTTTTGTTTGGTGTTACTGTTATTTCTACACAAAATAAAGCCCCAGTGGAAAAGGCGTTACATTGCAGTAAGCCGGCAGTTAGGCATTTTTCATTCTCAAAACTGATAGTACAGAAAGAGTCATAGTAAATTCATTTCTGTGATAAATAAAAGTTGCTCATGGCGGAGCATCATCCTCCTTGAAAGCCAGAAGGGTCAGTATTGTCACCCTTAATACATTGGCTGGTGAAAGACACATAAAGGATGGATAGCAAGAGTATGCGTTTGTCAGTTATAAATTCAAAGGACTTGAATCGCTGTGAGGCACACTTGGTTTTAACCCTTAGTAGGTTGAGAGAGTCTAGGCAGATGAATCCCCCTTTACTTCTGCTGTCTTACCACCTTACATATAATAGAGGATGATGGATGAGAGAGTGAAGAGGCCCTGTCTGGGGTGAAAGATAGTTGGAAATGCACTTCTGCTGTCTGATCACCATACATATAGTAGAGGATGATAGAGTGAAGAGGCCCTGTCTGGGATGAAAGATAGTTGGAAATGCACTTCTGCTGTCTGATCACCATACATATAGTAGAGGGTGATAGATGAGAGAGTGAAGAGGCCCTGTCTGGGATGAAAGATAGTTGGAAATGCACTTCTGCTGTCTGATCACCATACATTTAGTAGAGAGTGATGGATGAGAGAGTGAAGAGGCCCTGTCTGGGATGAAAGATAGTTGGAAATGCACTTCTGCTGTCTGATCACCATATATATAGTAGAGGGTGATAGATGAGAGAGTGAAGAGGCCCTGTCTGGGATGAAAGATAGTTGGAAATGCACTTCTGCTGTCTGATCACCATACATATAGTAGAGGGTGATAGATGAGAGAGTGAAGAGGCCCTGTCTGGGGTGAAAGATAGTTGGAAATGCACTTCTGCTGTCTGATCACCATACATATAGTAGAGGGTGATAGATGAGAGAGTGAAGAGGCCCTGTCTGGGATGAAAGATAGTTGGTAACGCACTTCTGCTGTCTGATCACCATATATATAGTAGAGGGTGATAGATGAGAGAGTGAAGAGGCCCTGTCTGGGGTGAAAGATAGTTGGAAATGCACTTCTGCTGTCTGATCACCATACATATAGTAGAGGGTGATAGATGAGAGAGTGAAGAGGCCCTGTCTGGGGTGAAAGATAGTTGGAAATGCACTTCTGCTGTCTGATCACCATACATATAGTAGAGGGTGATAGATGAGAGAGTGAAGAGGCCCTGTCTGGGATGAAAGATAGTTGGAAATGCACTTCTGCTGTCTGATCACCATACATATAGTAGAGGGTGATAGATGAGAGAGTGAAGAGGCCCTGTCTGGGGTGAAAGATAGCTGGAAATGCACTTCTGCTGTTGTGACAGTAACCACCCGTCTGTGCTGGTGTCAGCCGACAGTGCAGCACAAGTCCGGAGAAGTCCCGATGAGAGAGAGTGAAATTGGAGTGTCTAACAACATGTGCAGCAGTCAGTATGCAGGTAATACTATACTATCTCAATATCAAGAGGTAAGGCAAGGACGCTAATACGTTACATCACCGTCTCCCTGCATGGACATTGCTATATCATACGATCGTGTCACCTAGATGGCTTGTTTACATCATGACAGGTGAGGTGACAGGTGAGCTATTGCCCAGCAGAGCTCCTCCTATATGGGGGATTCAATAACAGTTGTTAATTCAATTAGTCGGATGTCCCATGCCATCATCTCAGTATTAACCTCGTTAATTGCTGGCATGGAATGAAATAACACACTTGTGCAGTAATTGGGAGAAATAGGAGCATCAAGGAACAAACATTATATACACTATAATCATTAAGCACCATTAAGGCACTTAGTATTTCATATACCTATATCAGAGGATTAGCTCCGGTTGCTAGATCAATATCCGATGATTTTATCTCAGTGCTTCAGCCTCCTGCAAAGTAAAATGTGTGTGTATCATTTGCGTAGTCTGCACTGAGATACACGGAGAGATCAGACAGCAGGATGTAGAGTCTTAGGGCCTCATTCAGACCCACTCGCAAGCGGCTGTCCGCTCACAAGTGGGTCGATGGTGTGCACTGCGCATGCGCACGACGGAGGGAGCTCCGTCGTGCGCATGCGCCAGACACGACGAGCGAAGGACTTTCCTTCGCTCGTTGTGTCTGATCAAAGGGGACGTGCTGTCGATGTTGATTGACAGCACGCCCCCTTTGGTGGGCGTGCCGGGGGCGTGCCTGCCAGACGGAGGCGTTCCCAAGGGAATGCCTACCGTCAGAAGCCGGCCCCACTGACATCACTAGTGATGTCAGTGGGAGTTATTTTGGCTCTGATAGAGCCAAAATCACTCCAGGGCTTGTGGTTGAAAACCCCGACCACAGGCTTCTGGTCGCACTGGCGATGGTCGCGATGGTCAAGACCATCGCGACCATCATCCTGCACGCTCGTATGTGCTGTGGGTGGTGACCCACAGCTATACGAGCGTCCAGGGGGACGCTCCATTTTTATGGAGGACGGCCCTCATTCAGAGCGAGCGCTCTGCTCAGAGCGTCCGGCTCTGAATCAGGGCCTTAGATCACTCAACGTCAAATAGGTGCTTAATGACCTCTATACATATACAGGAAAGTCATTTACCATTTTTGAATTTGATTAGCCAAATGTCCACTAACATCATCTCAGTTGTAGCTATAATTGCAACTATGCTACGGGAAGAGTTATATATCTATTAGCATGTATCGGTAAGGGGATACAATTGGAAAACCGGCTGACGTGATCCCGACAGCTGGCTTCCCGACTGCTTTATACCAGCGAGGGTTACATGACAGGCGTCTATATCTAGACGCCTGTCATTTTCCTGATGCCGGGAGACAGGCTCCCGGCATCCCGATCGAAGGGATGCCGGGCGCCGCGAGCAGACAGCCACCGGTGGGGAGGGTTAGGTTTAGCAAACCCGGGGGGGGGGGACTTCAGGCTAGGTACCCCCCCGGGAGGGTTAGGGTTAGGCTAGGGGGAGGGAGGGTTAGGGTTAGGCACCCCCGGGGGGGACTTCGGGCTAGGCACCCCCCTGGGAGGGTTAGGGTTAGGCTAGGGGGAGGGAGGGTTAGGGTTAGGCAACCTCGGGGGGGACTTAGGGTTAGGCACCCCCCCAGGGGACTTAGGTTTAGGCAGCCGGGAAGGGGGGGGTTTAGGGTTAGGCACTAGGGGGGGAGGTTAAGGTTAGTATATACTTACCTGAGGACGATCGGGATTTCCAGCGCTGCCGGGATCTGTCCATCTGTCGAGCTGCCGCTGTAGGGAATCGAACCATGCGGCCGGCGGTATTTCATACCGATTCCTCTGTAAGACATGAAAACATCGGAGAACAGGATACATTTCAGAAAGGGACTAAATATTTCACACACGTATATTATGAAGGTCATAGAAACACATCGGACACAAATAAAAATGAAATAATATGAATAAAGAGTGATGTGATACATAATTGGATAAGTTGGATAACCAATTATATAACTGGATGTTGATTTTTCTCCCCATATATTCACCTTATATATTAAAGGTTAAGCTTTAATCTATTCATACAAACACAAGAAACACAAGAAACACAAGAGTGCCCCCACACAGTCTTCCTTCTCTCTCTTTGTACATCTCCCCATTACCCTGTAAGGTCTCACGAGCAGGGCCCTCTTCCCTCATGTGCGTCTCCTTCACTTATACTATCATCTCCTCCCTACTGCCTGCAATGACACCAAGGCTTTGGGTTTGGCTGCCCTGTTGCTCATTTGGGTACAATGACAGCGATGTTTATACCTTTCTGTACTATAAGTCACTTTTGTTTTGTTCATACTTGTGAGGAATATAGCAATGTGGCACATAGGGCATGTGTTCAGTATCCCGGCGTTAAAATACCGACTCCTGGCAGAATACCGGCGCCAACATCCCGACCACCAGGATGCCGAAGGTAAGTAGAAGGCTGAGGGTAGGGTTAGGTTTAGGTTGCGGGGAGGGGGAGGTTAGGTTCAGGCACCACAAAGGAAGGGTTAGGGGAGGGGGAGGGTTAGCATACCGACCACCAAGTGTCGGAATGTTAAACCTGTCGGGATCCAGGCAGCGGGACTCTGGGTCCCAAGTGTCAGTATTACATACCGATTCCGCAAATAGGGCCTGATTCACTACTGAATGCAACTGCGAATGCAATAGTGATTACACACGCAGCTCAACTGCGATAGTATGCTAATCCATAGGGATCACTATGCCCTCGCAGCACAACATAAGGACGCCCACCTTACCTTACACACATCCATAATGCTTAGCACGACTGCAAAACCATCGGTACAATCGAGTAACATCGGACCCATACGCACATTTGCACTAGTCCTGACCTTACACAGAAATTGCTCCCTTCCATGCACGCTATCGGTGCTATGGCCGCGTATGGCATCGCAGTGGATCATTTATGCACGCTACTGCAATGGCTTTGAAACGCACTGGCACGCCTGCGTCACCTGACCACCCTCCGTCACCACCCACATATGGCACTACCTGTCAATCACTCTGTGATGGGTCTGCGTAGTCACTGCCATCGCAGTTCCGATCGCAATGGGCAGTTTGCGCACATGCACTGTGATGCATAAACATGCGCAGTACGCAATAATCGTCCGATTGCATGTGTAATCGCAGTTGCATACGGTGGTAAATCAGGCCCATAGTGCAAATTATAGTTTTCATATACAGATGTCTTCTTACATCTTTGCCGCTTTCACGCCAAATCGCACCATGCGTGGCACAGATACGCACGCTACACCCGTGACTCCATAGGAAATGCACGGTGCAAACACAGCGTGTTGCCAGGCATAGCGTAGCACCAGCGGCTAATCGCATGACGCACGTTTGTAGCGCAATTGGGAAATCTGCAAGAGGACACATCTGTAATACCAGGTTGGTTATTAAAAGCCATAGAGTAACTGAGGGAGGTGTGAGGGAGGTGTAACGGAGGTGTGAGGGTGGTGTAACGGAGGTGTGAGGGAGGTGTGAGGGCAGTGTAATGGAGGTGTAAGGGAGGTGTGAGGGAGGTGTGAGGCCGGTGTGAGGGAGGTGTGAGGGCAGTGTAATGGAGGTGTAAGGGAGGTGTGAAGGAGGCGTTAGGGAGGTGTGAGGGTGGTGTAATGGAGGTGTGAGGGAGGTGTGAGGCCGGTGTAATAGAGGTGTGAGGGTGGTGTGTGGCTGGTGTGAGGGTGGTGTAACGGAGGTGTGAGGGAGGTGTGAGTGTGGTGTAACGGAGGTGTGAGGGAGGTGTAAGGGAGGTGTGAAGGAGGCGTTAGGGAGGTGTGAGGGTGGTGTAATGGAGGTGTGAGGGCAGTGTGAGGGAGGTGTGAGGCCGGTGTAATGGAGGTGTGAGGGTGGTGTGTGGCTGGTGTGAGGGAGGTGTAACGGAGGTGTGAGGGAGGTGTGAGGGTGGTGTAACGGAGGTGTGAGGGTGGTGTGAGGGTGGTGTAACGGAGGTGTGAGGGAGGTGTGTGGCTGGTATGAGGGAGGTGTGAGGGAGGTGTGTGGCTGGTATGAGGGAGGTGTGAGGGAGGTGTGTGGCTGGTATGAGGGAGGTGTGAGGGAGGTGTGAGGGTGGTGTAACGGAGGTGTGAGGGAGGTGTGAGGGTGGTGTAACGGAGGTGTGAGGGAGGTGTGTGGCTGGTATGAGGGAGGTGTGAGGGAGGTGTGTGGCTGGTATGAGGGAGGTGTGAGGGAGGTGTGTGGCTGGTATGAGGGAGGTGTGAGGGTGGTGTAACGGAGGTGTGAGGGAGGTGTGAGGGTGGTGTAACGGAGGTGTGAGGGAGGTGTGTGGCTGGTGTGAGGGAGGTGTGTGGCTGGTGTGAGGAAGGTGTGAGGGAGGTGTGTGGCTGGTGTGAGGGAGGTGTGTGGCTGTTGTGAGGGAGGTGTGAGGGAGGTGTGAGGGAGGTGTGAGGGCAGGAAACGTGACTGCCCTTATTAGGTCATGTTACAGGTTAATGGTAGGATAACAAGCGGGGAAGATGCCAATGTAACCATTGGACATGTAAATGGGACCTCGCTCTCTATGTTCCTGGAAAGGCCTAATTTTCACATTTAGGAGACATATCTTAATGTTAATAATTGTTAAATGTAGCCCAGGACTTGGAAATCTGATGGATAACTGACTATCACAGTAATAACCAAATGTCATACTGTATGTTCAATCAGTTATGGTGATTTCTCAGCCCTATGTGTTTGCAGCTATAGGAAGCCAGCACTGTAGGGGGTAACACAAAGAGTAGCCCGGCTGACATTCAGGTGTGATTAGATACAGCCAGATCACAGACCAGTCATATTTCAGGATTTTATGGATTATGAGGTAAAATTGATGTATTAGTGATAGCTGGAAGCCTGGAAAATCATATACAGATAACTGTGGGCCCGATTCAGAGCCGGACGCTATTTGCGGCCGCTCGTTCAGAAAAAGTGGCTGGCTATTTAAATTAAGCGCTCGCTCTTTGCGGTCTGTTGACGCCTCTATGTCTGAACGAGCAAACGAAACATGCGCTCACTATTTTGGAAAAAACGCCCCCTGGCCGCTCGCATCATACGTCATCTCCGCTATTTATTTGATTAATTGAGTACATCGAAAGGCGTATGAACTGCTTGCAGTGCTTGTGGTAGCATATTCCTACCGCAATCATGCGAGCAGTTCAGGCTAAAAGACAACCAAGTGACGTGGTCAATGACGCTGCTTTGTTAATTATGCACACCCTTAAAACGCCCGTTTTGACCGTTTGGCACGCCTGCGTTCGGATCTCCACTCCCCGTTTTCAAGCACCTTCCCCTGTTACCACCCACAAACGCCTCATTCTGTCACTCAAATTAGCAGGCATTCGCTATTTTGCGAACACATGATTTTCGACCTCAATGACTGGTTCGCGCATGCGTACTAAAACCCATGCGCAGATGTGCGAACATCGCTCGGAGTGAACGAGCGGCCGCTTACGAGCGGCTCTGAATGAGGCCCTGAGATCCATATCCAGATTGGGTGCGAGTAACAATTCACTTAGAAGATATGAGGTATCTCAAGAAATTCAGGGTTGCATAAAATTGGATTTTTAAAAAAAAATTAAAATTAAAAACTGATTTATTTGATTTAAATAGGATTTTTTATTATTTTTTTTTTTAAATAAACGTTTAAAAATTTAAAACGTTAACTTAAACATTTTTTTTTAATAAAAAATCCTAATTAAATAAAAAAAAATCAGTTTTGTTTTTTTTTTTATCCAATTTTATGCAGCCCTGTTTTAAAGAATGCACAATCAGAAACACATTGGGGTAAATTTACTAAGATTCGTGATGGTCCCGATTTTGTCCCGATTTGCAATACGGATCATATCGACTCAACACAGAGGTTGTTTTTACTTTTAAAATTGGGAATTTACCAAGGTCCCGAATTGGTTTTCTCCATGTTGTCCGATAGTGAATGTGGTCGTACAGTAGTTGTTTTGCGAATTCATCTCCCGGCTTTACCTTTTCGCCCATTTTGATGACCTGTTGTAATCGGGTCATTTATTTTTAATGCGGCCGCTTTACAAAGATTATGGCCGATTATGTCATTGGTTTTTAATTGGTTGCCGGTCATGGTGGGAGTGATATGCCTCTGGCTTATAAAACCACCCCAAAACGGCTGGACCTCGTGGTTGTAGTTAGAGGAGCAGGGAGAGGGCAGTGGTTGGTGAGTGTTGGTGGATTTTGGGGGGTTTGTGATTTGGTGCATTGATTCTGATTGTAGTACTGTGTTGGGAGTAGTCTGTTGTATTTTGTATTGTTGTCATTGTAAAGTTTGTCTTCTTTTTGGTAAGAGTCTTTTTCTTTGTACTCTCGTCTTTCCTTGTGTGTGTGACTGTGTATATACAGTGTGTGTGTGTGTGTATATACAATGTGTGTGTATGTATATACAGTGTGTGGTGTTAGTAGTGGAGTCTGTTTGTCTGTTTTTCAGATTCTTTGTTATTTGTTTAGTGCCTGATGTCAGTGCCAGAGGGTAGCCAGGTGGAGGAGGTGGGTGGGCAGGATGTGCAGTCCTCAGAGATAGAGAGCATGGGGGAGGACAGGCCCCGCACTAGGACCAGGTCAGGGCCAGAGGTTAGTCAGGTGGAGGAGGTGGGGGGGGCAGGTTGTGCAGTCCTCAGAGGCAGAGAATGTGGAGGAGGACAGGCCCCACACTAGGACCAGGTCAGGGCCAGAGGTTAGTCAGGTGGAGGAGGTGGGTGGGCAGGATGTGCAGTCCACAGAGGCAGAGAGCGTGGGGGAGGACAGGCCCCACACTAGGACCAGGTCAGGGCCAGTGGTTAGTCAGGTGGAGAAGGTGGGTGGGCAGGATGTGTAGTCTTCAGAGGCAGAGAGCGTGGGGGAGGATAGGTCCCGCACTAGGACCAGGTCAGGGCCAGAGGGTAGTCAGGTGGAGGAGGTGGGTGGGCAGGATGTGCAGTCCTCAGAGGCAGAGAGCGTGGGGGAGGATAGGTCCCACACTAGGACCAGGTCAGGGCCAGAGGGCAGTCAGGTGGAGGAGGTGGGTGGGCAGGATGTGCAGTCCTCAGAGGCAGAGAGCATGGGGGAGGACAGGCCCCGCACTAGGACCAGGTCAGGGCCAGAGGGCAGTCAGGTGGAGGAGGTGGGTGGGCAGGATGTGCAGTCCTCAGAGGCAGAGAGCGTGGGGGAGGACAGGCCCCGCACTAGGACCAGGTCAGGGCCAGAGGGTAGTCAGGTGGAGGAGGTGGGTGGGCAGGATGTGCAGTCCTCAGAGGCAGAGAGCGTGGGGGAGGATAGGTCCCACACTAGGACCAGGTCAGGGCCAGAGGGCAGTCAGGTGGAGGAGGTGGGTGGGCAGGATGTGCAGTCCTCAGAGGAAGAGAACGTGGAGGAGGACAGGCCCCGCACTAGGACCAGGTGAGGGCCAGAGGTTAGTCAGGTGGAGGAGGTGGGTGGGCAGGATGTGCAGTCCTCAGAGGCAGAGAGCGTGGGGGAGGACAGGCCCCGCACTAGGACCAGGTCAGGGCCAGAGGTCAGTCAGGTGGAGGAGGTGGGTGGGCAGGTTGTGTAGTCCTCAGAGGCAGAGAGTGTGGGGGAGGATAGGTCCCGCACTAGGACCAGGTCAGGGCCAGAGGTTAGTCAGGTGGAGGAGGTGGGTGGGCAGGATGTGCAGTCCTCAGAGGCAGAGAGCGTGGGGGAGGATAGGTCCCGCGCTAGGACCAGGTCAGGGCCAGAGGTTAGTCAGGTGGAGGAGGTAGGTGGGCAGGTTGTGCAGTTCTCAGAGGCATAGAGCGTGGGGGAGGATAGGTCGCGCACTAGGACCAGGTGAGGGCCAGAGGTTAGTCAGGTGGAGGAGGTGGGTGGGCAGGATGTGCAGTCCTCAGAGGCAGAGAGCATGGGGGAGGACAGGCCCCACACTAGGACCAGGTCAGGCCGTCATGTCATTTTTCTTTTTCAGAGAATATGGCCCTAGTGACTGCGGTTATGCTGCACCATGGTCAATTGTTTGGTCGGGAGGCTGCACGTGTCAGCACTAGGCGTAAAAACGCCATATAGGTGAATGTGTTGGCTTCTGGGAGTGCAGAGGGTCCAGTGCGGCGTACCATGGACATCTGCAAAAAGCGTCTCTTAGACATAAAAAGGAGAGTGAAGCTGAAGGTGTCTGATGAGGCCAAATCGGCTGCTGGCACAGGTGGTGGTTCCCCCTATATCGCCACCTACCTGGAATATGAAGAGCCAATGAAGGCCTTGATTCCACCTGAAGTTGTACATAGGACATATGTGCAGGATACTGATCGTCTGAGACATCTAAGTCATTATGTTTTTTTTTATTTATTATTTTTCAATTCCAGGCGAAAAGTCAGAATCTGCGAAAAGGTATCGCCAAACGCCAGTCGGAAACATCCCCGTTTTCAATTCAAAATAGTTTTTGCGTACGCGAAAACGCAATATAATGTACTAGGCGAAAAAGTTTCGCCTCTGAATAGCCGGTGGAAAAAAAGTGCAGAATTGTGGTTTTGGGGTGCAGAGGTTCGGAAACCACTCTGCTCCCTTTGGATAGCCCCCCAAAGGATAACTGTGCCAAAGAAAAAACAAACAAAAGTGAAGAACACCCCAAAAAATATGTTTTGAAATGTTGGTAAAAAAGTACAAAGTCTGTGTACAAACATAAAAACTATCAAAGTAGACTTTAGGGGGTCTGCGTGTACGGTATGGGGGAGGTGTTTTTGAGATTGCAGGTGGTTGCCGAAGGTGCATTTTTTGCAACACTTTAAAGTTCACTTTAGCAATTTTAAACCATGCTTGCCCCCATTTCCATGTACCCCAAATGTGACAGGACTACTTATTGTCACCATATAAAACGGCTTAATGCTATTCTTCACCATTAGTGTAAAGACGCCAATTAGAGGCAATTGACAGCACTTAAGTACCCCAAATAGCTTCAGTAGGGCTATTCGGGGGCATGTACATTGATCCCCAATGTCAGTGCATCTTTTGGGGTGTGTCGGCCTGATATCCCCAATTCCGAAAGCACTTTTCGCCTATTTGTGTTTCGCCAGGACGCGTTTTCGCGACCTTTGGCAATGAATACGGGGAATAGCGGGAGCGCGCCTGATACTTTTCCACATACAAAACCTGCGATGTCGGCGAAAACCTCGCCATGCGAAAAAGTTTTGCGGGTGCGAAACTAATTGAATGTGCCCCGTATTTGCATTGACTTTCCACGGGTGCAAAAAAGTGTTTGAGATAAGAGTTCTGAACACACGAAAAGCCGTCACTGTAAACATGTTTCTCAAATTATTTAAAATATGCACCTTACCCTCTTACGTACTGCATTTTAAAACCTGCTTTACAACATCCACATTATTTTCAATTTATAGAATAGCCTGAAAAAGAATATGTTATATTTTTTCATAGTTTCAAAAAAAATGTTACGTTTTTGGAAAGCCATTATGTAGATTGTCCTCGGTTGTTAATTAAATTAAGCCTGCAAACACATTACTGTGTGTATTCTGGTTATGTTTTTTGTTAGTTTGGACATCTTTGAAATAATATCAATTTTAACGTAAAAAAAAAATATATATATATATATCCATTTTTATTTTAATCCATTATTTTCATAGTTTAGATTTTGATGCACCATGTCAATTTGCTATCTTTGTCATTTCAAGCAAAAAAAGCAACAACACAGAGGCCTGCACCGCTACAACAACCTGATCCAGATTTAAAAATAACATTTAACACCAGCAAGGGACCCATAGTCAGTGCTGGATGATGTGGTGACTCCCCGCAGCCTCTTGGTGAGTGTGTTTTTAAACAAATATCATAAAAATGTAAGAACACACACGCACACACTAAGAATACAGGTTGAGTCTCCCATATCCAAATATTCCGAAATACGGAATGTTCCGAACTACGGAATTATTTTGGCATGACCGAGATAATGAAACCTTTGATTTTTGATAGTTCAATGCACACAAACTTTGTCTAAGGCACAAATTATTAAAAATATTATATAAAATAACCTTCAGGCTGTGTGTATAAGGTGTATATGAAACATAAATGAATTTCATGTATGTACACCAACTTTGCTTGAGCCACAAAAGTATTGAAAATATTGTATAAAATTACCTGCAGGCTGTGTGTATAAGGCGTATATAACACATAAATGCATTCTGTGTGTATGTTTTGGTCCCATTCCCAAGATATTTCATTATGGTATGCACATATTCCAATATACGGAATATTCCGTTATCCAAAATACCCCTGGTCCCAAGCATTTTGGATATGGGAGACTCAACCTGTACAGACACTATAATAGGTTACTTGTTTGCCTAATTTAGGCTTCCATCAATGTGACTGCTGAATAAAGGTAAAGCTACGACTGGCAATTTTTCTATTTTGGGTTTTTCAAAAATACTGCCACAATACATTGATGTAATCATTGTTTGTTCATATTTTTTGGGGGTTTTTTGTGTTGTCCATGACAAGTTAGTTAAAAACAATGCACACAAAAAATTATTTAGCCTGGCTTTGAGTTTGTCCTGGCAATGAAAGTTCACTCTAAAATAGTTCCACATATAATTTGCTTAAAATCAAATTTTTACAAAACTTACCATTTGTTTTAACTTTAGAGCCGGAAGTGGAAAACATCATGGACACACATTCGCCAGACATCCAGGGGACACCTAGAAGTGAAGAGACATTTACTTTAATTTGGATCCAGTGTCACATGTCCAGAATACTCCTCCAACTATCTCAACACCCCCACAACAAGTAACTATTGACCATTCTGACCTTGCTGGAAGTCGTGAGGAACAGTTTGTGTATGTTGGATGGCAACTCGCAGCTCTGGAGGTGTTGCATTTAAAACTTCTATTGAGTCCCCGATTTGAGTGTAAAACGGCCGACTTTAGCAAAACAAATAATGGTAAATTCCGATATAGGCAGAAATAAGTGAAAATTACTTCCGAATAGAGCCGATGGTGATATCATTTCTATTGTTCAAAACGGCCGAATTTGCGGCATTAAAACACCCGATTTCAACCCCCAAAAATGAAGAAATCACCCGACTTTAATGATAGTAAATTCCCGATTTGTAAAAAAGTAATATTTTTACATAGCAAATCGGGACCAACACGAATCTTAGTAAATTTACCCCATGATGTCTACATTCAGATGTCTACATTCATATAATAGCTAAAATAAGAAGTTTGCTGCCCTTCTTGACACCAGGCCATCCTACAAAAGTCTTCGTCCTGTGTCATTCCAACAGTTAAGCATCCTGAGACCATTCATGTGTGGGGTTTCCTTCTCAGTTAAGGGAGTGGGATCACTCACAATTTTGCCTAAGAACAGCCATGAATAAAGAATGGTACCAAAACATCCTCCAAGAGCAACTTCTCCCAACCATCCAAGAACAGTTTGGTGATGAACAATGCCTTTTCCAGCATGATGGAGCACCTTGCCATAAGGCAAAAGTGATAACTAAGTGGCTCGGGTAACAAAACATCAACATTTTGGGTCCATGGCCAGGAAACTCCCCAGACTTTAATCCCATTAAGAACTTGTGGTCAATCCTCAAGAGGCGGGTGGACAAACATAACCCCCCAAATTCTGACAAACTCCAAGCATTGATTAGGTATGAATGGGCGGCCATCAGTCAGTATGTGGCCCAGAAGTTGAGTGACAGCATGCCAGGGCGACTTGTAGAGGTCTTGAAAAAGAAGGGTCAACACTGCAAATATTCACTCTTTGCATAAACTTAATGTACTTGTCAATAAAAGCCTTTGACACTTATGAAATGCTGTAATTATACAGCAGCAAACTTTGTGACAACCAATACTTCTGTCATTCTCAAAACTTTTGGCCATGGCTGTATACACACAAGACCTGCCACATTAACTCAGACTAAGCAAAGTAAGCACTCAGTGGACTATTAAATGCAGGATATATGTGCACTTGTCCTACTTGATTAAGCCTGTCAGGTAGAGCAGACGCACATTGTACTATAAAGTGTAAAATATATGCAGTCGATCTACCTTGAATTAAGTAGTCATACAGTGGACTATTGAATTAGGGTATATGTGTACTAGAACTGCTTGATTTACCCTGACAGACAGAGTTGACACACAGCACAATATACAGTAAGTGCAGGATATATGTGCACTCAAAGAGTCTTATCAATTTTGATGAATAGAGTTGGTGTACAGTGTAATATAGAGTACAGGATACACTATATAGACAGCACTTAAGTACCCCAAATAGCTTCAGGAGGGCTAATCGGGGGCATGTACATTGATCCCCAATGTCAGTGTATCTTTTGGGGTGTGTCGGCCTGATATCCCCAATTCCGAAAGCACTTTTCGCCTGTTTGTGTTTCGCCAGGACGTGTTTTCGCATCCTTTGGCATTGAATACGGGGAATAGCGGGAGCGCGCCTGATACTTTCCACATACAAAACCTGCGATGTCGGCGAAAACCTCGCCATGCGAAAAAGTTTTGCGGGTGCGAAACTAATAGAATGTGCCCCGTATTTGCATTGACTTTCCACGGGTGCAAAAAAGTGTTTGAGATAAGAGTTCTGAACACACGAAAAGCCGTCACTGTAAACATGTTTCTCAAATTATTTAAAATATGCACCTTACCCCCTTACGTACTGCATTTTAAAACCTGCTTTACAACATCCAGCATTATTTTCAATTTATAGAATAGCCTGAAAAAGAATATGTTATATTTTTTCATAGTTTAAAAAAAAATCATCACCCAGACTACGGGCAGTAGTAGCGAAGGCTCCACCGAAATCTATACAAATGGGGGAGTCCGAAATTCCTGGTGCGGTTCGCAAGCTACTGAGGAGATCACAATCTGAACCGGTATCCAATAATGCGGCAATAAAAACGTTTTCACGTATGCTTAATCAGGAAGTAACTAAACTTTCCTCTAACAACATTAGTGTGGGGACACAAAAATATAATAATCTATTTGCTAGTGAGCGGCATGCTCTATTGGATTTATCCCAATACACGGACATAGTGATACGCCCCGCAGATAAGGGCAGGGCCATTGTGGTTCAAGACCTGTCAACTTATAAAAATGAGATTGAGAGACAACTCTCAGATGTATTGGTATACAGGAAATTAGATGTAGACCCAACTGGTGTATTCTTAAAACAACTACGTGATAAATTGAAAGGTGCAGCTGATGAGGGGATGATTTCTATTGATCTTTGTGAGGCTTTGGTTCCAGGGGGTCATTGTTCCAGGCACTAGCTGTGTATCTTGACACATTGATGCAGCCGTGTGTCAAGGAACATCCTAAATTCCTTTTGGATACCACCACTTTTCCAAACAGGATTTTTGATCTTCCTGAGATACCTGTTGGTAGTTTACTATGTAGCATTGATATAGGTAGCTTATATACAGAAATTCCTAATGCAGAGGGCTTAAGTGTGGTCAGGAAACTGATCAATGAGAGTACTGTGCATATCGGTCCCGATGTTGATCTGGTTATTGATTTGCTTGAGATGATTCTCACCAGGAACTTTTTCATGTATGATGGTAGCCTATATATCCAGCTCCTTGGCCTGGCGATGGGGTCAAATGTAACCCCATCATACGCCAACACATATATGTTTCAGGCAGAGGAAGAAATCTTTTTTCAGGACGTCTATGTGTCTGGCAGAATTTTGTTCTATGCCCGATACATAGACGATATATTCCTGATATGGACAGGCACCAAGTCAGTATTTCTTGGATTTATTGAACAACACAACCTGTCTAATAGTCCAATCAAATCCACATTCTGTGTTGATGATCATAGTGTTAATTTTTTGGATGTTCAGGTGGCTTTGGAGGGTAACAAGATTGCCACACAATTGTACAGTAAACCCACAGATAGAAACACTATTCTTCATAGTGGGAGTTTTCATCTCAAGTCATTAAAGTATGGATTGCCTTTTTCACAATTTCTGCGTGCCCGCAGAATTAGCAGTGACGAGTTGACAGCTATTAAAGAAATCGATCTGATAGTTGTCAAGTTTAGAGAAAGAGGGTATTCTGATCAGATTCTCAGTCAGGCTAAAGATAGGGTCCTGACTATTCCAAGAGTGGATCTATTTAGATCTGGGAAAAAGGAAGATAAGACTAAACAGTGTATACCTTGGGTTAAGTCACTATAATATCCACAGTGATAAGATTAGTAAAGCCACAAAATAACTGTTGCCAATTGTGGGAACTGATCCGGACCTAAATCTACATGACACTCGCATTATGCCATGTTACAGTAGGGGACGTAACATACGTAATTTTGTTATGAGAACCGATGTCACGGGACTGGGGACTGCAAATTTTAATCGCTTTCGCCGTCCTAAATTGGGTTGTTTTAAATGTTTGGACTGTCTTACGTGTCATTCACTAACAGCAGGCAGTATCTTCTCTCACCCCTATAGTGGCCGCAAATATTCGATACGTCATAGAGTAACCTGTACCACTAAATTTATAATATATCTTATTACTTGTGCCTGTGGGCTAACGTATGTGGGGAAGACTGATAGGACATTGAGAGAGCGAATGGCGTTGCATCGATCAGCGATTCGGGCCGCCATCTCCTCTGGTAACGGTGACCAGCTGGTCGCACATCATAATGTACAAAGTGGACACAGTGTGTCATCTCTTCAGTACATGATTATCAATCATGTGCCGAGAACTCTTCGTGGTGGTAATAGATACCTGAAGCTTCTACAGTGTGAGGTGCAGTGGATCTATAGGTTTGATTCCTTGGCACCTCAGGGTTTGAATGAGAACCTTGGCCTCCATTGCTTTCTGTAAATAGTAAAATAGCGAGTGGTTTATTTTAAGGAAAGTGTGATCTTTCAGAATGTAATAAGGGATCTTTAGAACAACATTCACACATTGTCTTTTGGGGCTATTTGTGAATTGGGCTCTGGTGTCTACTGTGTCCCTCTGGAGGATAGTGGTGATAGTAAAGTATTTTTATGTATGTCCATAAGCTAGTTTGTGTAGGTCTTTTCTACATGTCTTTAATACACATCTAAGTCTCGAGATTCCGGTGATCAATCATATAATTATATATTTGATATATTTGATATATTATAATTAATTGGTGCAACTATATTTATGTATGTTGTCTTTGGTAAATTATGTGCTTTTTTCATGCCTATACATGATGTTATATGTGTGTTTTTTGTTGTATTTTGTAGATACATGACTTCCTGTAGTCTAGGCAACAGGGACTCTTTGGTGTATGCCACCTGACTCACAGCTGATGTGTCCCACGTGGGTCTGGCGGTGTGGGATGACGTTGCTGGGACGCGACCCTATCCTAGACACAGAACGGTGCGGAGGCTATTTGCTACTGCCCATAGTCTGGGTGATGGTGACATGTCCTGGGAACTCCCCCTCTTTGCAGTGGCTGGTGCCTGATACGTGGGCACAGTGGTTGTGATGATGTTGATGGACGTCACTTAGATGCGCCCCGGTGCCAGACGCAGGAAAACATGGATCTAATGAGGTGGGGTGTGTGTTAAATATTTGTTGTTTGTATTGCATTTGTGACCTTGATGATGGAGCAATAAATGGCTCCGAAACGTTGGTAATATACCCCTGAGTTGTGATGTTTTTCTTACCTGAGTGCCGCCGATTTGGATTGTATATTTGGGACCGGCTGGAGTTGGTCTCTGACGGAGGGCACCGGGGACCTTTGATTTCACCTATTTGGAAGAGCCGCTTGATATGGATTTTATATTTATGTGTGAATATATATATATATACTGTGTTGCATTCTGTGCTGCTGTTACAAGTCTTGCTGTGTGGATTATTGTGGCTGTCTGCTAATTCACCTGTGTGCTATCCAGACAGACTGTTGTGCAATTAACCCTGTGGATGCTGGTTTTGATTCTGCAAATACAGTGACAGAGTAAATTATCTTTATCTACTCCATCCAATATCCTGTGATCAGCCTTGTATTGTATAAGCCCCTACTGCTGGAGCTTAAGTCCTGGTGGCCACCTAAGTACCGATGAGTGTATTCAACTCTTTAGGAACAACGGGTGGCTGTTATAGGCAGAAGATCTCAGTAGGAGGCTCTAGGGGTCTTATACATATACAGATGTGTTTCATAACACCATCCCCTTCCATGTATATATATATATAATGGGTGCAGGGAGTGAATCTCCCATGTAGTGGGTGTGTCCCTGTCACATAATAATGCCCCTCCCCTCATAGGTGTATATATATAATAGGTGCAGGGAGTGACTCTCCCATGTAGTGGGTGTGGCCATGTCACATAATAATGCCCCTCCCCTCATAGGTGTATATATATATAATGGGTGCAGGGAGTGAATCTCCCATGTAGTGGGTGTGTCCCTGTCACATAGTAATGCCCCTCCCCTCATAGGTGTATAAATAATGGGTGCAGGGAGTGACTCTCCCATGTAGTGGGTGTGGCCCTGTCACATAGTAATGCCCCTCCCCTCATAGGTGTATATATAATAGGTGCAGGGAGTGACTCTCCCATGTAGTGGGTGTGGCCCTGTCACATAGTAATGCCCCTCCCCTCATAGGTGTATATATAATAGGTGCAGGGAGTGACTCTCCCATGTAGTGGGTGTGTCCCTGTCACATAGTAATGCCCCTCCCCTCATAGGTGTATATATAATAGGTGCAGGGAGTGACTCTCCCATGTAGTGGGTGTGTCCCTGTCACATAGTAATGCCCCTCCCCTCATAGGTGTATATATAATAGGTGCAGGGAGTGACTCTCCCATGTAGTGGGTGTGGCCATGTCACATAGTAATGCCCCTCCCCTCATAGGTGTATATATAATAGGTGCAGGGAGTGACTCTCCCATGTAGTGGGTGTGTCCCTGTCACATAGTAATGCCCCTCCCCTCATAGGTGTATATATAATGGGTGCAGGGAGTGACTCTCCCATGTAGTGTGTGTGGCCATGTCACATAGTAATGCCCCTCCCCTCATAGGTGTGTATATATAATGGGTGCAGGGAGTGACTCTCCCATGTAGTGGGTGTGGCCATGTCACATAGTAATGCCCCTCCCCTCATAGGTGATTATATAATAGGTGCAGGGAGTGACTCTCCCATGTAGTGGGTGTGGCCATGTCACATAGTAATGCCCCTCCCCTCATAGGTGTATATATATTGGGTGCAGGGAGTGACTCTACCATGTAGTGTGTGTGGCCCTGTCACATAGTAATGCCCCTCCCCTCATAGGTGTATAAATAATGGGTGCAGGGAGTGACTCTCCCATGTAGTGGGTGTGGCCATGTCACATAATAATGCCCCTCCCCTCATAGGTGTATATATATTGGGTGCAGGGAGTGACTCTCCCATGTAGTGGGTGGGCCCTGTCACATAGTAATGCCCCTCCCCTCATAGGTGTATATATAATGGGTGCAGGGAGTGACTCTACCATGTAGTGGGTGTGGCCCTGTCACATAGTAATGCCCCTCCCCTAATAGGTGTATATATAATGGGTGCAGGGAGTGACTCACCCATGTAGTAGGTGTGTCCCTGTCACATAGTAATGTCCCTCCCCTCATAGGTGTATATATAATGGGTGCAGGGAGTGACTCTCCCATTTAGTGGGTGTGTCCCTGTCACATAGTAATGCCCCTCCCCTCATAGGTGTATCTATAATGGGTGCAGGGAGTGACTCTCCCATGTAGTGGGTGTGGCCATGTCACATAATAATGCCCCTCCCCTCATAGGTGTATATATATTGGGTGCAGGAAGTGACTCTCCCATGTAGTGGGTGTGGCCATGTCACATAGTAATGCCCCTCCCCTCATAGGTGTATATATAATGGGTGCAGGGAGTGACTCTCCCTTGTAGTGGGTGTGGCCCTGTCACATAGTAATGCCCCTCCCCTCATAGGTGTATATATAATGGGTGCAGGGAGTGACTCTCCCATGTAGTGGGTGTGGCCATGTCACATAGTAATGCTCCTCCCCTCATAGGTGTATATATAATGGGTGCAGGGAGTGACTCTCCCATGTAGTAGGTGTGGCCCTGTCACATAGTAATGCCCCTCCCCTCATAGGTACATATATAATGGGTGCAGGGAGTGACTCTCCCATGTAGTGGGTGTGGCCCTGTCACATAGTAATGCCCCTCCCTTCATAGGTGTATATAATGGGTGCAGGGAGTGACTCTCCTATGTAGTGGGTGTGGCCATGTCACATAGTAATGCCCCTCCCTTCATAGATGTATATATAATGGGTGCAGGGAGTGACTCTCCCATGTAGTAGGTGTGGCCCTGTCACATAGTAATGCCCCTCCCCTCATAGGTGTATATTTAATGGGTGCAGGGAGTGAGTCTCCCATGTAGTGGGTGTGGCCCTGTCACATAGTAATGCCCCTCCCCTCATAGGTGTATATATAATGGGTGCAGGGAGTGACACTCCCATGTAGTAGGTGTGGCCCTGTCACATAGTAATGCCCCTCCCCTCATAGGTGTATATATAATGGGTGCAGGGAGTGAGTCTCCCATGTAGTGGGTGTGGCCCTGTCACATAGTAATGCCCCTCCCCTCATAGGTGTATATCTAATGGGTGCAGGGAGTGAGTCTCCCATGTAGTGGGTGTGGCCCTGTCACATAGTAATGCCCCTCCGCTCATAGGTGTATATATATTTATATAATGGGTGCAGGGAGTGACTCTCCCATGTAGTAGGTGTGGCCCTGTCACATAGTAATGCCCCTCCCCTCATAGGTGTATATATAATGGGTGCAGACAGTGACTCTCCCATATAGTGGCTGTGGCCATGTCACATAGTAATGCCCCTCCCCTCATAGGTGTATATATAATGGGTGCAGGGAGTGACTCTACCATGTAGTAGGTGTGGCCCTGTCACATAGTAATGCCCCTCCCCTCATAGGTGTATGTATAATGGGTGCAGGTAGTGACTCTCCCATATAGTAGGTGTGGCCATGTCACATAGTAATGCCCCTCCCCTCATAGGTGTATATATAATAGGTGCAGGCAGTGACTCTCCCATATAGTGGGTGTGGCCATGTCACATAGTAATGCCCCTCCCCTCATAGGTGTATATATAATGGGTTCAGGGAGTGACTCTACCATGTAGTGGGTGTGGCCCTGTCACATAGTAATGCCCCTCCGCTCATAGGTGTATATATAATGGGCCCAGGTGGGTTCCTCACGCCGCACACAGATAAGTCTAATTACCACCCCGGTCTTTACGGAGAAGCAGCAGTAGCAGTCTGGGCTGTTAGTGCAGGAAGCCAGACATCCATTCAGGCCGAGGGAAAGCCAGAGACCCAGGACTGGAAGGCGAGTACGGAGGAGTGCTCTGCAGCTGGAGCTAGGCTGGTGTGAGCTGGACAGGCCAGGGAGGTGGCAGAATGTGTCGGGTATGGGCAATGTGCGGGGGTCCCCAATGTGTGTGGCCCCTGGGCCCAGCCCCATTTGCCCTCCCTATAATCTGGCCCTGGTTACCACCAGGCTACTTCTCTGGCACCTAGTACCACTTGCTGGGTGGTGGTATCACTGCTGCAGCATCTGCCTGCTGGTGACTGTGGTTGGTTCCTCCTTCCCACATAGGATCAGGACTACATGGCAGTAGGCAGAGAATAGATGACAGTCACATTGTTCTGTCAGGTAATTTGTTAGACTGTTAGCTCTGTAGGTCACAGGATTGCAGCTGTAAGTAGAACAATTTAAGAATAATAATTTCATAATTTCTAAAATAAGTAAATTTATTAGAAAGATCAGTCCCTTTGAGAACAGGAGGCCTGGAGCTGCTGCTCAGCCTTATCCACACCCACCCACAATTGCATGGTCTGGGGTATAGTAGGGCACTTCTGTGCCATAGGCTGGCTGCACTGCCCTCTGCATGTGATGTGAGGTCATGAATCCACAGAATAGGGATCTGGGAGCAGGAGTCTGAATACCAGGAGTGTCCTAAGGATGTGCCAGGCTGCAGGACACGGTTCCAGGCACCCTGGAATCCATATACAAGTGTTGCAGGGGCAGGGGTGTGACACCCCTCTAAAGCAATATCTAGTGTGGTAATGTATTGTTGGTGCCTTACCAGGGTGACAGGAAAGTCACACGATTCCTTTCCTTGAGATACAATAACAGGTTTACGGATCTTCTCACAATATATCAATACAGTTGTTACTAAATAGTGTCTTTGTTTATTATTACTATAAACAGTAACAAGTGAGCTTGTGCAATACACAGTACAGAAGGTATGACTCAATACATTCTATTAATAATATACATATTACAAGAGGTCACTACAGTAAAGGGATGCATGTCCAAAGGATAATTTATTACACTGGAACAGAGAAACCTTCACAGCCGTCTAACTGTAAATTAAGGTGGTTAACTCAATACATTAAGCATATATCAGAACTCATGCAATAAACGTATTACATTACTCAAATACCATAACAGTAATAACATGCAGTACAATAAATATTCAAGATATTAGAGTTCCCAGATGGCTGGCCAGCTAAATTATTAATGGTGGTGCACAATTGTTGCTCCAATGAGTCTATTAGCTTGTGAGATATGCAGATGACTTGCTTAATTAATTGATTAAATCCTGTCACTATCTCTGCTGCACTGTTCTGTCTTTCTTCCTAAGCCTGTTTGTTTAATGAGGCACAGATTGATTACTGCTTTATACTGGCAACAAAGGGCCTGATTCAGACCCACTCGCGAGCGGCTGTCCGCTCGCAAGTGGGTCGATGTTCTAGACTGAGCATGCGCACGACGGAGGGAGCTCCGTCGTGCGCATGCGCCAGACGCGATGAGCAAAGGAAAGTCCTTCGCTCGTTGTGTCCCATCAAAGGGGGCGTGCTGTCAATGTTGATTGACAGCACGCCCCCTTTGGTAGGCGTGCCGGGGGCGTGCCTCCCTGACGGGGGCGTTCCCACGGGAACGCCTCCCATCAAAAGCCGGCCCACTGACATCACTAGTGATGTCAGTGGGAGTGATTTTGGCTCTGATAGAGCCAAAATCACTCCGGAGCTTGTGGTTGAAAACCTCAACCGCAGGCTCCGGCTTGCAATTTCGATGGTCGCGATGGTCTCGACCATCGCGGCCATCAAAATGCACGCTCGTATAGCCTGTGGGTGGTGACCCACAGCTATACGAGCGTCCAGAAGGACGCTCCATTTTCATGGAGGCCGGCCCTCATTCACAGCGTGTGCTCTGCTCAGAGCGTACAGCTCTGAATGAGGGCCAAAGTTTCTATTTATAATCCTGTTCTGGGCTGTTGTCACTGTTGCTAATCACTCTCAAAATCCTCTGCCCTCTGTGTACAGGTTATAATGCTAAGGCTGCATGGAGAAGAACATGGACTGGCATGAGGATAGCTTTGCCAAATAAAATGGAGGATTACTTTGCTGCACCTCACTATGGCTGCGCTGGTACTGACTTGCATAGTTCAATAAGGGTTTGATGGGAGCAGTGTAAATAACTGAAGTAAGTATTGCTGACAGAGATTGAGGAATAACTAGAAGCTCTAGATCAGTCCCTAAAGTCTGTGGAACCTGTAAGCTGACTGGGTAAGGCAACTGGTGTTATGATGCTTTTATTGAGCCTACAGCTCCTTCCTGCTCACTGTACTATATGGGGACCTTTTGTGGTTCTGTCTCCCACTCCTGCTAAGTGCTTTTGTTAAGTATGGCAAGTCTATGAGGGAGCTGTCACTCACCAGTGCTTGTCCGACCTCTCTCCGATGGGCCCAGCTAGTACAGCCTTTTCCTCTGCCTCTGGACCTAGTGAAGAAGCAAGGGAGGGCTGCCATGAATGTGTCCAGCTCTGCCTTGACTGGTTGCTGTCACTTGCACTCCGGAGGGTGATGAGACACTCCAGAACTCACTCTGATTTCACCACCGAGACCTCTCGCTGCGCTGTCCGTGTCTGGCTGCTGATCACCTCCTGACAAGCCATATCACCTCCTCACGATGGCTCCCTCAGGACTCAGCAATGGTCAGTCCAGCAGCCCCTTATATTAGTTCCCTCCGGGTCCTTTGCACATGCTGGCTCTCTTCTCACCAGAGTAGCGTGCTGCTCCCTATACAATTACCGCCAGTCCTCCATTCTCTGAACACAGGCCATGATTCAGAGCCGGACGCTCTTTCAGAGTGCTTGCTCTGAATCAGGACGTTTTTTATTTTTATTGGAGCCGGCCTCCTGGCCGCTTGCTAAGCTGTGGATGACCACCCACAGCTTTTGTGAGCGGCCAGGTGATGGTCACGATGGTCTCGACCATCAGGCTTGCAACGAGACCCCTGTGGTGGGCTCTCATCTGCCACAAGCCCCAGTGAGCTTCCGGCTCTAATAGAGCCGGAAGCTCACTACTGGCATCACGTGTGATGTCAGTAGGGCCACCCGCAAATGGTGGTTTCCTTCGGGAACGCCTCCATTTCCACAGCCACCCCCCCTCACCGCCTACAAAATGGTGCGAGCTGTCAATCAATAATGACAGCCACCCCATCTTGTAATGAGGTCAGGAGCGATGGAGCTGCCGTCGCTCGCTGGGGTTCATACATGCGCACACCAGAGCCGGCTCCGGTGTGCGCATGTGCAGTGGGGGACCATTGACCCGCTTGTGAGTGCTGTGCACTAACAAGTGGGTCTAAATCAGGCCCACAATGCAGGGCTCCCCTTAAAGTTCTACGGGAGCTTCCCTGCCTCGTGCCCCCCGCATATAACAGCAGTTCAAACCCCAACGGGAGAAACCATAACTCCCAAGGGAATAGGGTAATGCCAGCCTGGGCACCAACATCAATTATAAGACACTGTAAACATCTAAACATTGAACTAAATATGATGAACAGCCTTTTTGGGGCTCCCGATTTGACAGCATAAATATAACTTTTATAGACACAGAGTGTTATCTAAACATTAAGTGGTACTCCCAATACTTGGGGTTCCACAGGGACGGTGGCACCCCCTTGGCCTTGTCCTCTGGGAAGCAGCATGGGTCACACACCTGTAGTTATGGCACTGGGCATGGTCATGCTGTGTTGTGCCACCACAAAGCATCTACACAGTGACCATGATAGGCGGTGACTATGCCACCCGAGTATTGGGACCTTCCTAAAGTTTTATCAGCCCTTTATGTGTGTCCCATAGTATACCGATGTATCCGCATACATCTATCCTCCATGCGCTACAAGTAACATTGTACATAATGTGTGAGTGCCATGCCATTTTCCCGGTGTTTTGTGTAGTGCCTCTCCAGCCGACGTGGGACTTTGGAGAAGCAAGTATTAGAAAGTAAGGGTGCAAAGTGTGTGGTGTGGGCCTCACCCATTATACATATGTTCCTACCTCGCAGTCACACACAGAACATAGGCAGCCACATATTATTTTAATCAGCAGAAACAGCCTGTGCATCTTATTTGCACCACTTTACAAATAAAACACACTTTAAGGGAAAAGTGCACAAAAATAGGCTTGGTGCTATTGAGGCACGCCATGGCATAGCGCGACTAGAAGTGATGTCTAATGCACATGGAGGCTAGATGTGTGTGTACACATTGGTAAAACTAAGGGGTGGTCCAGGGGTGCCACGGACCACCCATTAGCCTCTGCCGCCCATTCACCTGCTCCCCAGCCATTCTGTGCTGCTGTAACACATGGCTGCCAGCCAGGAGAGATCTTTCAAGTGTAGCAGGGGCTAACAGAAAATGGCTGCCCCAATAGAAACCTACAGTACTTAAAGATGTCCACTGTCGACCAATGGGGAGCCAGGGTTTCTTTTCCCAGGAACCCAAGGGGCTGGAGAGAGGAAAAGGGGACAGAGCTTAGTGGAGGAAAGAAGATGAATAGGTGAGTAAGAGGTACTACTGTGTGACAAAATGAATAAAAGGATCAAATGTATGGCATAAAGTGAATAAGGGCAATACTGTGTGGTGTAATGTGAATAAAATGCTACTGTGTGGTTTAATGTACACTAAGGGTACTACTGTGTGGTGTAATGTACAATAAGGGTACTACTGTGTGGTGTAATTTACAATAGGGGAGCTACTGTGTGACATAGTGTGCAATAAGGGTACTACTGTGTGGCATAATGTACAATAAGGGTACTACTGTGTGGTTTAATGTACACTAAGGGTACTACTGTGTGGTGTAATGTACACTAAGGGTACTACTGTGTGACATAATGTACAATAAGGGGAGCTACTGTGTGGCATAATGTACAATAAGGGTACTACTGTGTGACATAATGTACAATAAGGGGAGCTACTGTGTAGTGTAATGTACAATAAGGGGAGCTACTGTGTGGCATAATGTACAATAAGGGGAGCTACTGTGTGGCATAATGTACAATAAGGGTACTACTGCGTGACATAATGTACAATAAGGGGAGCTACTGTGTGGTGTAATGTACAATAAGGGTACTACTGTGTGGCATAATGTACAATAAGGGTACTACTGTGTGGTGTAATGTACAATAAGGGGAGCTACTGTGTGGCATAATGTACAATAAGGGTACTACTGTGTGGCATAATGTACAATAAGGGTACTACTGTGTGGCATAATGTACAATAATGGTACTACTGTGTGGCATAATGTGAATAATGGTACTACTGTGTGGCATAATGTGCAATAAGGGTACTACTGTGTGGCATAATGTGCAATAAGGGTACTACTTTGTGGCATAATGTACAATAAGGGTAATACTTTGTGGCATAAAGTACTATAAGGGTACTACTGTGTGGCATAATGTGCAATAAGGGTACTACTTTGTGGCATAATGTACAATAAGGGTAATACTGTGTGGCATAATGTGAATAAGGGGAGCTACTGTGTGGTGTAATGTACAATAAGGGTACTACTGTGTGGTGTAATGTACAATAAGGGTACTACTGTGTGGCATAATGTACAATAAGGATACTACTGTGTGGTGTAATGGGAATAAGTGACATTACTGTGTGGCTTTTGTGGGCACTACTGTGTGGCATAATGTGAATAAGGGGAGCTACTGCGTGGCATAATGTGCAATAAGGGTACTACTGTGTGGCATAATGTACAATAAGGGTACTACTGTGTGGTGTAATGGGAATAAGTGACATTACTGTGTGGCATTGTGGGCACTACTGTGTGGATTTATGTGGCATAATGTGAATAAGGGGTACTACTGTGTGTCAGAATGTGAGATGGGGCACTATTGTGTAGTGGGTGGAGTGTCATGATGATACGCCTCCATTTCAAGTAACTACGCACCTTGTGATGCGTAGCCACGTCTATTTTCTCATTATATCGATCTGCAACACTAAAGGTGACAAAATGTCTGGTGAGGGGTTAGAACTGAGACCACCTGTGATGCTCTGCAAGCTTTTATAATGATGCACCACTAGCACCAGGTTCAGGTGTGTTTGGTAGACTTCCTGGTGGCCGATCTCTCCGTTGTTGAGGTAGGACACACCGTGACAGAGAGGCAAGCCTATGGATATCCCCTTTTTCTTAGAGACACAGTGACCAGCCAGGAAGGAAGGTACAACACCATTTTATTCTTGCAATTAGATGAACAACAGTTTAATATAAAATGTTTGCCATGGACAGAATAACATCTTGCACATTGAAATTCCAAGATAACTACTTAGCACCTCCCTGTCCTCTACCGGTGACCTCAACTGGCAAGTAAGGGTCAACTCCAGGAACCACAAACTATGCTTGACTTAGTCAAATGTATGTAACCGTAGTATGCTTGACAAGCAAATTGTAGCAATCAAACACAAATTTTGCTAGCATGTGGGCCTTTGCTGAGAAAAATGAAGACAATACAAAGGCTATGCTGGAAGCAGTAGTTCACCGGACAATTGCAGCTATTAAACACAGTCTTTTGCTAGCATGTGGGCCTTTGCTAAGAAAAGTACAGACAATACGTAGGCTATGCTGGAAGCAGTAGTTCACCGGCCAATTGCAGCTATTAAACACAGTCTTTTGCTAGCAGGTGGGCCTTTGCTAAGAAAAATACAGACAGTACATAGGCCTATGCCGCACGCTATAAACCACAGAAGTTGCCAGCCGGGGTTACACAGGGTTAAATAAGCATTAAATATACATTGCACCACAGAAATCAACAAGGTAAATGGTTCACAGTAGACATATACAGTGTTTTGAGAAACGTCAGCATGCAATTTAGGCACCGAAAAGGATGAATATACATTACATTAGAATAAACTGACTCTGAAGTTGATACCGGCAACAAGCAGTGCATTAACAACATTTGCATTTACACCAATACCAGCAAATACACATACATTGTCATGGCAAGAGAAAAAAACAGCATTTACATTACAGGAGACCTAGTGTACTTATTTTATAAGGGCAACTAGCTGAGGGCAGGAGAATGGTTTGGGAAAAACGGAACAGACTGGGGCCTATGTCAGGTGACAAGGACTCTGCAATAATCTTACTCCCTGCTGCAGCTTGTTCAGCCTCCTATGACATCCAGTGGAGCACCAGAGCTCCGCGTAATGATTTACAGGCAAGTAAGCCTGAAGGTATGTCCTGGAGCAAATCCTTCCCATGGGCTGTGTCCACTGACAGGAACTACAGGACACCTAAATGCCTCCCTGATTTACCACACACCCATTACCAAATGTCTAGTTTCGCCTATCTCTAGCTGAGCCTATAGGAGTGACCTGAATGACAGCTGAGTTTCGCCTTGTGTGGAGAATGTGACCACACTGGTATCTGAGTGTTAGAAACTGTCACTTTCATTTCTCTCTCCTGCTGCCAGCGATGGTGTCTGCTGATCTGAGGCAGGAGCTGGTCTGTTCCATCTGCCTGAGCATTTATACAGATCCTGTAACCCTGAGATGTGGACACAACTTCTGCCGGGGCTGTATTGATCAAATGCTGGATACACAGGAGTGGGCTAGAGTTTATATCTGTCCTGAGTGCAGAGCAGAGTGTCAGGAGCGTCCTGCACTGCAGAAGAACATAACTCTGTGTAACATAGTGGGGAGTTTCCTGTCTACTCAGCCAGATCAAGAGGAGACTGGGATCTTCTGCACTTACTGTATTCACTCTCCTGTACCTGCCACTAAATCCTGTCTGTTGTGTGAGGCTCATATGTGTAATAAACACCTGAGAGTACACAGCAAGTCACCAGATCACATCTTATCTGATCCTACCAGTGACCTGGGGAACAGGAAATGCTCTGTACATAAGAGGATCCTGGAGTATTACTGTACTAAGGATGCTGCCTGTATCTGTGTGTCCTGTCTGATTGGGGACCACAGAGGACATCGGGTGGAGTCCCTGGATGAGGCCTCTGAGAAGAAGAAGGAGAAGCTGAGAGATGTTCTGCAGAAACTGACCACAAAGAGAGCGCAGACTGAGAAAAGAGTCCAGAGACTGCAGGAGCACAAGAAAAAAGTTAAAAGAAAAGCAGCTGGTGCAACAGAAAGAGTCACTGCCCTATTTAGAAACATCAGGAGACAGCTGGAAGACCTGGAGAAAAGAGTCCTGAATGACATCTTCATGTGGGAAGATTTAATTTCACTCCCAGTCTCTGATCTGATCCAGCAGCTGGAAATAAAGAAGGACAAGCTGTCCAGGAAGATGCGTCACATTGAGGAGCTGTGTAACATGTCTGATCCAGTGACTGTCTTACAGGAACCAGACACAGGTGACTTGTGTGATACTGAGGACACAGAGAGACATGATAACCAGGTCCATGATGGAAGAGACCTGGATGTGGGTCTCATCTCAGGGACATTAAGCACAGGATTATCTGATATAATAACAGATATAAATATAGGGATCTATGTACAGGAAGCTGCAGACATATTACTGGATGTAACCACTGCTGGTAATAATATACATATATCAAATGACAGGAAAACTGCATCTTTGTCAGCAAACCAGAATCACCCAGTAACACCAGAGAGATTTCAGTATAATCAGGTAATAAGCACCAGAGTATTCTCCTCAGGGCAACATTACTGGGAAGTGGATGTCAGTAAGTCAGTGAGCTGGAGGGTGGGGATGTGTTATCCCAGTATAGGCAGGGGAGGACGTCAGTCAGTCATTGGAGAAAATAAAAAGTCCTGGTGTTTAGAAAGGAGTAATAGTAAGTACTCAGTGAGACATGACAGGATAAAAATCTGGTTAAGTTACAATATCCCCTGTGACAGAGTGAGGATATACCTGGATTATGGGGCAGGACAGCTGTCCTTTTATTCTCTGTGTGACCCCATCAGACACTTACACACCTACACTGCCGCCCTCACTGAGCCCCTTCATGCTGCATTAGGTGTAGGGAGAGCATGTATAACTATATCTGGGTGAGTCAGGAACTGGGATCAGATATCTGGCCAGAGACTAAGTGACATCACAGGGGGGGTGATATCTCGTTGATAAAGCATTTAGCCAATATAATGATGCTGTGGGTGGAGCTGACCTTGCACCAGCTGATGGGTAGTTCATGTCTGACTCTCTGAAAGCTGTGATTGGCTCACAGTATACCCTAAGACTGTAGTATTGATCCTATTGGCTGAAGTGTATGATGTTTCTGTAAAACTCCACCTACAAGGAGTTTCTTTACTTTTTCTTATATAATACAAGAGTGATTGAACTACAAATTCCAGCATGTATCTCATAAACGATATTTTTTCCCTCTATTACAAAGCTGCTCATTATACAGTTTCCAATTTACATCAGAGGTCCTGCATCTGTTAGATTTTTTTCAATGATCCCATGTAAAATAATTTTCATCTTGGTATTATTGACAAGTTAGATACATTTTGTCATACAGTCTATCTATCTATCTATCTCATATCTATCTATCTATCTATCTATCTATCTATCTATCTATCTATCTATCTATCTATCTATATCTCATATCTATCTATCTATCTCCTATCTATCTATCTATCTATCTATCTATCTATCTATCTATCTATCTATCTATCTATCTATCTCATATCTATCTATCCATCTCATATCTATCTATCTATGTCATATTTATCTCATATCTATCTATCTATCTATCTATCTATCTATCTATCTATCTATCTCTGTTGATAAATAAATAAATGACTACTTATTTATACACATGAAACAAAAATTAAATGGATTAAAAAAAATAATGAACCCCCTGGTGTGATATGAATAACTAAGATTTATGAAAACCATACATAAGTGTTATAATGAAGTGCATTCTATAGAATAAGATAACACTGAGAAATAAAGAAACTATTTTTGTATTTTTTTAAGATATATTACCCACATATGCATATTAAGGTAGTTATGTTTTCATAAAAGATTAGATATTGAAGAATGGGAAAATATAGAAATAAAATAAGATATCTTATTATGTTCTAGAAAGTTACTTAAAAATGGCTCCTACAAACTATGGATTCCTATTTAACCTCTATACCCTAAAGTTGCTATTTAGCGTTGCGTACGCATATGAAATAATCGCTTTCCAGACTTTGAGTGTGGTTCCAAAGCACAAAAGTTATTATTCACATAAAAGCATATAGTTACACGCCTTGATCTATAATACAATTAGCACAAAGGTTATACAACATACAGTACAAGGTACAATCGATACATACGCATGCGCTCTGGATCCAGATTTCCCGGCATCAACTATGAAACCTCCGCCAACAGAAAACGAAAGATGACTAACTACCAGATCTAGAGTGCTTGCACATGTACCCTTGCAGAGACAGGCAATACAATAGTATGAGTTGGCATAATCCCATTGGTTCTTCCTCCTGGTTCTTCTGTTACGATGCAATTCATAGGTCAGTTTGTATTGTAATAGTTCAGCCTCCAACAGCTCTTTGTGTGCGTTTTCTGCCGAAGAACAAGTCTAAACTGACTAATAAACATTACATTTCAGAGTACATTACAATGTGTATCTCTCTATGATCCATAATTCGCAGACGCATGTTGCGAACTCCTTGCCGATGGAACCGGAAATCTGCAAATAAACAGTGGTTTAGAATGTCACCAAACACGGTCTGCTTATCCTGTACTAAACCATAGATAACAAATATATGTATTTCACAACATAATTGATAATAAGTAAAACCTCTAATATTAACCTTAATGCTTAGGGAACCTTTTTGTGTAAGTATGCAATGTGTCAGTGTGGGGATATTGCGTATAGTTGCTAATATGCGTGGTGCGTTTTATGTGCAGAGTGTTTTAAAAAACAGCGCAACTGTGCGCTGTGCGTCTTGTATATTATATGTATGATTTAATGTGCGTATGGGGTATGGTAGGACTTTTAACAATATGCGGTAGCAATGCAGTCGCACGATGCTAATAATAGCATATTAGCATCGCACACAATGGTTTCATGCTGACGACACAAGATGGCGTCGTCAGGGGCAACATAAAATGGCGTCGTGCAGATTTTAATTTTACAATTTAGGTCTCAACCAACCATTCGGCTTCGACACAACCAATGAACCTGTAAGTTAATAAAATGGATATATGCCAAGTGAAGTAATACACATCTATAGATATTTATGTGTTATGTCAGGGTTATCTTCCCATGGATGTACAGATGAGTCTGGATGACATCATCTGATAGATGAGTATAAATATTGGACTAGTGGGCATAGGGGGAGACTTGGATTGAAGTTCTAGGATAGCAGAGACATGTAACTATAACATGGTTTCTTTGTATTATCTTGTATTTGTACTCTACTTATTTTCTGTCCATGAATTCTTAAGTATAAGTAAAAATTATTATCTAATTCTTGAATGATCATTGAATAATTTAAACAATATCTTCTTTTATTGTGTATTTCAAAGACTGTTACAACCTTGATGACCATCGTATGAATGATTGGGCCAGCCTTTATGGTGTATGACTGTATTTGGGCCAGCCATTACGGGGTATGAATGTATTTGGGCCAGCCTTTATGGTGTATGTATGTATTTGGGACAGCCTTTACGGTGTATGAATGTATTTGGGCCAGCCATTACGGTGTATGTATGTATTTGGGCCAGCCATTATTGTGTATGAATGTATTTGGGCCAGCCTTTATGGTGTATGAATGTATTTGGGCCAGCCTTTATGGTGTATGAATGTATTTGGGCCAGCATTTATGGTGTATGTATGTATTTGGGCCAGCATTTATGGTGTATGTATGTATTTGGGCCAGCCTTTGCGGTGTATGTATGTATTTGGGCCAGCCTTTACGGTGTATGAATGTATTTGGGCCAGCCTTTATGGTGTATGAATGTATTTGGGCCAGCCTTTATGGTGTATGAATGTATTTGGGCCAGCCTTTATGGTGTATGAATGTATTTGGGCCAGCCTTTATGGTGTATGAATGTATTTGGGCCAGCCTTTACGGTGTATGTATGTATTTGGGCCTGCCTTTATGGTGTATGTATGTATTTGGGCCAGCCTTTATGGTGTATGTATGTATTTGGGCAAGCCTTTACGGTGTATGTATGTATTTGGGCCAGCCTTTACGGTGTATGTATGTATTTGGGCCAGCCTTTATGGTGTATGAATGTATTTGGGCCAGCCTTTATGGTGTATGAATGTTTGGGCCAGCTTTTATGGTGTATGAATGTTTGGGCCAGCTTTTATGGTGTATGAATGTATTTGGGCCAGCCTTTATGGTGTATGAATGTATTTGGGCCAGCCATTACTGTGTATGAATGTATTTGGGCCAGCCATTACGGTGTATGAATGTATTTGGGCCAGCCATTATGGTGTATAAATGTATTTGGGCCAGCCATTATGGTGTATGAATGTATTTGGGCCAGCCTTTATGGTGTATGAATGTATTTGGGCCAGCATTTATGGTGTATGTATGTATTTGGGCCAGTCATTATGGTGTATGTATGTATTTGGGCCAGCCATTATGGTGTATGAATGTATTTGGGCCAGTCATTAGGGTGTATGAATGTATTTGGGCCAGCCTTTATGGTGTATGTATGTATTTGGGCCAGCCTTTACGGTGTATGTATGTATTTGGGCCAGCCTTTACGGTGTATGAATGTATTTGGGCCAGCCTTTATGGTGTATGAATGTATTTGGGCCAGCATTTACGGGGTATGAATGTATTTGGGCCAGCCTTTACGGTGTATGAATGTATTTGGGCCAGCCTTTAGGGTGTATGAATGTTTGGGCCAGCCTTTACGGTGTATGAATGTATGTGGGCCAGCCTTTAGGGTGTATGAATGTTTGGGCCAGCCTTTATGGTGTATGTATGTATTTGGGCCAGCCATTATGGTGTATGAATGTATTTGGGCCAGCCATTAGGGTGTATGTATGTATTTGGGCCAGCATTTATGGTGTCTGAATGTATTTGGGCCAGCATTTACGGTGTATGAATATTTGGGCCAGCCTTTATGGTGTATGAATGTATTTGGGCCAGCCTTTATGGTGTATGAATGTTTTTGGGCCAGCCTTTATGGTGTATGAATGTATTTGGGCCAGTCATTATGGTGTATGAATGTATTTGGGCCAGCCTTTATGGTGTATGTATGTATTTGGGCCAGCCTTTACGGTGTATGTATGTATTTGGGCCAGCCTTTACGGTGTATGAATGTATTTGGGCCAGCCTTTATGGTGTATGAATGTATTTGGGCCAGCATTTACGGTGTATGAATGTATTTGGGCCAGCCTTTACGGTGTATGAATGTATTTGGGCCAGCCATTATTGTGTATGAATGTATTTGGGCCAGCCTTTATGGTGTATGAATGTATTTGGGCCAGCATTTACGGTGTATGAATATTTGGGCCAGCCTTTTACGGTGTATGAATGTATTTGGGCCAGCCTTTACGGTGTATGAATGTATTTCTGCCAGCTTTTATGGTGTATTAATGTATTTGGGCCAGTCATTATGGTGTATGAATGTATTTGGGCCAGCCATTACGGTGTATGAATGTATTTGGGCCAGCCTTTACGGTGTATGAATGTTTGGGCCAGCCTTTACTGTGTATGAATGTATTTGGCCAGCCTTTAGAGTGCATGAATGTATTTGGGCCAGCCTTTATGGTGTATGAATATATTTGGGCCAGCCTTTATGGTGTATGAATATATTTGGGCCAGCCTTTATGGTGTATGAATGTATTTGGGCCAGCCTTTATGGTGTATGTATGTATTTGGGCCAGCCTTTACGGTGTATGTATGTATTTGGGCCAGCCTTTACGGTGTATGAATGTATTTGGGCCAGCCTTTATGGTGTATGTTTGTATTTGGGCCAGCCTTTATGGTGTATGTATGTATTTGGGCCAGCCTTTATGGTGTGTGTATGTATTTGGGCCAGCCTTTATGGTGTATGAATGTATTTGGGCCAGCCTTTATGGTGTATGAACGTTTGGGTCAACCTTTATGGTGTATGAACATTTGGGCCAGCCTTTATGGTGTATGTATGTATTTGGTCCAGCCTTTATGGTATATGAATGTATTTGGGCCAGCCTTTATGGTTCATGAATGTTTGGGCCAGCCTTTATGGTGAATGTATGTATTTGGGCCAGCCTTTATGGTTTATGAATGTTTGGGCCAGCCTTTATGGTGTATGTATGTATTTGGGCCAGCCTTTATGGTGTATGTATGTATTTGGGCCAGCCTTTACGGTGTATGTATGTATTTGGGCCAGCCTTTACGGTGTATGAATGTATTTGGGCCAGCCTTTATGGTGTATGTTTGTATTTGGGCCAGCCTTTATGGTGTATGTATGTATTTGGGCCAGCCTTTATGGTGTGTGTATGTATTTGGGCCAGCCTTTATGGTGTACGAATGTATTTGGGCCAGCCTTTATGGTGTATGAACGTTTGGGTCAACCTTTATGGTGTATGTATGTATTTGGTCCAGCCTTTATGGTGTATGAATGTATTTGGGCCTGCCTTTATGGTTTATGAATGTTTGGGCCAGCCTTTATGGTGTATGTATGTATTTGGGCCAGCCTTTATGGTTTATGAATGTTTGGGCCAGCCTTTATGGTGTATGTATGTATTTGGGCCAGCCTTTATGGTGTATGAATGTTTGGGCCAGCCTTTATGGTGTCTGAAAGCTTGGCCAGCCTTTACGGTGCATGAATGTTTGGGCCAGCCTTTATGGTGTATGTATGTATTTGGGCCAGCCTTTATGGTGTATGAATCTATTTGGGCCAGCCTTTGTGGTGTATGAATGTTTGGGCCAGCCTTTACGGTGTATGTATGTATTTGGGCCAGCCTTTACGGTGTATGTATGTATTTGGGCCAGCCTTTATGGTGTATGAATGTATTTGGGCCAGCCTTTATGGTGTATGTATGTATTTGGGCCCGCCTTTATGGTGTGTGAATATATTTGGGCCAGCCTTTACGGTGTATGAATGTTTGGGCCAGCCTTCACGGGTCTGTTTGTGTGATGAGATTCCGAATTCAAGTATTACTTCGGTTAATGACTCAAAGGGGGAATAGATGGTTCCAAATCAACAATAACACTATAAGGCCTTAGACAGCAGTGTGTGAAACACATGTGAGAGAATAAGGTGGTTGACATCAGGTACTAAGTGAAGGTTTAATATTAAATGTTTTAATTTTGATAGATATAGTTAGATGATAAGAATTTTTTCTATCTAGTGGCAAAGAGGGTATTTTGCCATGTTCTTATTGCTCTCTAGGACAAGGGCAGACAGGGTTAAGAAATCTTCTGTCTCCTACAGGAAAGGTTTTACACATAGCTGCACTACATGGGTGTGATTGGACTGGAGTGTGTAAAGGATAAAAGGATTGTGGGATCCGGTCAGTAGGGCTTCCGATGCGGACTAGGAGGCAGACCATAGCAAGGGCTGGTGGGGCATATCCAGTGTCAGGAAGCCATCTCTTGTATGAAAGTGTGCTGTAACAACATTTCTGATGAGTAATAAGCCATGTGACATAACTGATCGGTGTGAAGAGTTTGTTTGCATGCCAGTTTCTACAAGTGATGTCATTCATGGAATCCCTCTGGCAGCTGCGCTTCATGTGGCAGAGACAAGGTGCTGCCTTGCAAGGTGAGAGGGGTTAACCTGTGTGGAAAAAATCTAATTATTTGCGTGTGTGGTAAAGTTATGCAAAGCGGAAAAGTGTAAAGTCTATGCTATGTCCTTGAAGAGAAATTAGTGTTTACACAGTATGAATACTTGCAAGCAAAAGCAACGGTTTTTGAATTTGTTGCAGCATAGATATAATAAAATGTAGTTTCCTTTTATTCCTCTTTCTTCTCTGCCTTGTTAAACCTGGGTGTGGTGCAGTTACCTGAGCACAGGACAACTACTGAGAAGTTGTTCCTGTGTGTAGTCTGTATAAACCCAACTAATGGGGATGGTTTTTGGGTTGTTTCTCCTTGGGAGGTAATAAAGCCGTTAGCAGCTAAAATTGTATGAGTGTCAGAAACATTGGCTTGTCGGTGTATGTTAACGGAGGCCCAATTTCACTACTCTATTGGTTCAGACAGCAAGATGAAGGAAATCCTGGCCTTAACTTATGTGGCCACTGTGCAACAGGCTCAGCAGGGCCAAATGCTAACCATTGCTGAGACCCAGGTGTAGAGCAGCAAGTTGTTGCAAGCAGAGCTCAGTCAGCTTCAACGGGGTGAACACAGACCTGCCATGATGCAGATGACACCCTCAGACTATGTTGAGACCTTTCTGTTGTCCTTTGAGAAGATCGTAAATTGGCTTAAATGGGTCATAGAGGAGTGGGAGGCACAATTGGCTTCTTATTTGATGGGCAAAGCACAGCAGGCCTATATGGATATGCCCAAAGCCTAGATGGCAACATATCAGCAGCTAAAGGCTGCCATTCAGGTTCAGATAGGAGTGACAGGGCCTGGGAAGGCACAATGGTTTTGTGACTTGCAATTTAGGCCAGGGGCCTACACACATGCTCAGCTAGCTGACCTGGAGAAGTTAACCAAGCGTTGGTTAGAGCACGAATTACATCCGCCAGACAGGATCTTGGAAATTGACCATTGCGTGTGGAACCTTAACTGGGATTTTGCAGAAATGGGTCCTGCAGAGCAATTCTGAGTCATTTAAAGAGCTGGCGACAGTCATTGATCGGACAGTACAGCAAAGAAATTAGTCAGGCAGAAACTTGCATCAGAAGCTGGAACAGACCACAAGTTGACCCCGGCTGAGTACTTTGAGTGTGGCACACCAGGGAACTACCGGAGGAAATGTCCAGATCAGAAAACAACAGTGGATTGTTCAGTAACAGAATTGGGCCCCCATGTTCTCATCCACAGGTAGCCCATTGCTGTTCTGGGTGACCGTCCTGATACTACACCAGGCAGTATTGGCGTTGGTGGATTCGGGCAGTGAAGTCACCTTGATATCCAGCACTGTAGTACCAGAAGGCCTGACAGACTGGCTAGAGCCTATAAAAGTCATTTACATCTACAGGACTACAAGATCGTGTCCGTCTGTCCATTACCACGAGGGGACAAATGGTGCGTGGTAGTGCCAATAGCACCAAGGGTGCCAAATCCCCTTATTCTGGGGTGAGACTTTCCTCTGTTCCAGAAAATTATTCTCGACCAGATCAGTCCGGACATCCTGGCAACTGATTCACTGACTGTAGTACTTGACTATGCAACAAAATATCCTGAGGCAATGCAGCTTCAGAATATGTAGTCAAGTACAACAGCAAAGAGCAACTAGAGCTGTACATTCATCTAGGGGTCCTGACAGATCAGGGCACTCCCTTTATGTCAAACTTATTGAAGGAGAAAATTGCTAGGGATATATAGGCTTCAGACCTCGGTGTCATGGTTGGTGTTACATAGTTACCTGTCTCAGGCGTTGGTGTAGGATCTGTAGGAGCTGAGGAGGCAGTATATGGCTCTTCTCATGTAGGTTTGGGTAGCAGTGAAAATGATGTATAGTGACAACAGATAGATTAGATGCAGCTAGGAAGAATCGGACTGGGACTGGCAGGAGGAACTTGTAGAACTGGACTGGGACCAGCAGGAGTAACTTGCAGAACCAGGCTGGGACCAGCAGGAGTAACTTGCAGAACCAGACTGGGACCAGCAGGAGTACCTTGCAGAACCAGACTGGGACCAGCAGGAGTACCTTGCAGAACCAGACTGGGACCAGCAGGAGTAACTTTCAGAACCAGACTGGGACTGCAGGAGCCTAGAATAGTTTAGCGCACACACACTGGGAGAATGCAACAGAGTAACCTGTCACACTGCACGAAGTAACTATTGTTCAGGCACTGGATGCTGTCAGTGCAGGATACTTATACCCTGGGTCCCCCAGGTATTGGCTGATGCAGTCAGGGGGTCTGGTAGCAGCACTCTGAATGGTGGAGGAAAGTCAGGTGACTGGATCCAACATGGCTGTGCCCATACAGAGTTTAGGAGGGATTTCTGGCGCGCAGCACGCTGTGGATGTGTAGAGAGAACACCATGCACAGAGAGCAATAGCATCTTTAATCTTTGCGGTTCAAAGCCAGCACTACTGTTTGGACCACACCTGCTGTTCCACTCAGGAATTTGCAGAGTTCACATAAGGAGACTCAGGTGAGTAATCAGCTTGGAAAGAACAGCACAGTCTAAATGCACAGACTGCATGTTCGAGCAAATCTCCTCGAGCAGCCCTACAACCACAACCAGCACTTCACTCCACGGACGGGTAAGAGCACAGATCGCCAACAGTGCCAGGGCTGTGTTCTGACACTCGGTCTATCACCCGCTCACTGATGGATTTGTTGAGCAGTTAAATAGGACCCTTAAGCAAATGATTAGACGAGCCATGACTCAATGAAGAAAGTCTGGGATACCCGGTTGCCTTATCTCATGTCTGCAGTACAGGAGGTTCCCCAGGCATCAACAGGGTACAGTGCATTTGAACTTAGATATTATTAAAGAAGTGTGGGAACAGCAGGGACCCAGGGAGCAAAATATGGTACAGTTTGTGGCCCAATTGTATGGCCAATTTACAGTCCATTGGTGAGGTAACACCTAAAGAAAGCACAGGGGCAGCAAAAGGGGGTTTATAATACCCAAGCCACCTTTTGCAATTTTAATCCAGATGAGAAGGTGCTTGTCCAGCTGCCCACCCAAGAGAGTATGAAAAGCTATAGGACCTGTGAATTATCGAGTACGGCAGCGGGGTAGACGGCGAATAGACCAAGTGTATCACATCAACCTGTTAAACCTGTTGGTGGAGGAAACTCTGAGCCTAATGTTGGGAGCAGTGAAAACAGAGGACTGCTTAGTTCCCTGGCACTGACTCAAAGACAACAAATGTCGGAAATGGTAGCTCATGTTGCAACTCAGGGTAGTGGTAGAATCCCATAGGCCTCGTACCAAAACCCTCGGGAGCCATTCGCTTCTGCAATGATTTTATGATCGCATGGAGGAATTTGAATGAAGCCTAATGTACAGTATGGCACCAGTGCCGCAGGCACCTACTTTGGGGGAAAGTTTTGTTTTGCAAACAGATGCCTCCGGGACAGGTCTGAGGGCAGTGTTGTCACAGACAGGCCCGGCGACAGGGGGGTACAACTGGTACATCCATCCCAAGCTCTGGAGTTCAGAAGGGCTCCGAGGTTATGGGGCACAAAATGGGGTCATGGCACCTAATAGTTATTTATAAACTAAATGGTGCTGCTGCCTGTCCAGCACATGTAGGCAAAAAACACCCCCCGGTTACCGGTCTGGTTCAGCACTGTGCACTGTGCAGTATAAGAATGATGCAATGTGTAACATCATTATGCATTAAGCTGTGCCGGACACCGGCCCTCGCCACCTGCAGAGACCCTGTAAACCGTAGAGGAGAACTGCTGCATGGCAAGCCTCCCCTCCCCCGCATGCTGGTACTTGGAGAATCACAAGTACCAACATGCGGGGCATTGTGGGCCTGCTGGTACCTGTAGTTCTACAGCAAAAAAATATTAAAATAACCACAGGACACACACCGTACAAAGTAAAAGTTTATTAGACATACATGCACACACATGTACACACACATGCACACACTATCACACATACTCACCTATGTATCCCTGTAGCCATCTGTCCACTTCTCCAGTAGATTATCCATAGGGTACCTGTGAAAAAGCATCCAAACTCACCTTCTCCTATGTGTGGATCGGTCCTCTTCAGTCCCAAGTAGGCAATTCCCGATAGTGCAGACCCACGGACATTAGTACTGTCCTACAAGGACAGTACTACACGAATGAGAGCTTAGCGGCGGAAGTTCACTATGGAAACACCGCCACTGAGCGCTCATTGACTGAGAGAGGCGAGCCTTCCACCTCTAAGCCAATGAGCAGTTCTCACCATTGACTTCAATGGTGAGAACCGCAATGCCCATTTAAAAAAATGGCACCTCAGCGCCATTTTTAAAATTATAACATGGTCACCACAAGCCAATCATGGCTCGTGATGTCATTGCCCCGCCCCCTCGGCTGGCTTATATAAAGCCAGCGCAAGGCGCTGTTAGGCCAGTCCGTCAGCGGTGATGCAGAAGACGCCAGGGAAGTCCTGGATGGTCGGCGCCCTCCCAGTGAAGTCGCCATGGAAGTCCTGGGGCAGGCGGCAGCCATGAAAAAGAGCTTAAAGGCTGCCTCCCCCCAGGTGAAGGAGCAGCACAATAGAATAATAAAACAAATGGGACGTCGGTGTTGAAGACAAGTTGTTATGTGCAATCAGAGAAGAGTGTGGCAGTAGACTGACCAGGCTGATACTGGACTAAGAACAATATGCAACAAAACAAATACCAGGCGCTGAGAGGGGGGGAGGGTACTATTTACCCTGGCCTGGGCTAGCTGGAGGGGCCTGGTGGGGGCCCGGGTCTGGCGCCACTCTCCCATTCCCTCCGTCACTTATCCCACCCACACAGCGTGTGCTGGGCTGCTATAGGAGGAGTCTCCTATGCCTGTGGGGGGAGCGATCACACTGATCACCCCCCCTCGCTTTGCGCTTGGCTGAGGGGCTCACAGTGCCCCCCTCCCCATCGAAAAGCGCCCCCCCCCCCCCTCCGGAGCTGCATAATTTTTTTTTCTCTTTAGTTCAAGGGGGTGTGGCCACGCATCTCATGATTAGGCCACACCCCTTTCACCTCTGCTCGCCTGGGCTCTCAATGCCCTTGCATTGTCGAAGCCGGATGATTGACCGAGACCAAGGGGGTCATTCAGACCCGGTCGTTAGCGCCGATGCGCTCAGACCGGGTCGATGGCCCCCCGCAGAGCATGCGCACTACGGCGCCGTCATGCGCATGCGTGGGACTCGCTACGACCGACAGCGCCGGTCGTAGCGGGTCTCGATTCAAAGGGGGCGAGCTGTTGATGATGATTGACAGCTCGCCCCGTTTGGAAGGCGGGCCGGGGGGGTGGCAGCCCAAACGGAGGCGTTCCTATGGGAACGCCTGCCGTTTGGGGGAGACCCCACTGACATCACTAGTGATGTCAGTGGAGAGCTTCCTGCTCAGACAGAGCCAGAAGCTCTCCGGGGCTTACGACAAGGGAGACCCTACCCTAGGGTCTCGTCGTAAGCCCCGATGTCAGAGACCATCGCGACCATCACCGGAGCGGTCGTTAGAGCTGTGGGTGTTAACCCACAGCCTAACGACCGCAACAGAGGCGGACAGTCAGGATGCAAGTGGCCGCCCAGTTTCTGAGCGACCACTTGCATCCTCCAACCGCCTTTGAATGAGGCCCCAAATCCTTTAAATTAATATCTGACGACGCCATTTTGCATCGCCTCTAACTACGCCATTTTGCGTCGTCAGCACGATACCATTGTGTACGACGCTATACTTGGTTATTAGCATAGTGAGTCTGTTTTCCTACTGCATATTGTTGAAAGTCCAAACAAAACCTATACGCACATTAGATAATACATATAAAATATACAAGACGCACAACGCACATTTGCGCTGTACTTCAAAGCCTACAGATAAGCACAAAACACATATGTGCACAACGCATACTAGCGAAATTACACAATATTCTCACACTCACACATGCACGCACTTATAAAAAGGTTCCCTCACATTAAGCTTGATAGTAGAGGTTTTATTAGCAAACGCTTATGTTGTGAAATGTAATGTATATGATATTTAAGGTACAGAAACTAGTAGACAAGTCATGTTTGGTACCATTCTAAATCCCTGTTTATTCGCAGATCTCCGGTTCTATCGGCAAGGAGATCGCATCACGTGTCTGCAAGTTGTGAAGTATAGGGAATTAGTGATTAGAATGTATATCTGTATGTAGTGTCTTTAGCCAGTTTAAACCAGTTCTTCGTCGGGAAAACCACACAAAGCAACTTCTGAGGAAATTGTTTAGATCACAGCGCGTTATACTTTTCCTTGAATAATATAACTTTTTGTGCTTTGGAACCACAATTGGATTGGAAAGCAATTATTTCTTAAGCGAATTGCAGCGACTAGCGACTAACGACTGATAGGATTCAATAGCATATACATACATTCTACAATACTAGTACTCAGGTGGGTATTCCCAAGCTGGCCCACTCTACCTCTATATATATATATGTAGAACAACTAGAAGGCAGCACCTTATATAGGAGGAGGTAGAGCAGCTATAAGGCAGCACCTTATATAGGAGGAGGTAGAGCAGCTATAAGGCAGCACCTTATATAGGAGGTGATAGAACAGCTAGAAGGCAGCACCTTATATAGGAGGTGGTAGAACAGCTATAAGGCAGCACCTTATATAGGAGGAGGTAGAGCAGCTATAAGGCAGCACCTTATATAGGAGGTGATAGAACAGCTAGAAGGCAGCACCTTATATAGGAGGTGGTAGAACAGCTATAAGGCAGCACCTTACATAGGAGGTGGTAGAACAGCTATAAGGCAGCACCTTACATAGGAGGTGGTAGAACAGCTATAAGGCAGCACCTTACATAGGAGGAGGTAGAACAGCTATAAGGCAGCACCTTACATAGGAGGAGGTAGAACAGCTAGAAGGCAGCACCTTATATAGGAGGAGGTAGAACAGCTAGAAGGCAGCACTTTATATAGGAGGAGGTAGAGCAGCTAGAAGACAGCACCTTATATAGGAGGAGGTAGAGCAGCTATAAGGCAGCACCTTATATAGGAGGAGGTAGAGCAGCTATAAGGCAGCACCTTATATAGGAGGTGATAGAACAGCTAGAAGGTAGCACCTTATATAGGAGGTGATAGAACAGCTAGAAGGTAGCACCTTATATAGGAGGTGATAGAACAGCTAGAAGGCAGCACCTTACATAGGAGGAGGTAGAACAGCTATAAGGCAGCACCTTACATAGGAGGTGGTAGAACAGCTATAAGGCAGCACCTTACATAGGAGGAGGTAGAACAGCTATAAGGCAGCACCTTATATAGGAGGAGGTAGAACAGCTAGAAGGCAGGACCTTATATAGGAGGAGGTAGAACAGCTAGAAGGCAGCACTTTATATAGGAGGAGGTAGAACAGCTAGAAGGCAGCACCTTATATAGGAGGAGGTAGAGCAGCTATAAGGCAGCACCTTATATAGGAGGAGGTAGAGCAGCTATAAGGCAGCACCTTATATAGGAGGTGATAGAACAGCTATAAGGTAGCACCTTATATAGGAGGTGGTAGAACAGCTATAAGGCAGCACCTTACATAGGAGGAGGTAGAACAGCTATAAGGCAGCACCTTACATAGGAGGTGGTAGAACAGCTATAAGGCAGCACCTTACATAGGAGGAGGTAGAACAGCTATAAGGCAGCACCTTACATAGGAGGAGGTAGAACAGCTATAAGGCAGCACCTTATATAGGAGGAGGTAGAACAGCTAGAAGGCAGCACCTTATATAGGAGGAGGTAGAACAGCTAGAAGGCAGCACTTTATATAGGAGGAGGTAGAACAGCTAGAAGGCAGCACTTTATATAGGAGGAGGTAGAACAGCTAGAAGGCAGCACCTTATATAGGAGGAGGTAGAGCAGCTATAAGGCAGCACCTGATATAGGAGGAGGTAGAGCAGCTATAAGGCAGCACCTTATATAGGAGGTGATAGAACAGCTAGAAGGTAGCACCTTATATAGGACGTGATAGAACAGCTAGAAGGCAGCACCTTATATAGGAGGTGGTAGAACAGCTATAAGGCAGCACCTTACATAGGAGGAGGTAGAACAGCTATAAGGCAGCACCTTACATAGGAGGTGGTAGAACAGCTATAAGGCAGAACCTTACATAGGAGGAGGTAGAACAGCTATAAGGCAGCACCTTATATAGGAGGAGGTAGAACAGCTAGAAGGCAGCACCTTATATAGGAGGAGGTAGAGCAGCTAGAAGGCAGCACCTTATATAGGAGGAGGTAGAGCAGCTATAAGGCAGCACCTTATATAGGAGGAGGTAGAGAAGCTATAAGGAAGCACCTTACATAGGAGGTGGTAGAACAGCTATAAGGCAGCACCTTACATAGGAGGTGGTAGAACAGCTAGAAGGCAGCACCTTACATAGGAGGTGGTAGAACAGCTAGAAGGCAGCACCTTACATAGGAGGTGGTAGAACAGCTAGAAGGCAGCACCTTACATAGGAGGAGGTAGAACAGCTATAAGGCAGCACCTTACATAGGAGGAGGTAGAACAGCTATAAGGCAGCACCTTACATAGGAGGAGGTAGAACAGCTATAAGGCAGCACCTTACATAGGAGGAGGTAGAACAGCTATAAGGCAGCACCTTATATAGGAGGAGGTAGAACAGCTAGAAGGCAGCACCTTATATAGGAGGAGGTAGAACAGCTATAAGGCAGCACCTTATATAGGAGGAGGTAGAACAGCTATAAGGCAGCACCTTATATAGGAGGAGGTAGAACAGCTAGAAGGCAGCACCTTATATAGGAGGAGGTAGAACAGCTAGAAGGCAGCACCTTATATAGGAGGAGGTAGAACAGCTATAAGACAGCACTTTATATAGGAGGTGATAGAACAGCTATAAGGCAGCACCTTACATAGGATTAGGTAGAACAGCTATTAGGCAGCACCTTACATAGGAGGTGGTAGAACCGCTATAAGGCAGCACTTTACATAGGAGGTGGTAGAACAGCTATAAGGCAGTACTTTACATAGGAGGTGGTAGAACAGCTATAAGGCAGCACCTTACATAGGAGGTGGTAGAACCGCTATAAGGCAGCACTTTATATAGGAGGTGGTAGAACAGCTATAAGGCAGCACTTTATATAGGAGGTGGTAGAACAGCTAGAAGGCAGCACCTTATATAGGAGGAGGTAGAACAGCTAGAAGGCAGCACCTTATATAGGACGAGGTAGAACAGCTAGAAGGCAGCACCTTACATAGGAGGTAATAGAACAGCTAGAAGGCAGCACCTTACATAGGAGGAGGTAGAACAGCTATAAGACAGCACCTTATATAGGAGGTGATAGAACAGCTAGAAGGCAGCACTTTATGTAGGAGGAGGTAGAACAGCTATAAGGCAGCACCTTACATAGGGGGTGGTAGAACTGCTATAAGGCAGCACTTTATATAGGAGGTGGTAGAACAGCTATAAGGCAGCACTTTATATAGGAGGTGGTAGAACAGCTAGAAGGCAGCACTTTATATAGGAGGTGGTAGAACAGCTAGAAGGCAGCACTTTATATAGGAGGAGGTAGAACAGCTAGAAGGCAGCACCTTATATAGGACGAGGTAGAACAGCTAGAAGGCAGCACCTTATATAGGAGGAGGTAGAACAGCTAGAAGGCAGCACCTTACATAGCACGAGGTAGAACAGCTAGAAGGCAGCACCTTATATCGGAGGTGATAGAACAGCTAGAAGGCAGCACCTTACATAGGAGGTTATAGAACAGCTAGAAGGCAGCACCTTACAAAGGAGGTGATAGAACAGCTATAAGGCAGCACCTTACATAGGAGGTGATAGAACAGCTATAAGGCAGCACTTTATATAGGAGGTGATAGAATAGCTATAAGGCAGCACCTTACTTAGGAGGTGATAGAACAGCTATAAGGCAGCACCTTATATAGGAGGTGATAGAACAGCTAGAAGGCAGCACTTTATATAGGAGGTGATAGAACAGCTAGAAGGCAGCACATTACATAGGAGGAGGTAGAACAGTTATAAGACAGCACTTTATATAGGAGGTGATAGAACAGCTAGAAGGCAGCACCTTAGATAGGAGGAGGTATAACAGCTAGAAGGCAGCACCTTACATAGGAGGAGGTAGAACAGCTAGAAGGCAGCACCTTACATAGGAGGAGGTAGAACAGCTAGAAGGCAGCACCTTATATAGGAGGAGGTAGAACAGCTATAAGGCAGCACCTTATATAGGAGGTGATAGAACAGCTAGAAGGCAGCACCTTATATAGGAGGAGGTAGAACAGCTATAAGACAGCACTTTATATAGGAGGTGACAGAACAGCTATAAGGCAGCACCTTATATAGGAGGAAGTAGAACCGCTATAAGGCAGCACCTTATATAGGTGGTAGAACCGCTATAAGGCAGCACCTTATATAGGAGGAGGTAGAACAGCTATAAGGCAGCACTTTATATAGGAGGTGGTAGAACAGCTATAAGGCAGCACCTTATATAAGAAGTAGTAGAACAGCTATAAGGCAGCACCTTATATAGGAGGTGGCAGAACAGCTATAAGGCAGCACTTTACATAGGAGGTGGTAGAACAGCTATAAGGCAGCACCTTATATAAGAAGTAGTAGAACAGCTATAAGGCAGCACCTTATATAGGAGGTGGTAGAACAGCTATAAGGCAGCACCTTATATAGGAGAAAGTAGAACAGCTATAAGGCAGCACCTTATATAGGAGGTGGTAGAACCGCTATAAGGCAGCACCTTATATAGGAGGAAGTAGAACAGCTATAAGGCAGCACCTTATATAGGAGGTGGTAGAACCGCTATAAGGCAGCACCTTATATAGGAGGAGGTAGAACAGCTATAAGGCAGCACTTTATATAGGAGGTGGTAGAACAGCTATAAGGCAGCACCTTATATAAGAAGTAGTAGAACAGCTATAAGGCAGCACCTTATATAGAAGGAGGTAGAACAGCTATAAGGCAGCACCTTATATAGGAGGTGGTAGAACAGCTATAAGGCAGCACCTTATATAAGAAGTAGTAGAACTGCTATAAGGCAGCACCTTATATAGGAGGAGGTAGAGCAGCTATAAGGCAGCACCTTATATAGGAGGTGATAGAACAGCTATAAGGTAGCACCTTATATAGGAGGTGGTAGAACAGCTATAAGGCAGCACCTTACATAGGAGGAGGTAGAACAGCTATAAGGCAGCACCTTACATAGGAGGTGGTAGAACAGCTATAAGGCAGCACCTTACATAGGAGGAGGTAGAACAGCTATAAGGCAGCACCTTACATAGGAGGAGGTAGAACAGCTATAAGGCAGCACTTTATGTAGGAGGAGGTAGAACAGCTATAAGGCAGCACCTTACATAGGGGGTGGTAGAACTGCTATAAGGCAGCACTTTATATAGGAGGTGGTAGAACAGCTATAAGGCAGCACTTTATATAGGAGGTGGTAGAACAGCTAGAAGGCAGCACTTTATATAAGAGGAGGTAGAACAGCTAGAAGGCAGCACCTTATATAGGACGAGGTAGAACAGCTAGAAGGCAGCACCTTATATAGGAGGAGGTAGAACAGCTAGAAGGCAGCACCTTACATAGCACGAGGTAGAACAGCTAGAAGGCAGCACCTTATATCGGAGGTGATAGAACAGCTAGAAGGCAGCACCTTACATAGGAGGTTATAGAACAGCTAGAAGGCAGCACCTTACAAAGGAGGTGATAGAACAGCTATAAGGCAGCACCTTACATAGGAGGTGATAGAACAGCTATAAGGCAGCACTTTATATAGGAGGTGATAGAATAGCTATAAGGCAGCACCTTACTTAGGAGGTGATAGAACAGCTATAAGGCAGCACCTTATATAGGAGGTGATAGAACAGCTAGAAGGCAGCACTTTATATAGGAGGTGATAGAACAGCTAGAAGGCAGCACATTACATAGGAGGAGGTAGAACAGTTATAAGACAGCACTTTATATAGGAGGTGATAGAACAGCTAGAAGGCAGCACCTTAGATACGAGGAGGTATAACAGCTAGAAGGCAGCACCTTACATAGGAGGAGGTAGAACAGCTAGAAGGCAGCACCTTACATAGGAGGAGGTAGAACAGCTAGAAGGCAGCACCTTATATAGGAGGAGGTAGAACAGCTATAAGGCAGCACCTTATATAGGAGGTGATAGAACAGCTAGAAGGCAGCACCTTATATAGGAGGAGGTAGAACAGCTATAAGACAGCACTTTATATAGGAGGTGACAGAACAGCTATAAGGCAGCACCTTATATAGGAGGAAGTAGAACCGCTATAAGGCAGCACCTTATATAGGTGGTAGAACCGCTATAAGGCAGCACCTTATATAGGAGGAGGTAGAACAGCTATAAGGCAGCACTTTATATAGGAGGTGGTAGAACAGCTATAAGGCAGCACCTTATATAAGAAGTAGTAGAACAGCTATAAGGCAGCACCTTATATAGGAGGTGGTAGAACAGCTATAAGGCAGCACTTTACATAGGAGGTGGTAGAACAGCTATAAGGCAGCACCTTATATAAGAAGTAGTAGAACAGCTATAAGGCAGCACCTTATATAGGAGGTGGTAGAACAGCTATAAGGCAGCACCTTATATAGGAGAAAGTAGAACAGCTATAAGGCAGCACCTTATATAGGAGGTGGTAGAACCGCTATAAGGCAGCACCTTATATAGGAGGAAGTAGAACAGCTATAAGGCAGCACCTTATATAGGAGGTGGTAGAACCGCTATAAGGCAGCACCTTATATAGGAGGAGGTAGAACAGCTATAAGGCAGCACTTTATATAGGAGGTGGTAGAACAGCTATAAGGCAGCACCTTATATAAGAAGTAGTAGAACAGCTATAAGGCAGCACCTTATATAGAAGGAGGTAGAACAGCTATAAGGCAGCACCTTATATAGGAGGTGGTAGAACAGCTATAAGGCAGCACCTTATATAAGAAGTAGTAGAACAGCTATAAGGCAGCACCTTATATAGGAGTTGGTAGAACAGCTATAAGGCAGCACCTTATATAGGGGGTGGTAGAACAGCTATAAGGCAGCACCTTATATAAGAAGTAGTAGAACAGCTATAAGGCAGCACCTTATATAGAAGGAGGTAGAACAGCTATAAGGCAGCACCTTATATAGGAGGTGGTAGAACAGCTATAAGGCAGCACCTTATATAAGAAGTAGTAGAACAGCTATAAGGCAGCACCTTATATAGGAGTTGGTAGAACAGCTATAAGGCAGCACCTTATATAGGGGGTGGTAGAACAGCTATAAGGCAGCACCTTATATAGGAGGTGGTAGAACCGCTATAAGGCAGCACCTTATATAGGAGGAGGTAGAACAGCTATAAGGCAGCACTTTATATAGGAGGTGGTAGAACAGCTATAAGGCAGCACCTTATATAGGAGATGGTAGAACAGCTATAAGGCAGCACCTTATATAGGGGGTGGTAGAACAGCTATAAGGCAGCACCTTATATAGGAGGTGGTAGAACAGCTATAAGGCAGCACCTTATATAGGAGATGGTAGAACAGCTATAAGGCAGCACCTTATATAGGAGGTGGTAGAACAGCTATAAGGCAGCACCTTATGTAAGAAGTAGTAGAACAACTATAAGGCAGCACCTTATATAGGAGGAGGTAGAACAGCTATAAGGCAGCACCTTATATAGGAGGTGGTAGAACAGCTATAAGGCAGCACTTTATATAGGAGATGGTAGAACAGCTATAAGGCAGCACCTTATATAGGAGGTGGTAGAACAGCTATAAGGCAGCACCTTATATAGGATGTGGTAGAACAGCTAGAAGGCAGCACCTTATATAGGAGGTGGTAGAACCGCTATAAGGCAGCACCTTATATAGGAGGAAGTAGAACAAATATATTTGAACAATGTATTTTTCTTTATTTTTTTTAAATATAGATAAAATTCTTAACATAACAACATAACAAATGTTTTGTACATAAATAACCTGTGGGCTGGTTTCTACAGGCTTTGATTGTAATGAAATAAGCCTCAAATATCAGATTTCGGCAATCTCGCTACCCTGAGGCCCATCTATTGCTTTACAAGTTTTTCTGGTGCGTTTATAACTCCCTATTACATAAGGCGATCTGTGTGATTAACGTCAGTAGCATCTGATGGAAGAATTGCGCTGTGCGAACTTGGCTGAGGCGCGAATACGGCTAGTTTGCCTTTAGTCTCATAATATTACATAGGACAACTTGACAGTGACTGGAAATAAGCCGGAATCGCGCCAGCTTTGTAAAATCACAAAAGCCATTTATTACATTCTATTGTGTATCAGATCCTGGGTAACATTAGCTGACTACAGTATATAGGGCGGGATGTACAGTATATAGGGCGGGATGCACAGTATATAGGGCGAGATGTACAGTATATAGGGGGATGTGCAGTATATAGGGTGGGATGTACAGTATATAGGGCGGGATGTACAGTATGTAGGGCGGGATGTACAGTATATAGGGCGGGATGTACAGTATATAGGGTGGGTTGTACAGTATATAGGTCGGGATGTACAGTATATAGGGCGGGATGTACAGTATATAGGGCGGGATGCACAGTATGTAGAGCGGGATGTACAGTATATAGAGCGGGATGTACAGTATGTAGAGCGGGATGCACAGTATATAGGGCGGGATGTACAGTATATAGGGCGGGATGCACAGTATATAGGGCGGGTTGCACAGTATATAGGGCGGGATGTACAGTATGTAGGGCGGGATGTACAGTATATAGGGCGGGATGTACAGTATATAGGGCAGGATGCACAGTATATAGGGCGGGTTGTACAGTATATAGGGCGGGATGTACAGTATATAGGGTGGGTAGTACAGTATATAGGGCGGGATGTAGAGTATGTAGGGCGGGATGTACAGTATATAGGGCGGGATGTACAGTATATAGGGCGGGATGCACAGTATATAGGGCGGTTGCACAGTATATAGGGCGGGATGTACAGTATGTAGGGCGGGATGTACAGTATATAGGGCGGGATGTACAGTATATAGGGCAGGATGCACAGTATATAGGGCGGGTTGTACAGTATATAGGGCGGGATGTACAGTATGTAGGGCGGGATGTACAGTATATAGGGCGGGTTGTACAGTATATAGGGCGGGATGTACAGTATATAGGGCGGGATGTACAGTATATAGGGCGGGTTGTACAGTATATAGGGCGGGATGTAGAGTATGTAGGGCGGGATGCACAGTATATAGGGCGGGATGCGCAGTATATAGGGCGGGATGCACAGTATATAGGGCGGGATGTACAGTATATAGGGCGGGATGTGCAGTATATAGGGCGGGATGTACAGTATATAGGGCGGGATGTGCAGTATATAGAGCGGGATCTACAGTATATAGGGCGGGATGCACAGTATATATGGCAGGTTGTACAGTATATAGGACGGGATGTACAGTATATAGGGCGGGATGCACAGTTTATAGGGCGGGATGCACAGTATGTAGGGCGGGATGTACAGTATATAGGGCGGGATGCACAGTATGTAGGGCGGGATGTACAGTATATAGGGCGGGATGTACAGTATATAGGGCGGGATGTACAGTATATAGGGGGGATGTACAGTATATAGGGGGGATGTACAGTATATAGGGCGGGATGTACAGTATATAGGGGGATGTGCAGTATTTAGGGCGGGATGTACAGTATATAGGGCGGGATGTACAGTATATAGAGTGGGATGTGCAGTATATAGAGCGGGATGTGCAGTATATAGAGCGGGATGTGCAGTATATAGGGCGGGATGTACAGTATATAGGACGGGATGTTCAGTATATAGGGTGGAATGTACAGTATATAGGGGGATGTGCAGTATATAGGGCGGGATGTACAGTATATAGAGCGGGATGTGCAGGATATAGGGCGGGATGCACAGTATATATGGTAGGTTGTACAGTATATAGGGCAGGATGCACAGTATATAGGGCGAGATGTACAGTATATAGGGGGATGTGCAGTATATAGGGTGGGATGTACAGTATATAGGGCGGGATGTACAGTATGTAGGGCGGGATGTACAGTATATAGTGCGGGATGTACAGTATATAGGGCGGGTTGTACAGTATATAGGGCGGGATGTACAGTATATAGGGCGGGATGCACAGTATGTAGGGCGGGATGTACAGTATATAGGGCGGGATGCACAGTATGTAGGGCGGGATGCACAGTATATAGGGCGGGATGTACAGTATATATTGCGGAATGCACAGTATATAGGGCGGGATGCACAGTATATAGGGCGGGATGTACAGTATGTAGGGCGGGATGTACAGTATATAGGGCGGGATGTACAGTATATAGGGCGGGATGCACAGTATATAGGGTGGGTTGTACAGTATATAGGGCGGGATGTACAGTATATAGGGCGGGTTGTACAGTATATAGGGCGGGATGTAGAGTATGTAGGCGGGATGTACAGTATATAGGGCGGGATGTGCAGTATATAGGGCGGGATGCGCAGTATATAGGGCGGGATGTGCAGTATATAGGGCGGGATGTGCAGTATATAGGGCGGGATGTACAGTATATAGGGCGGGATGTACAGTATATAGGGCGGGATGTGCAGTATATAGAGCGGGATCTGCAGTATATAGGGCGGGATGTACAATATATAGGACGGGATGTATAGTATATAGGGCGGGATGCACAGTATATATGGCAGGTTGTACAGTATATAGGACGGGATGTACAGTATGTAGGGCGGGATGCACAGTTTATAGGGCGGGATGCACAGTATATATGGTAGGTTGTACAGTATATAGGGCGGGATGCACAGTATATATGGCAGGTTGTACAGTATATAGGACGGGATGTACAGTATATAGGGCGGGATGCACAGTTTATAGGGCGGGATGCACAGTATATATGGTGGGTTGTACAGTATATAGGGCGGGATGCACAGTATATAGGGCGAGATGTACAGTATATAGGGGGGATGTACAGTATATAGGGCGAGATGTACAGTATATAGGGGGATGTGCAGTATTTAGGGCGGGATGTACAGTATATAGAGCGGGATGTACAGTATATAGAGCAGGATGTGCAGTATATAGGGCGGGATATACAGTATATAGGACGGGATGTTCAGTATATAGGGGGATGTGCAGTATATAGGGCGGGATGTACAGTATATAGAGCGGGATGTGCAGGATATAGGGCGGGATGCGCAGTATATAGGGCGGGATGTGCAGTATATAGGGCGGGATGTACAGTATATAGGGCGGGATGTACAGTATATAGGGCGGGATGTGCAGTATATAGAGCGGGATCTGCAGTATATAGGGCGGGATGTACAATATATAGGACGGAATGCACAGTATATAGGGCGGGATGTACAGTATATAGGGCGGGATGCACAGTATATATGGCAGGTTGTACAGTATATAGGACGGGATGTACAGTATATATGGTAGGTTGTACAGTATATAGGGCGGGATGCACAGTATATAGGGCGGGATGTACAGTATATAGGACGGGATGTACAGTATATAGGGCGGGATGCACAGTTTATAGGGCGGGATGCACAGTATATATGGTGGGTTGTACAGTATATAGGGCGGGATGCACAGTATGTAGGGCGGGATGCACAGTATATAGGTCGGGATGTACAGTATATAGGGGGGATGTACAGTATATAGGGCGAGATGTACAGTATATAGGGGGATGTGCAGTATTTAGGGCGGGATGTACAGTATATAGGGCGGGATGTACAGTATATAGAGCGGGATGTACAGTATATAGAGCGGGATGTACAGTATATAGAGCAGGATGTACAGTATATAGGGCGGGATGTACAGTATATAGAGCGGGATGTACAGTATATAGAGCAGGATGTGCAGTATATAGGGCGGGATGTACAGTATATAGGGCGAGATGTACAGTATATAGGGGGATGTGCAGTATTTAGGGCGGGATGTACAGTATATAGGGCGGGATGTACAGTATATAGAGCGGGATGTACAGTATATAGAGCGGGATGTACAGTATATAGAGCAGGATGTACAGTATATAGGGCGGGATGTACAGTATATAGGGCGGGATGTACAGTATATATTGCGGAATGCACAGTATATAGGGCGGGATGCACAGTATATAGGGCGGGATGTACAGTATGTAGGGCGGGATGTACAGTATATAGGGCGGGATGTACAGTATATAGGGCGGGATGCACAGTATATAGGGTGGGTTGTACAGTATATAGGGCGGGATGTACAGTATATAGGGCGGGTTGTACAGTATATAGGGCGGGATGTAGAGTATGTAGGCGGGATGTACAGTATATAGGGCGGGATGTGCAGTATATAGGGCGGGATGCGCAGTATATAGGGCGGGATGTGCAGTATATAGGGCGGGATGTACAGTATATAGGGCGGGATGTACAGTATATAGGGCGGGATGTGCAGTATATAGAGCGGGATCTGCAGTATATAGGGCGGGATGTACAATATATAGGACGGGATGTATAGTATATAGGGCGGGATGCACAGTATATATGGCAGGTTGTACAGTATATAGGACGGGATGTACAGTATGTAGGGCGGGATGCACAGTTTATAGGGCGGGATGCACAGTATATATGGTAGGTTGTACAGTATATAGGGCGGGATGCACAGTATATATGGCAGGTTGTACAGTATATAGGACGGGATGTACAGTATATAGGGCGGGATGCACAGTTTATAGGGCGGGATGCACAGTATATATGGTGGGTTGTACAGTATATAGGGCGGGATGCACAGTATATAGGGCGAGATGTACAGTATATAGGGGGGATGTACAGTATATAGGGCGAGATGTACAGTATATAGGGGGATGTGCAGTATTTAGGGCGGGATGTACAGTATATAGAGCGGGATGTACAGTATATAGAGCAGGATGTGCAGTATATAGGGCGGGATATACAGTATATAGGACGGGATGTTCAGTATATAGGGGGATGTGCAGTATATAGGGCGGGATGTACAGTATATAGAGCGGGATGTGCAGGATATAGGGCGGGATGCGCAGTATATAGGGCGGGATGTGCAGTATATAGGGCGGGATGTACAGTATATAGGGCGGGATGTACAGTATATAGGGCGGGATGTGCAGTATATAGAGCGGGATCTGCAGTATATAGGGCGGGATGTACAATATATAGGACGGGATGCACAGTATATAGGGCGGGATGTACAGTATATAGGGCGGGATGCACAGTATATATGGCAGGTTGTACAGTATATAGGACGGGATGTACAGTATATATGGTAGGTTGTACAGTATATAGGGCGGGATGCACAGTATATAGGGCGGGATGTACAGTATATAGGACGGGATGTACAGTATATAGGGCGGGATGCACAGTTTATAGGGCGGGATGCACAGTATATATGGTGGGTTGTACAGTATATAGGGCGGGATGCACAGTATGTAGGGCGGGATGCACAGTATATAGGTCGGGATGTACAGTATATAGGGGGGATGTACAGTATATAGGGCGAGATGTACAGTATATAGGGGGATGTGCAGTATTTAGGGCGGGATGTACAGTATATAGGGCGGGATGTACAGTATATAGAGCGGGATGTACAGTATATAGAGCGGGATGTACAGTATATAGAGCAGGATGTACAGTATATAGGGCGGGATGTACAGTATATAGAGCGGGATGTACAGTATATAGAGCAGGATGTGCAGTATATAGGGCGGGATGTACAGTATATAGGGCGAGATGTACAGTATATAGGGGGATGTGCAGTATTTAGGGCGGGATGTACAGTATATAGGGCGGGATGTACAGTATATAGAGCGGGATGTACAGTATATAGAGCGGGATGTACAGTATATAGAGCAGGATGTACAGTATATAGGGCGGGATGTACAGTATATAGGGCGGGATGTACAGTATATAGAGCGGGATGCACAGTATATATGGTTGGTTGTACAGTATATAGGGCAGGATGCACAGTATATAGGGTGGGATGTACAGTATATATGGTAGGTTGTACAGTATATAGGGTGGGATGCACAGTATATAGGGTGGGATGTACAGTATATAGGACGGGATGTACAGTATATAGGTCGGGATGTACAATATATAGGGCGGGATGTACAGTATATAGGACGGGATGCACAGTATGTAGGGCGGGATGTACAGTATATAGGTCGGGATGTACAGTATATACAGCGGGATGTACAGTATGTAGGGCGGGATGCACAGTATATAGGTCGGGATGTACAGTATATACAGCGGGATGTACAGTATGTAGGGCGGGATATACAGTATATAGGTCGGGATGTACAGTATATACAGCGGGATGTACAGTATGTAGGGCGGGATGTACAGTATATAGGTCGGGATGTACAGTATATACAGCGGGATGTACAGTATGTAGGGCGGGATATACAGTATATAGGGCGGGATGCACAGTATATATGGTGGGTTGTACAGTATATAGAGCGGGATGAACAGTATATATGGTAGGTTGTACAGTATATAGGTCGGGATGTACAGTATATATGGTGGGTTGTACAGTATGTAGGGCGGGATGTACAGTATGTAGGGCGGGATGCACAGTATATAGGTCGGGATGTACAGTATATATGGTAGGTTGTACAGTATATAGGGCGGGATGTACAGTATATAGGGCGGATGCACAGTATGTAGGGCGGGATGTACAGTATGTAGGGCGGGATGTACAGTATATAGGTCGGGATGTACAGTATATATGGTAGGTTGTACAGTATATAGGGTGGGATGCACAGTATATATGGTAGGTTGTACAGTATATAGGGCGGGTTGTGCAGTATATAGGGCGGGATGTACAGTATATGGGGCGGGATGTACAGTATATGGGGCGGGATGTACAGTATATAGAGCGGGATGTACAGTATATATGGTAGGTTGTACAGTATATAGGACGGGATGTACAGTATATAGAGCGGGATGTACAGTATATAGGGCAGGATGCACAGTATATAGGGCGGGTTGTACAGTATATAGGGCGGGATGTACAGTATATAGGGCGGGATGTACAGTATATATGGTGGGTTGTACAGTATATAGGGCGGGATGCACAGTATATAGGGCGGGATGTACAGTATATAGGGCGGGATGCACAGTATATAGGGCGGGATGTACAGTATATTGAGCGGGATGTACAGTATATAGAGCGGGATGTACAGTATATAGAGCGGGATGTACAGTATGTAGGGCGGGATGTGCAGTATATAGGACGGGATGTACAGTATATAGAGCTGGATGTACAGTATATAGGACGGGATGTACAGTATATAGGACGGGATGTACAGTATATAGGGTGGGATGTGCAGTATATAGGGTGGGATGTGCAGTATATAGGGCGGGATGTACAGTATGTAGGGCGGGATGTTCAGTATTTAGGACGGGATGCACAGTATGTAGGGCGGGAAGCACAGTATATAGAGCGGGATGTACAGTATACAGGGTGGGATGTACAGTATATAGGGGGGATGTACAGTATATAGGACGGGATGTACAGTATGTAGGGGGGATGTACAGTATATAGGACGGGATGTACAGTATGTAGGGCGGGATGTACAGTATACAGGGCGGGATATACAGTATGTAGGGCGGGAAGTACAGTATATAGGGCGGGATGTACAGTATATAGGACGGGATGTACAGTATGTAGGGCGGGATGTACAGTATATAGGGGGGATGTACAGTATATAGAGCGGGATGTACAGTATATAGGACGTGATGTACTGTATATAGGGCGGGATGTACAGTATGTAGGGCGGGATGTACAGTATATAGGACGGGATGTACAGTATATAGGGCGGGATGCACAGTATATAGGACGGGATGTATAATGCATAGAATTCCAGCCACCCTTCGCATGCATGCTGGCATTAATAATGGCGGTATGCATGGAGAAAATCTCCCGGTAAGAGCGGACATTTGCGAATGATGGACTTCTGGGTCTATGACCCAGGAGACCCTCTGGCGTTCATCTATGCATGCGCAAAAGAACGCACGTGCCGCAGGAGGTGCTGGGAGGGATCCGATTGGATCCCTCTCACAGCAGATTCCCGACAAAAACCCATAGGCTTGTATAGGGTAACGCCAACTGAAGATGGCAGTACCCACCGCTAGCAAGCCCTGGTGTGCATCGCATTCTGAGGCCGTGCGCATGTCAGAAATACCGTTACACCCACATTTTCGCATTTCTCAAGTTGCGGCATCTCGCCCATAGCGTTGCATTTGGGGTAATCCCTTTTATTCAGTTCTGGCTCCTACATTTTGACTAAAGGGCTCTCTCCAGTCCTCTGCCCAATCTAAAATAATAGCAGCAAATAACAACTACCAAGCCAGACACAATGTGTCCCCCCTCTTCCCCCAGCTTCTCGTATCTGCATCAGCTGTGTCCCCCAGAAGCCATTTATTATTGGTGGAATATAAAGGGGTGGTCTCTCACCTGATCACTTCTTCCCACTATCACCTGCAAGATTCCCCTTGCTGCTCCCTACCACTGCAACTTACTCCCTATCCCTATAAGATTCTCCACCTCTCTACAGAGCTTCAACCCGTCTCTCAAGATTCACTTCTATATGAAATTATTCCAGCTCTCATCATAACCCACCAGACTATACACCATGTTCACGGTTTCTCCCCTCTGTGTCACTCCGGTCTGTCTGCCCCTCCCCTATAGAGTGTAAGCTCTCATCCTAACCCACAGCTCTATGCTCCTCACTCACGGTTTCTCCCCTCTGTGTCACCCCCCCTGCCTGTCTGACCCTCCCCTATAGAGTGTAAGCTCTCATCCTAACCCACCGCTCTATGCTCCTCACTCAGTCTCTCCCCTCTGTGTGACCCCTGTCTGTCTGCACCTCCCCTATAGAGTGTAAGCTCTTATCCTAACCCACCGCTCTAAGCTCGTCACTCACTGTCTGTCCCCTGTATCACCCCTGTCTGTCTGCCCCTCCCCTATAGAGTGTAATCTCTCATCCTAACCCACCGCTCTATGAACCTTACTCACTGCCTCTCCCCTCTGTGTCACCCATGTCTATCTGTCCCTCCCCTATAGAGTGTAAGCTCTCATCCTAACCCACCTCTCTATGCTCCTCACTCAGTCTCTCCCCTCTGTGTCACCCCTGTCTGTCTGCTCCTTCCCTATAGAGTGTAAGCTCTCATCCTAACCCACCGCTCTATGCTCCTCACTCACTGTCTCTCCCCTCTGTGTCACCCCTGTCTGTCTGCTCCTCCCCTATAGAGTGTAAGCTCTCATCCTAACTCACCGCTCTATGCTCCTCACTCACTGTCTCTCCCCTCTGTATAACCCCTGTCTGTCTGCCCCTGCCCTATAGAGTGTAAGCTCTCATCCTAACCCACCGCTCTATGCTCCTCACTCACTATCTCTCCCCTCTGTGTCACCCCTGTCTGTCTGCCCCTCCCCTATAGTGTAAGCTCTCATCCTAATCCACTGCTCTATGCTCCTCACTCACTGTCTCTCTCCTCTGTGTCACCCCTGTCTGTCTGCCCCTCCCCTATAGTGTAAGCCCTCACCGTAACCCACTGCTCTATGCTCCTCACTCACTGTCTCTCCCCTCTGTGTCACCCGTCTGTCTGCCCCTCCCCTATAGTGTAACCTCTCATCCTAACCCACCGCTCTATGCTCCTCACTCACTGTCTCTCTCCTCTGTGTCACCCCTGTCTGTCTGCCCCTCCCCTATAGTGTAACCTCTCATCCTAACCCACCGCTCTATGCTCCTCACTCACTGTCTCTCCCCTCTGTGTCACCCCTGTCTGTCTGCCCCTCCCCTATAGTGTAAGCTCTCATCCTAACCCACCGCTCTATGCTCCTCACTCACTGTCTCTCCCCTCTGTGTCACCCCTGTCTGTCTGCCCCTCCTCTATAGAGTGTAAGCTCTCATCCTAACCCACTGCTCTATGCTCCTCACTCACTGTCTCACTCCTCTGTGTCACCCCTGTCTGTCTGCCCCTACCCTATAGTGTAAGCTCTCATCCTAATCCACTGCTCTATGCTCCTCACTCACTGTCTCTCTCCTCTGTGTCACCCCTGTCTGTCTGCCCCTCCCCTATAGTGTGTAAGCTCTCATCCTAACCCACCGCTCTATGCTCCTCACTCACTGTCTCTCCCCTCTGTGTCACCCCTGTCTGTCTGTCCCTCCCCTATAGAGTGTAAGCCTTCATCCTAACCCACCGCTCTATGCTCCTCACTCACTGTCTCTCTCCTCTGTGTCACCCCTGTCTGTCTGCCCCTCCCCTATAGTGTAACCTCTCATCCTAACCCACCGCTCTATGCTCCTCACTCACTGTCTGTCCCCTCTGTGTCACCCCTGTCTGTCTGTCCCTCCCCTATAGAGTGTAAGCCTTCATCCTAACCCACCGCTCTATGCTCCTCACTCACTGTCTCTCCTCTCTGTGTCACCCCTGTCTGTCTGTCCCTCCCCTATAGAGTATAAGCTCTCATCCTAACCCACCGCTCTATGCTCCTCACTCACTGTCTCTCCCCTCTGTGTCACCTGTCTGTCTGCCCCTCCCCTATAGAGAGTAATCTCTCATCCTATCCCACTGCTCTATGCTCCTCACTCACTGTCTCTCCCCTCTGTGTCACCCGTCTGTCTGCCCCTCCCCTATAGTGTAACCTCTCATCCTAACGCACCGCTCTATGCTCCTCACTCACTGTCTCTCTCCTCTGTGTGTCACCCCTGTCTGTCTGCGCCTCCCCTATAGTGCAACCTCTCATCCATTCCTAACCCACCGCTCTATGCTCCTCACTCACTGTCTCTCCCCTCTGTTTCACCCCTGTCTGTCTGCCCCTCCCCTATAGAGTGTAAGCTCTCATCCTAACTCACCGCTCTATGCTCCTCACTCACTGTCTCTCCCCTCTGTGTCACCCCTGTCTGTCTGCCCCTCCCCTATAGTGCAACCTCTCATCCTAACCCACTGCTCTATGCTCCTCACTCACTGTCTCTCCCCTCTGTGTCACCCCTGTCTGTCTGTCCCTCCCCTATAGAGTGTACTCTCTCATCCTAACCCACCGATCTATGCTCCTCACTCACTGTCTCTCCCCTCTGTGTCACCCATGTCTGTCTGCCCCTCCCCTATAGCGTGTAAGCTCTCATCCTAACTCACCGCTCTATGCTCCTCACTCACTGTCTCTCCCTCTGTGTCACCCCTGTCTGTCTGCCCCTCCCCTATAGTGTAAGCACTCATCCTAACCCACCGCTCTATGCTCATCACTCACTGTCGCTCCCCTCTGTGTCACCCGTCTGTCTGCCCCTCCCCTATAGTGTAACCTCTCATCCTAACCCTCCACTCTATGCTCCTCACTCACTGTCTCTCTCCTCTGTGTCACCCCTGTCTGTCTGCCCCTCCCCTATAGTGTAAGCTCTCATCCTAACCCACCGCTCTATGCTCCTCACTCACTGTCTCTCCCCTCTGTGTCACCCCTGTCTGTCTGCCGCTCCCCAATAGTGTGTACGCTCTCATCCTAACCCACCGCTCTATGCTCCTCACTCACTGTCTCTCCCCTCTGTGTCACCCCTGTCTGTCTGTCCCTCCCCTATAGAGTGTAAGCCTTCATCCTAACCCACCGCTCTATGCTCCTCACTCACTGTCTCTCCTCTCTGTGTCACCCCTGTCTGTCTGTCCCTCCCCTATAGAGTGTAAGCTCTCATCCTAACCCACCGCTCTATGCTCCTCGCTCACTGTCTCTCCCCTCTGTGTCACCCCTGTGTCTGCCTTTCTCCTATAGAGTGTAAGCTCTCATCCTAACCCACCGCTCTATGCTCCTCACTCACTGTCTCTCTCCTCTGTGTCACCCCTGTCTGTCTGTCCCTCCCCTATAGAGTGTAAGCTCTCATCCTAACCCACCGCTCTATGCTCCTCACTCACTGTCTCTCCCCTCTTTGTCACCTCTGTCTGTCTGCCCCTCCCCTATAGTGTGTAAGCTCTCATCCTAACCCACCGCTCTATGCTCCTCACTCACTGTCTCTCCCCTCTGTGTCACCCCTGTCTGTCTGCCCCTCCCCTATAGAGAGTAATCTTTCATCCTAACCCACCACTCTATGCTCCTCACTCACTGTCTCTCTCCTCTGTGTCACCCCTGTCTGTCTGTCCCTCCCCTATAGAGTGTAAGCTCTCATCCTAACCCAATGCTCTATGCTCCTCACTCACTGTCTCTCCCCTCTGTGTCACCTCTGTCTGTCTGCCCCTCCCCCATAGTGTGTAAGCTCTCATCCTAACCCACTGCTCTATGCTCCTCACTCACTGTCTCTCCCCTCTGTGTCACCCCTGTCTGTCTGCCCCTCCCCTATAGAGAGTAATCTCTCATCCTAACCCACCGCTCTATGCTCCTCACTCACTGTCTCTCCCCTCTGTGTCACCCCTGTCTGTCTGCCCCTCCCCTATAGAGTGTAACCTCTCATCCTAACCCACCTCTCTATGCTCCTCACTCACTGTCTCTCCCCTCTGTGTCACACCTGTCTGTCTGCCCCTCCCCTATACAGTGTAAGCTCTCATTCTAACCCACTGCTCTATGCTCCTCACTCACTGTCTCTCCCCTCTGTGTCACCCCTGTCTGTCTGCCCCTCCCCTATAGAGAGTAATCTCTCATCCTAACCCACCGCTCTATGCTCCTCACTCACTGTCTCTCCCTCTGTGTCACACCTGTCTGTCTGCCCCTCCCCTATACAGTGTAAGCTCTCATTCTAACCCACTGCTCTATGCTCCTCACTCACTGTCTCTCCCCTCTGTGTCACCCCTGTCTGTCTGCCCCTCCCCTATAGAGAGTAATCTCTCATCCTAACCCACCGCTCTATGCTCCTCACTCACTGTCTCTCCCCTCTGTGTCACACCTGTCTGTCTGCCCCTCCCCTATACAGTGTAAGCTCTCATCCTAACTCACCGCTCTATGCTCCTCACTCACTGTCTCTCCCTCTGTGTCACCCCTGTCTGTCTGCCCCTCCCCTATAGTGTAAGCTCTCATCCTAACCCACCGCTCTATGCTCCTCACTCACTGTCTCTCCCCTCTGTGTCACCCGTCTGTCTGCCCCTCCCCTATAGTGTAACCTCTCATCCTAACCCACCGCTCTATGCTCCTCACTCACTGTCTCTCTCCTCTGTGTCACCCCTGTCTGTCTGCCCCTCCCCTATAGTGTAAGCTCTCATCCTAACCCACCGCTCTATGCTCCTCACTCACTGTCTCTCCCCTCTGTGTCACCCCTGTCTGTCTGCCCCTCCCCTATAGTGTGTAAGCTCTCATCCTAACCCACCGCTCTATGCTCCTCACTCACTGTCTCTCCCCTCTGTGTCACCCCTGTCTGTCTGTCCCTCCCCTATAGAGTGTAAGCCTTCATCCTAACCCACCGCTCTATGCTCCTCACTCACTGTCTCTCCTCTCTGTGTCACCCCTGTCTGTCTGTCCCTCCCCTATAGAGTGTAAGCTCTCATCCTAACCCACCGCTCTATGCTCCTCACTCACTGTCTCTCCCCTCTGTGTCATCCGTCTGTCTGCCCCTCCCCTATAGTGTAACCTCTCATCCTAACCCACCGCTCTATGCTCCTCACTCACTGTCTCTCTCCTCTCTGTCACCCCTGTCTGTCTGCCCCTCCCCTATAGTGTAAGCTCTCATCCTAACCCACCGCTCTATGCTCCTCACTCACTGTCTCTCCCCTCTGTGTCACCCCTGTCTGTCTGCCCCTCCCCTATAGTGTGTAAGCTCTCATCCTAACCCACCGCTCTATGCTCCTCACTCACTGTCTCTCCCCTCTGTGTCACCCCTGTCTGTCTGTCCCTCCCCTACAGAGTGTAAGCCTTCATCCTAACCCACCGCTCTATGCTCCTCACTCACTGTCTCTCCTCTCTGTGTCACCCCTGTCTGTCTGTCCCTCCCCTATAGAGTGTAAGCTCTCATCCTAACCCACCGCTCTATGCTCCTCACTCACTGTCTCTCCCCTCTGTGTCACCCCTTTGTCTGCCTTTCTCCTATAGAGTGTAAGCTCTCATCCTAACCCACCGCTCTATGCTCCTCACTCACTGTCTCTCTCCTCTGTGTCACCCCTGTCTGTCTGTCCCTCCCCTATAGAGTGTAAGCTCTCATCCTAACCCAATGCTCTATGCTCCTCACTCACTGTCTCTCCCCTCTGTGTCACCTCTGTCTGTCTGCCCCTCCCCTATAGTGTGTAAGCTCTCATCCTAACCCACTACTCTATGCTCCTCACTCACTGTCTCTCCCCTCTGTGTCACCCCTGTCTGTCTGCCCCTCCCCTATAGAGAGTAATCTTTCATCCTAACCCACCTCTCTATGCTCCTCACTCACTGTCTCTCCCCTCTGTGTCACCTCTGTCTGTCTGCCCCTCCCCTATAGTGTGTAAGCTTTCATCCTAACCCACTGCTCTATGCTCCTCACTCACTGTCTCTCCCCTCTGTGTCACCCCTGTCTGTCTGCCCCTCCCCTATACAGTGTAAGCTCTCATCCTAACCCACCGCTCTATGCTCCTCACTCACTGTCTCTCCCCTCTGTGTCACCCCTGTCTGTCTGCCCCTCCCCTATAGAGTGTAATCTCTCATCCTAACCCACCGCTCTATGCTCCTCACTCACTGTCTCTCCCCTCTGTGTCACCCCTGTCTGTCTGCCCCTCCCCTATAGAGTGTAAGATTATAACCAGTGCTTAAAGTGGTCATAGAGAATTGGTGGAGCTCCCCCCTCTGCTGCCTTTTAAACAATATTACAGCGCGCGCTGGAAAAAAGGAGCTATTCCAAATCATATTACCCCACACAGTAGCACAATCTTGATTCACCCCTGATTCACAGTACACCACATAGTAGTGTCCCTAATTTATGTATAACACACAGCAGTGCCCCTTTTACACAATGCCCACATTAGTAGTGCCCCTAATACACATAATTCCCACAGCAGTAGTGCCCCTTATGCAATTCCCATTGTAGTAGTGCCCCCAGTAGTGGTGCCCCTTATGCAGTGCCCCCATCAGTGTTAGTGCCCTTTATGCAGTGCCTCCAGTAGTGGTAGTGCCCATTATGCAGTGCCTCCAGTAGTGGTAGTGAACTTTATGCAGTGCCCCCAGTAGTGGTATTGCTCCTTATGCAGTGCCCCCAGTAGTGATAGTGTCTCATATGCAGTGCCCTCAGTAGTGGTAGTGCCCCTTATGTAGTGCCTCCAGTAGTAGTAGTGCCTCTTATGCAGTGCCTCCAGTAGTGGTAGTGTCTCTTATGCAGTGCCTCCAATAGTGGTAGTGCCCCTTATGCAGTGCCTCCAGTAGTGGTGCCCCTTATGCAGTGCCCCCATCAGTGGTAGTGCCCTTTATGCAGTGCCTCCAGTAGTGGTAGTGCCTCTTATGCAGTGCCCTCAGTAGTGGTAGTGCCTCTTATGCAGTGCCCCCATCAGTGGTAGTGCCCTTTATGCAGTGCCTCCAGTAGTGGTAGTGCTCCTTATGCAGTGCCTCCAGTAGTGGTAGTGCCTCTTATGCAGTGCCTCCAGTAGTGGTAGTGTCTCTTATGCAGTGCCTCCAGTAGTGGTAGTGCCCCTTATGCAGTGACCCCAGTAGTGGTAGTGTCTCTTATGCAGTGCCCTCAGTAGTGGTAGTGCCTCTTATGCAGTTCCCTCAGTAGTAGTAGTGCCTCTTATGCAGTGCCTCCAGTAGTGGTAGTGCCCCTTATGAAGTGCCCCCAGTAGTGGTAGTGCCTCTTATGCAGTGCCTCCAGTAGTAGTAGTGCCTCTTATGCAGTGCCCCCAGTAGTGGTAGTGCCCCTTATGCAGCGCCTCCAGTAGTGGTAGTGCCCCTTATGCAGTGCCCCCAGTAGTGGTAGTGCTCCTTATGCAGTGCCTCCAGTAGTAGTAGTGCCTCTTATGCAGTGCCCCCAGTAGTGGTAGTGCCCCTTATGCAGTGCCTCCAGTAGTGGTAGTGCCCCTTATGCAGTGCCCTCAGTAGTGGTAGTGCCTCTTATGCAGTGCCTCCATCAGTGGTAGTGCCCTTTATGCAGTGCCTCCAGTAGTGGTAGTGCCCCTTATGCAGTGCCTCCAGTAGTGGTAGTGCCTCTTATGCAGTGCCCTCAGTAGTGGTAGTGCCTCTTATGCAATGCCTCCAGTAGTGGTAGTGTCTCTTATGCAGTGCCTCCAGTAGTGGTAGTGCCCCTTATGCAGTGCCCCCAGTAGTGGTAGTGTCTCTTATGCAGTGCCCTCAGTAGTGGTAGTGCCTATTATGCAGTGCCCTCAGTAGTAGTGGAGCCTCTTATGCAGTGCCTCCAGTAGTGGTAGTGCCTCTTAAGGCAGTGCCCTCAGTAGTGGTAGTGCCTCTTATGCAGTGCCTCCAGTAGTGGTAGTGTCTCTTATGCAGTGCCTCCAGTAGTGGTAGTGCCCCTTATGCAGTGCCCCCAGTAGTGGAAGTGTCTCTTATGCAGTGCCCCCAGTAGTGGTAGTGCCTATTATGCAGTGCCCTCAGTAGTAGTAGAGCCTCTTATGCAGTGCCTCCAGTAGTGGTAGTGCCCCTTATGCAGTGCCCCCTGTAGTGGTAGTGCCTCTTATGCAGTGCCTCCAGTAGTAGTAGTGCCTCTTATGCAGTGCCCCCAGAAGTGGTAGAGCCCCTTATGCAGCGCCTCCAGTAGTGGTAGTGCTCCTTATGCAGTGCCCCCAGTAGTGGTAGTGCTCCTTATGCAGTGCCTCCAGTAGTAGTAGTGCCTCTTATGCAGTGCCCCCAGTAGTGGTAGTGCCCCTTATGCAGTGCCTCCAGTAGTGGTAGTGCCTCTTATGCAGTGCCTCCAGTAGTGGTAGTGTCTCTTATGCAGTGCCTCCAGTAGTGGTAGTGCCTCTTATGCAGTGCCTCCAGTAGTAGTAGTGCCTCTTATGCAGTGCCCTCAGTAGAGGTAGTGCCCCTTATGCAGTGCCTCCAGTAGTGGTAGTGCCCCTTATGCAGCGCCTCCAGTAGTGGTAGTGCTCCTTATGCAGCAGCTCCAGTAGTGGTAGTGCCCCTTATGCAGTGCCTCCAGTAGTAGTAGTGCTCCTTATGCAGCGCCCCCAGTAGTGGTAGTGCCCTTTATGCAGCGCCTCCAGTAGTGGTAGTGCCTCTTATGTAGTGCCTCCAGTAGTAGTAGTGCTCCTTATGCAGTGCCCCCAGTAGTGGTAGTGCCCTTTATGCAGTGCCTCCAGTAGTGGTAGTGCCTCTTATGCAGTGCCTCCAGTAGTGGTAATGCTCCTTATGCAGTGCCCCCAGTAGTGGTAGTGCCCCTTATGTAGTGGCTCCAGTAGTAGTAGTGCCTCTTATGCAGTGCCCCCAGTAGTGGTAGTGCCTCTTATGCAGTGCCCCCAGTAGTGGTAGTACCTCTTATGCAGGGCCCTCAGTAGTGGTAGTGCCTCTTATGCAGTGCCTCCAGTAGTAGTAGTTCTCCTTATGCAGTGCCCCCAGTTGTGGTAGTGCCCCTTATGCAGTGCCTCCAGTAGTGGTAGTGCCCCTTATGCAGTGCCTCCAGTAGTGGTAGTGCCCATTATGCAGTGCCTCCAGTAGTGGTAGTGCCTCTTATGCAGTGCCCTCAGTAGTGGTAGTGCCTCTTATGCAGTGTCCACAGTAGTGGTAGTGCCTCTTATGCAGTGCCTCCAGTAGTAGTAGTGCTCCTTATGCAGTGCCCCCAGTAGTGGTAGTGCCCCTTATGCAGTGCCTCCAGTAGTGGTAGTGCCCGTTATGCAGTGCCTCCAGTAGTGGTAGTGCTCCTTATGCAGTGCCTCCAGTAGTGGTAGTGCCTCTTATGCAGTGCCCTCAGTAGTGGTAGTGCCTCTTATGCAGTGCCTCCAGTAGTGGTAGTGTCTCTTATGCAGTGCCTCCAGTAGTGGTAGTGCCCCTTATGCAGTGCCCCCAGTAGTGGTAGTGTCTCTTATGCAGTGCCCTCAGTAGTGGTAGTGCCCCTTATGTAGTGCCCCCAGTAGTGGTAGTGCCTCTTATGCAGTGCCTCCAGTAGTGGTAGTGCCTCTTATGCAGTGCCCCCAGTAGTGGTAGTGCACCTTATGCAGTGCCTCCAGTAGTGGTAGTGCCCCCTATGCAGTGCCCCCAGTAGTGGTAGTGCCTCTTATGCAGTGCCTCCAGTAGTAGTAGTGCCTCTTATGCAGCGCCCCCAGTAGTGGTAGTGCCCCTTATGCAGCGCCTCCAGTAGAGGTAGTGCTCCTTATGCAGCGCCTACAGTAGTGGTAGTGCCTCTTATGCAGTGTCCCCAGTAGTAGTAGTGCTCCTTATGCAGTGCCCCCTGTAGTGGTAGTGCCCTTTATGCAGTGCCTCCAGTAGTGGTAGTGCCTCTTATGCAGTGCCTCCAGTAGTGGTAGTGCTCCTTATGCAGTGCCCCCAGTAGTGGTAGTGCCTCTTATGTAGTGCCTCCAGTAGTGGTAGTGCCTCTTATGCAGTGCCCCCAGTAGTGGTAGTGCCTCTTATGCAGTGCCTCCAGTAGTGGTAGTGCCCCATATGCAGTGCCTCCAGTAGTGGTAGTGCTCCTTATGCAGTGCCCCCAGTAGTGGTAGTGCCCTTTATGCAGTGCCTCCAGTAGTAGTAGTGCCTCTTATGCAGCGCCCCCAGTAGTGGTAGGGCCCCTTATGCAGCACCTCCAGTAGAGGTAGTGCTCCTTATGCAGCGCCTACAGTAGTGGTAGTGCCTCTTATGCAGTGTCCCCAGTAGTAGTAGTGCTCCTTATGCAGTGCCCCCAGTAGTGGTAGTGCCTCTTATGCAGTGCCTCCAGTAGTGGTAGTGCCCCTTATGCAGTGCCTCCAGTAGTGGTAGTGCTCCTTATGCAGTGCCCCCAGTAGTGGTAGTGCCCTTTATGCAGTGCCTCCAGTAGTGGTAGTGCCTCTTAAGCAGTGCCTCCAGTAGTGGTAGTGCCCTTTATGCAGTGCCTCCAGTAGTAGTAGTGCCTCTTATGCAGCGCCCCCAGTAGTGGTAGGGCCCCTTATGCAGCACCTCCAGTAGAGGTAGTGCTCCTTATGCAGCGCCTACAGTAGTGGTAGTGCCTCTTATGCAGTGTCCCCAGTAGTAGTAGTGCTCCTTATGCAGTGCCCCCTGTAGTGGTAGTGCCCTTTATGCAGTGCCTCCAGTAGTGGTAGTGCCTCTTATGCAGTGCCTCCAGTAGTGGTAGTGCTCCTTATGCAGTGCCCCCAGTAGTGGTAGTGCCTCTTATGTAGTGCCTCCAGTAGTGGTAGTGCCTCTTATGCAGTGCCCCCAGTAGTGGTAGTGCCTCTTATGCAGTGCCTCCAGTAGTGGTAGTGCCCCTTATGCAGTGCCTCCAGTAGTGGTAGTGCTCCTTATGCAGTGCCCCCAGTAGTGGTAGTGCCCTTTATGCAGTGCCTCCAGTAGTGGTAGTGCCTCTTAAGCAGTGCCTCCAGTAGTGGTAGTGCCCCTTATGCAGTGCCCCCAGTAGTGGTAGTGCCTCTTATGCAGTGCCTCCAGTAGTGGTAGTGCCCCTTATGCAGTGCCCCCAGTAGTGGTAGTGCCCCTTATGTAGTGCCTCCAGTAGTAGTAGTGCCTCTTATGCAGTGCCCCCAGTAGTGGTAGCGCCTCTTATGCAGTGCCCCCAGTAGTGGTAGTGCCTCTTATGCAGTGCCTCCAGTAGTGGTAGTGCCTCTTATGCAGTGCCCCCAGTAGTGGTAGTGCCTCTTATGCAGTGCCTCCAGTAGTGGTAGTGCCTCTTATGCAGTGCCTCCAGTAGTAGTAGTGCCTCTTATGCAGTGCCTCCAGTAGTGGTAGTGCCTCTTATGCAGTGCCTCCAGTAGTGGTAGTGCCTCTTATGCAGTGCCCCCAGTAGTGGTAGTGCCCCATATGCAGTGCCTCCAGTAGTGGTAGTGCCCATTATGCAGTGCCTCCAGTAGTGGTAATGCTCCTTATGCAGTGCCTCCAGTAGAGGTAGTGCCTCTTATGCAGTGCCCTCAGTAGTGGTAGTTCCTCTTATGCAGTGCCTCCAGTAGTAGTAGTTCTCCTTATGCAGTGCCCCCAGTTGTGGTAGTGCCCCTTATGCAGTGCCTCCAGTAGTGGTAGTGCCCCTTATGCAGTGCCTCCAGTAGTGGTAGTGCCCGTTATGCAGTGCCTCCAGTAGTGGTAGTGCCCCATATGCAGTGCCTCCAGTAGTGGTAGTGCCTCTTATGCAGTGCCCTCAGTAGTGGTAGTGCCTCTTATGCAGTGTCCACAGTAGTGGTAGTGCCTCTTATGCAGTGCCTCTAATAGTAGTAGTGCCTCTTATGCAGTGCCCTCAGTAGTGGTAGTGCCCCTTATGCAGTGCCTCCAGTAGTGGTAGTGCCCTTTATGCAGTGCCTCCAGTAGTAGTAGTGCCTCTTATGCAGTGCCTCCAGTAGTAGTAGTACCTCTTATGCAGTGCCTCCAGTAGTAGTAGTGCTCCTAATGCAGTACCCCCAGTAGTGGTAGTGCCCCTTATGTAGTGCCTCCAGTAGTGGTAGTGCCCCTTATGCAGTGCCTCCAGTAGTGGTAGTGCCTCTTATGCAGTGCCCTCAGTAGTGGTAGTGCCTCTTATGCAGTGCCCCCATCAGTGGTAGTGCCCTTTATGCAGTGTCTCCAGTAGTGGTAATGCTCCTTATGCAGTGCCTCCAGTAGAGGTAGTGCCTCTTATGCAGTGCCCTCAGTAGTGGTAGTGCCTCTTATGCAGTGCCTCCAGTAGTGGTAGTGTCTCTTATGCAGTGCCTCCAGTAGTGGTAGTGCCCCTTATGCAGTGCCCCCAGTAGTGGTAGTGCCCCTTATGTAGTGGCTCCAGTAGTAGTAGTGCCTCTTATGCAGTGCCCCCAGTAGTGGTAGTGCCTCTTATGCAGTGCCCCCAGTAGTGGTAGTGCCTCTTATGCAGTGCCTCCAGTAGTGGTAGTGCCTCTTATGCAGTGCCCCCAGTAGTGGTAGTGCCTCTTATGCAGTGCCTCCAGTAGTGGTAGTGCCTCTTATGCAGTGCCTCCAGTAGTAGTAGTGCCTCTTATGCAGTGCCTCCAGTAGTGGTAGTGCCTCTTATGCAGTGCCTCCAGTAGTGGTAGTGCCTCTTATGCAGTGCCCTCAGTAGTGGTAGTGCCCCATATGCAGTGCCTCCAGTAGTGGTAGTGCCCGTTATGCAGTGCCTCCAGTAGTAGTAGTGCCCCTTATGCAGTGCCTCCAGTAGTAGTAATACCTCTTATGCAGTGCCCTCAGTAGTGGCAGAGCCTCTTATGCAGTGCCTCCCGTAGTAGTAGTTCTCCTTATGCAGTGCCCCCAGTTGTGGTAGTGCCCCTTATGCAGTGCCTCCAGTAGTGGTAGTGCCCCTTATGCAGTGCCTCCAGTAGTGGTAGTGCCCCTTATGCAGTGCCTCCAGTAGTGGTAATGCCTCTTATGCAGTGCCCTCAGTAGTGGTAGTGCCTCTTATGCAGTGTCCATAGTAGTGGTAGTGCCTCTTATGCAGTGCCTCCAGTAGTAGTAGTGCTCCTTATGCAGTGCCCCCAGTAGTGGTAGTGCCCCTTATGCAGTGCCTCCAGTAGTGGTAGTGCCCGTTATGCAGTGCCTCCAGTAGTGGTAGTGCCCCTTATGCAGTGCCCCCAGTAGTGGTAGTGCCTCTTATGCAGTGCCCTCAGTAGTGGTAGTGCCCCATATGCAGTGCCTCCAGTAGTGGTAGTGCCCGTTATGCAGTGCCTCCAGTAGTAGTAGTGCCCCTTATGCAGTGCCTCCAGTAGTAGTAGTACCTCTTATGCAGTGCCCTCAGTAGTGGTAGTCCCTCTTATGCAGTGCCTCCAGTAGTAGTAGTTCTCCTTATGCAGTGCCCCCAGTTGTGGTAGTGCCCCTTATGCAGTGCCTCCAGTAGTGGTAGTGCCCCTTATGCAGTGCCTCCAGTAGTGGTAGTGCCCGTTATGCAGTGCCTCCAGTAGTGGTAGTGCCCCATATGCAGTGCCTCCAGTAGTGGTAGTGCCTCTTATGCAGTGCCCTCAGTAGTGGTAGTGCCTCTTAAGCAGTGTCCACAGTAGTGGTAGTGCCTCTTATGCAGTGCCTCCAGTAGTAGTAGTGCCTCTTATGCAGTGCCTCCAGTAGTAGTAGTACCTCTTATGCAGTGCCTCCAGTAGTAGTAGTGCTCCTAATGCAGTGCCCCCAGTAGTGGTAGTGCCCCTTATGTAGTGCCTCCAGTAGTGGTAGTGCCCCTTATGCAGTGCCTCCAGTAGTGGTAGTGCCTCTTATGCAGTGCCCTCAGTAGTGGTAGTGCCTCTTATGCAGTGCCCCCATCAGTGGTAGTGCCCTTTATGCAGTGCCTCCAGTAGTGGTAGTGCTCCTTATGCAGTGCCTCCAGTAGAGGTAGTGCCTCTTATGCAGTGCCCTCAGTAGTGGTAGTGCCTCTTATGCAGTGCCTCCAGTAGTGGTAGTGTCTCTTATGCAGTGCCTCCAGTAGTGGTAGTGCCCCTTATGCAGTGCCCCCAGTAGTGGTAGTGTCTCTTATGCAGTGCCCCCAGTAGTGGTAGTGCCTCTTATGTAGTGCCCCCAGTAGTGGTATTGCCTCTTATGCAGTGCCTCCAGTAGTGGTAGTGCCCCTTATGCAGTGCCTCCAGTAGTAGTAGTGCTCCTTATGCAGTGCCCCCAGTAGTGGTAGTGCCTCTTATGCAGTGCCTCCAGTAGTGGTAGTGCCCCTTATGCAGTGCCCCCAGTAGTGGTAGTGCCCCTTATGTAGTGGCTCCAGTAGTAGTAGTGCCTCTTATGCAGTGCCCCCAGTAGTGGTAGTGCCTCTTATGCAGTGCCCCCAGTAGTGGTAGTGCCTCTTATGCAGTGCCTCCAGTAGTGGTAGTGCCTCTTATGCAGTGCCCCCAGTAGTGGTAGTGCCTCTTATGCAGTGCCTCCAGTAGTGGTAGTGCCTCTTATGCAGTGCCTCCAGTAGTGGTAGTGCCTCTTATGCAGTGCCTCCAGTAGTGGTAGTGCCTCTTATGCAGTGCCTCCAGTAGTGGTAGTGCCTCTTATGCAGTGCCCTCAGTAGTGGTAGTGCCCCATATGCAGTGCCTCCAGTAGTGGTAGTGCCCGTTATGCAGTGCCTCCAGTAGTAGTAGTGCCCCTTATGCAGTGCCTCCAGTAGTAGTAGTACGTCTTATGCAGTGCCCTCAGTAGTGGTAGAGCCTCTTATGCAGTGCCTCCCGTAGTAGTAGTTCTCCTTATGCAGTGCCCCCAGTTGTGGTAGTGCCCCTTATGCAGTGTCTCCAGTAGTGGTAGTGCCCCTTATGCAGTGCCTCCAGTAGTGGTAGTGCCCCTTATGCAGTGCCTCCAGTAGTGGTAGTGTCTCTTATGCAGTGCCCTCAGTAGTGGTAGTGCCTCTTATGCAGTGTCCACAGTAGTGGTAGTGCCTCTTATGCAGTGCCTCCAGTAGTAGTAGTGCTCCTTATGCAGTGGCCCCAGTAGTGGTAGTGCCCCTTATGCAGTGCCTCCAGTAGTGGTAGTGCCCGTTATGCAGTGCCTCCAGTATTGGTAGTGCTCCTTATGCAGTGCCTCCAGTAGTGGTAGTGCCTCTTATGCAGTGCCCTCAGTAGTGGTAGTGCCTCTTATGCAGTGCCTCCAGTAGTGGTAGTGTCCCTTATGCAGTGCCCCCAGTAGTGGTAGTGCCTCTTATGCAGTGCCTCCAGTAGTAGTAGTGCCTCTTATGCAGTGCCCCCAGTAGTGGTAGTGCCCCTTATGCAGTGCCTCCAGTAGTGGTAGTGCCCCTTATGCAGTGCCTCCAGTAGTGGTAGTGCTCCTTATGCAGTGCCCACAGTAGTGGTAGTGCCCTTTATGCAGTGCCTCCAGTAGTGGTAGTGCCTCTTATGCAGTGCCTCCAGTAGTGGTAGTGCCCCTTATGCAGTGCCCCAGTTGTGGTAGTGTCTCTTATGCAGTGCCTCCAGTAGTGGTAGTGCCCCTTATGCAGTGCCCCCAGTAGTGGTAGTGCCCCTTATGTAGTGCCTCCAGTAGTAGTAGTGCCTCTTATGCAGTGCCCCCAGTAGTGGTAGTGCCTCTTATGCAGTGCCCCCAGTAGTGGTAGTGCCTCTTATGCAGTGCCTCCAGTAGTGGTAGTGCCTCTTATGCAGTGCCCCCTGTAGTGGTAGTGCCTCTTATGCAGTGCCTCCAGTAGTGGTAGTGCCTCTTATGCAGTGCCTCCAGTAGTAGTGCCTCTTATGCAGTGCCTCCAGTAGTGGTATTGCCTCTTATGCAGTGCCTCCAGTAGTGGTAGTGCCTCTTATGCAGTGCCCTCAGTAGTGCCCCATATGCAGTGCCTCCAGTAGTGGTAGTGCCTGTTATGCAGTGCCTCCAGTAGTAGTAGTGCCCCTTATGCAGTGCCTCCAGTAGTAGTAGTAGTACCTCTTATGCAGTGCCCTCAGTAGTGGTAGTGCCTCTTATGCAGTGCCTCCAGTAGTAGTAGTTCTCCTTATGCAGTGCCCCCAGTTGTGGTAGTGCCCCTTATGTAGTGCCTCCAGTAGTGGTAGTGCCCCTTATGCAGTGCCTCCAGTAGTGGTAGGGCCCGTTATGCAGTGCCTCCAGTAGTGGTAGTGCCTCTTATGCAGTGTCCACAGTAGTGGTAGTGCCTCTTATGCAGTGCCCCCAGTAGTAGTAGTGCTCCTTATGCAGTGCCCCCAGTAGTGGTAGTGCCCCTTATGCAGCGCCTCCAGTAGTGGTAGTGCCCCTTATGCAGTGCCTCCAGTAGTGGTAGTGCCTCTTATGCAGTGCCTCCAGTAGTGGTAGTGCCTCTTATGCAGTGCCCTCAGTAGTGGTAGTGCCCCTTATGCAGTGCCTCCAGTAGTGGTAGTGCCCTTTATGCAGTGCCTCCAGTAGTAGTAGTGCCTCTTATGCAGTGCCTCCAGTAGTAGTAGTACCTCTTATGCAGTGCCTGCAGTAGTAGTAGTGCTCCTAATGCAGTGCCCCCAGTAGTGGTAGTGCCCCTTATGCAGTGCCTCCAGTAGTGGTAGTGCCTCCAGTAGTGGTAGTGCCTATTATGCAGTGCCCTCAGTAGTGGTAGTGCCTCTTATGCAGTGCCCCCATCAGTGGTAGTGGCCTTTATGCAGTGCCTCCAGTAGTGCTAGTGCTCCTTATGCAGTGCCTCCAGTAGTGGTAGTGCCTCTTATGCAGTGCCTTCAGTAGTGGTAGTGCCTCTTATGCAGTGCCTCCAGTAGTGGTAGTGTCTCTTATGCAGTGCCACCAGTAGTGGTAGTGCCCCTTATGCAGTGCCTCCAGTAGTGGTAGTGCCTCTTATGCAGTGCCTCCAGTAGTGGTAGTGCTCATTATGCAGTGCCCCCAGTAGTGGTAGTGCCTCTTATGCAGTGCCTCCAGTAGTGGTAGTGCCTCTTATGCAGTGCCCCCAGTAGTGGTAGTGCCTCTTATGCAGTGCCTCCAGTAGTGGTAGTGCCCCTTATGCAGTGCCCACAGTAGTGGTAGTGCCCTTTATGCAGTGCCTCCAGTAGTGGTAGTGCCTCTTATGCAGTGCCTCCAGTAGTGGTAGTGCCCCTTATGCAGTGCCTCCAGTAGTGGTAGTGCCTCTTATGCAGTGCCCTCAGTAGTGGTAGTGCCCCATATGCAGTGCCTCCAGTAGTGGTAGTGCCCGTTATGCAGTGCCTCCAGTAGTAGTAGCGCCCCTTATGCAGTGCCTCCAGTAGTAGTAGTACCTCTTATGCAGTGCCCTCAGTAGTGGTAGTGCCTCTTATGCAGTGCCTCCAGTAGCAGTAGTTCTCCTTATGCAGTGCCCCCAGTTGTGGTAGTGCCCCTTATGTAGTGCCTCCAGTAGTGGTAGTGCCCCTTATGCAGTGCCTCCAGTAGTGGTAGTGCCCGTTATACAGTGCCTCCAGTAGTGGTAGTGCCCCTTATGCAGTGCCTCCAGTAGTGGAAGTGCCTCTTATGCAGTGCCCTCAGTAGTGGTAGTGCCCGTTATGCAGTGCCTCCAGTAGTGGTAGTGCCCCTTATGCAGTGCCTACAGTAGTAGTAGTGCCTCTTATGCAGTGCCCTCAGTAGTGGTAGTGCCCCTTATGCAGTGCCTCCAGTAGTGGTAGTGCCCTTTATGCAGTGCCTCCAGTAGTAGTAGTGCCTCTTATGCAGTGCCTCCAGTAGTAGTAGTACCTCTTATGCAGTGCCTCCAGTAGTAGTAGTGCTACTAATGCAGTGCCCCCAGTAGTGGTAGTGCCCCTTATGTAGTGCCTCCAGTAGGGGTAGTGCCCCTTATGCAGTGCCTCCAGTAGTGGTAGTGCCTCTTATGCAGTGCCCTCAGTAGTGGTAGTGCCTCTTATGCAGTGCCTCCAGTAGTAGTAGTTCTCCTTATGCAGTGCCCCCAGTTGTGGTAGTGCCCCTTATGCAGTGCCTCCAGTAGTGGTAGTGCCCCTTATGCAGTGCCTCCAGTAGTGGTAGTGCCCCTTATGCAGTGCCTCCAGTAGTGGTAGTGCCTCTTATGCAGTGTCCACAGTAGTGGTAGTGCCTCTTATGCAGTGCCTCCAGTAGTAGTAGTGCTCCTTATGCAGTGTCCCCAGTAGTGGTAGTGCCCCTTATGCAGTGCCTCCAGTAGTGGTAGTGCCCGTTATGCAGTGCCTCCAGTAGTGGTAGTGCCCCTTATGCAGTGCCTCCAGTAGTGGTAGTGCCTCTTATGCAGTGCCCTCAGTAGTGGTAGTGCCTCTTATGCAGTGCCTCCAGTAGTGGTAGTGCCTCTTATGCAGTGCCTCCAGTAGTGGTAGTGCCCCTTATGCAGTGCCCCCAGTAGTGGTAGTGTCTCTTATGCAGTGCCCTCAGTAGTGGTAGTGCCCCTTATGTAGTGCCCCCAGTAGTGGTAGTGCCTCTTATGCAGTGCCTCCAGTAGTGGTAGTGCCTCTTATGCAGTGCCCCCAGTAGTGGTAGTGCCCCTAATGCAGTGCCTCCAGTAGTGGTAGTGCCCCTTATGCAGTGCCCCCAGTAGTGGTAGTGCCCTTTATGCAGTGCCTCCAGTAGTAGTAGTGCCTCTTATGCAGCGCCCCCAGTAGTGGTAGTGCCCCTTATGCAGCACCTCCAGTAGTGGTAGTGCTCCTTATGCAGCGCCTACAGTAGTGGTAGTGCCTCTTATGCAGTGCCTCCAGTAGTGGTAGTGCCCCTTATGCAGTGCCCCCAGTAGTGGTAGTGTCTCTTATGCAGTGCCCCAAGTAGTGGTAGTGCCCCTTATGCAGTGCCCCCAGTAGTGGTAGTGCCCCTTATGTAGTGCCTCCAGTAGTAGTAGTGCCTCTTATGCAGTGCCCCCAGTAGTGGTAGTGCCTCTTATGCAGTGCCCCCAGTAGTGGTAGTGCCTCTTATGCAGTGCCTCCAGTAGTGGTAGTGCTTCTTATGCAGTGCCCCCAGTTGTGGTAGTGCCTCTTATGCAGTGCCTCCAGTAGTAGTAGTGCCCCTTATGCAGTGCCTCTAGTAGTAGTAGTACCTCTTATGCAGTTCCCTCAGTAGTGGTAGTGCCCCTTATGCAGTGCCTCCAGTAGTAGTAGTTCTCCTTATGCAGTGCCCCCAGTTGTGGTAGTGCCCCTTATGTAGTGCCTCCAGTAGTGGTAGTGCCCCTTATGCAGTGCCTCCAGTAGTGGTAGTGCCCGTTATGCAGTGCCTCCAGTAGTGGTAGTGCCCTTTATGCAGTGCCTCCAGTAGTGGTAGTGCCTCTTATGCAGTGCCCTCAGTAGTGGTAGTGCCTCTTATGCAGTGTCCACAGTAGTGGTAGTGCCTCTTATGCAGAGCCTCCAGTAGTAGTAGTGCTCCTTATGCAGTGCCCCCAGTAGTGGTAGTGCCCCTTATGCAGTGCCTCCAGTAGTGGTAGTGCCCGTTATGCAGTGCCTCCAGTAGTGGTAGTGCCCCTTATGCAGTGCCTCCAGTAGTAGTAGTGCCCCTTATGCAGTGCCCTCAGTAGTGGTAGTGCCCCTTATGCAGTGCCCCCAGTAGTGGTAGTGCCCTTTATGCAGTGCCTCCAGTAGTAGTAGTGCCTCTTATGCAGTGCCTCCAGTAGTAGTAGTACCTCTTATGCAGTGCCTCCAGTAGTAGTAGTGCCCCTAATGCAGTGCCCCCAGTAGTGGTAGTGCCCCTTATTTAGTGCCTCCAGTAGTGGTAGTGCACCTTATCCAGTGCCTCCAGTAGTGGTAGTGCCTCTTATGCAGTGCCCTCAGTAGTGGTAGTGCCTCTTATGCAGTGCCCCCATCAGTGGTAGTGCCCTTTATGCAGTGCCTTCAGTAGTGGTAGTGCTCCTTATGCAGTGCCTCCAGTAGTGGTAGTGCCTCTTATGCAGTGCCCTCAGTAGTGGTAGTGCCTCCTATGCAGTGCCTCCAGTAGTGGTAGTGTCTCTTATGCAGTGCCTCCAGTAGTGGTAGTGCTCCTTATGCAGTGCCCCCAGTAGTGGTAGTGTCTCTTATGCAGTGCCTCCAGTAGTGGTAGTGCACCTTATGTAGTGCCTCCAGTAGTGGTAGTGCCCGTTATGCAGTGCCTCCAGTAGTGGTAGTGCCCCATATGCAGTGCCTCCAGTAGTGGTAGTGCCTCTTATGCAGTGCCCTCAGTAGTGGTAGTGCCTCTTATGCAGTGTCCACAGTAGTGGTAGTGCCTCTTATGCAGTGCCTCTAATAGTAGTAGTGCCTCTTATGCAGTGCCCTCAGTAGTGGTAGTGCCCCTTATGCAGTGCCTCCAGTAGTGGTAGTGCCCTTTATGCAGTGCCTCCAGTAGTAGTAGTGCCTCTTATGCAGTGCCTCCAGTAGTAGTAGTACCTCTTATGCAGTGCCTCCAGTAGTAGTAGTGCTCCTAATGCAGTACCCCCAGTAGTGGTAGTGCCCCTTATGTAGTGCCTCCAGTAGTGGTAGTGCCCCTTATGCAGTGCCTCCAGTAGTGGTAGTGCCTCTTATGCAGTGCCCTCAGTAGTGGTAGTGCCTCTTATGCAGTGCCCCCATCAGTGGTAGTGCCCTTTATGCAGTGTCTCCAGTAGTGGTAATGCTCCTTATGCAGTGCCTCCAGTAGAGGTAGTGCCTCTTATGCAGTGCCCTCAGTAGTGGTAGTGCCTCTTATGCAGTGCCTCCAGTAGTGGTAGTGTCTCTTATGCAGTGCCTCCAGTAGTGGTAGTGCCCCTTATGCAGTGCCCCCAGTAGTGGTAGTGCCCCTTATGTAGTGGCTCCAGTAGTAGTAGTGCCTCTTATGCAGTGCCCCCAGTAGTGGTAGTGCCTCTTATGCAGTGCCCCCAGTAGTGGTAGTGCCTCTTATGCAGTGCCTCCAGTAGTGGTAGTGCCTCTTATGCAGTGCCCCCAGTAGTGGTAGTGCCTCTTATGCAGTGCCTCCAGTAGTGGTAGTGCCTCTTATGCAGTGCCTCCAGTAGTAGTAGTGCCTCTTATGCAGTGCCTCCAGTAGTGGTAGTGCCTCTTATGCAGTGCCTCCAGTAGTGGTAGTGCCTCTTATGCAGTGCCCTCAGTAGTGGTAGTGCCCCATATGCAGTGCCTCCAGTAGTGGTAGTGCCCGTTATGCAGTGCCTCCAGTAGTAGTAGTGCCCCTTATGCAGTGCCTCCAGTAGTAGTAATACCTCTTATGCAGTGCCCTCAGTAGTGGTAGAGCCTCTTATGCAGTGCCTCCCGTAGTAGTAGTTCTCCTTATGCAGTGCCCCCAGTTGTGGTAGTGCCCCTTATGCAGTGCCTCCAGTAGTGGTAGTGCCCCTTATGCAGTGCCTCCAGTAGTGGTAGTGCCCCTTATGCAGTGCCTCCAGTAGTGGTAATGCCTCTTATGCAGTGCCCTCAGTAGTGGTAGTGCCTCTTATGCAGTGTCCATAGTAGTGGTAGTGCCTCTTATGCAGTGCCTCCAGTAGTAGTAGTGCTCCTTATGCAGTGCCCCCAGTAGTGGTAGTGCCCCTTATGCAGTGCCTCCAGTAGTGGTAGTGCCCGTTATGCAGTGCCTCCAGTAGTGGTAGTGCCCCTTATGCAGTGCCCCCAGTAGTGGTAGTGCCTCTTATGCAGTGCCCTCAGTAGTGGTAGTGCCCCATATGCAGTGCCTCCAGTAGTGGTAGTGCCCGTTATGCAGTGCCTCCAGTAGTAGTAGTGCCCCTTATGCAGTGCCTCCAGTAGTAGTAGTACCTCTTATGCAGTGCCCTCAGTAGTGGTAGTCCCTCTTATGCAGTGCCTCCAGTAGTAGTAGTTCTCCTTATGCAGTGCCCCCAGTTGTGGTAGTGCCCCTTATGCAGTGCCTCCAGTAGTGGTAGTGCCCCTTATGCAGTGCCTCCAGTAGTGGTAGTGCCCGTTATGCAGTGCCTCCAGTAGTGGTAGTGCCCCATATGCAGTGCCTCCAGTAGTGGTAGTGCCTCTTATGCAGTGCCCTCAGTAGTGGTAGTGCCTCTTAAGCAGTGTCCACAGTAGTGGTAGTGCCTCTTATGCAGTGCCTCCAGTAGTAGTAGTGCCTCTTATGCAGTGCCTCCAGTAGTAGTAGTACCTCTTATGCAGTGCCTCCAGTAGTAGTAGTGCTCCTAATGCAGTGCCCCCAGTAGTGGTAGTGCCCCTTATATAGTGCCTCCAGTAGTGGTAGTGCCCCTTATGCAGTGCCTCCAGTAGTGGTAGTGCCTCTTATGCAGTGCCCTCAGTAGTGGTAGTGCCTCTTATGCAGTGCCCCCATCAGTGGTAGTGCCCTTTATGCAGTGCCTCCAGTAGTGGTAGTGCTCCTTATGCAGTGCCTCCAGTAGAGGTAGTGCCTCTTATGCAGTGCCCTCAGTAGTGGTAGTGCCTCTTATGCAGTGCCTCCAGTAGTGGTAGTGTCTCTTATGCAGTGCCTCCAGTAGTGGTAGTGCCCCTTATGCAGTGCCCCCAGTAGTGGTAGTGTCTCTTATGCAGTGCCCCCAGTAGTGGTAGTGCCTCTTATGTAGTGCCCCCAGTAGTGGTATTGCCTCTTATGCAGTGCCTCCAGTAGTGGTAGTGCCCCTTATGCAGTGCCTCCAGTAGTAGTAGTGCTCCTTATGCAGTGCCCCCAGTAGTGGTAGTGCCTCTTATGCAGTGCCTCCAGTAGTGGTAGTGCCCCTTATGCAGTGCCCCCAGTAGTGGTAGTGCCCCTTATGTAGTGGCTCCAGTAGTAGTAGTGCCTCTTATGCAGTGCCCCCAGTAGTGGTAGTGCCTCTTATGCAGTGCCCCCAGTAGTGGTAGTGCCTCTTATGCAGTGCCTCCAGTAGTGGTAGTGCCTCTTATGCAGTGCCCCCAGTAGTGGTAGTGCCTCTTATGCAGTGCCTCCAGTAGTGGTAGTGCCTCTTATGCAGTGCCTCCAGTAGTGGTAGTGCCTCTTATGCAGTGCCTCCAGTAGTGGTAGTGCCTCTTATGCAGTGCCTCCAGTAGTGGTAGTGCCTCTTATGCAGTGCCCTCAGTAGTGGTAGTGCCCCATATGCAGTGCCTCCAGTAGTGGTAGTGCCCGTTATGCAGTGCCTCCAGTAGTAGTAGTGCCCCTTATGCAGTGCCTCCAGTAGTAGTAGTACGTCTTATGCAGTGCCCTCAGTAGTGGTAGAGCCTCTTATGCAGTGCCTCCCGTAGTAGTAGTTCTCCTTATGCAGTGCCCCCAGTTGTGGTAGTGCCCCTTATGCAGTGTCTCCAGTAGTGGTAGTGCCCCTTATGCAGTGCCTCCAGTAGTGGTAGTGCCCCTTATGCAGTGCCTCCAGTAGTGGTAGTGTCTCTTATGCAGTGCCCTCAGTAGTGGTAGTGCCTCTTATGCAGTGTCCACAGTAGTGGTAGTGCCTCTTATGCAGTGCCTCCAGTAGTAGTAGTGCTCCTTATGCAGTGGCCCCAGTAGTGGTAGTGCCCCTTATGCAGTGCCTCCAGTAGTGGTAGTGCCCGTTATGCAGTGCCTCCAGTATTGGTAGTGCTCCTTATGCAGTGCCTCCAGTAGTGGTAGTGCCTCTTATGCAGTGCCCTCAGTAGTGGTAGTGCCTCTTATGCAGTGCCTCCAGTAGTGGTAGTGTCCCTTATGCAGTGCCCCCAGTAGTGGTAGTGCCTCTTATGCAGTGCCTCCAGTAGTAGTAGTGCCTCTTATGCAGTGCCCCCAGTAGTGGTAGTGCCCCTTATGCAGTGCCTCCAGTAGTGGTAGTGCCCCTTATGCAGTGCCTCCAGTAGTGGTAGTGCTCCTTATGCAGTGCCCACAGTAGTGGTAGTGCCCTTTATGCAGTGCCTCCAGTAGTGGTAGTGCCTCTTATGCAGTGCCTCCAGTAGTGGTAGTGCCCCTTATGCAGTGCCCCAGTTGTGGTAGTGTCTCTTATGCAGTGCCTCCAGTAGTGGTAGTGCCCCTTATGCAGTGCCCCCAGTAGTGGTAGTGCCCCTTATGTAGTGCCTCCAGTAGTAGTAGTGCCTCTTATGCAGTGCCCCCAGTAGTGGTAGTGCCTCTTATGCAGTGCCCCCAGTAGTGGTAGTGCCTCTTATGCAGTGCCTCCAGTAGTGGTAGTGCCTCTTATGCAGTGCCCCCTGTAGTGGTAGTGCCTCTTATGCAGTGCCTCCAGTAGTGGTAGTGCCTCTTATGCAGTGCCTCCAGTAGTAGTGCCTCTTATGCAGTGCCTCCAGTAGTGGTATTGCCTCTTATGCAGTGCCTCCAGTAGTGGTAGTGCCTCTTATGCAGTGCCCTCAGTAGTGCCCCATATGCAGTGCCTCCAGTAGTGGTAGTGCCTGTTATGCAGTGCCTCCAGTAGTAGTAGTGCCCCTTATGCAGTGCCTCCAGTAGTAGTAGTAGTACCTCTTATGCAGTGCCCTCAGTAGTGGTAGTGCCTCTTATGCAGTGCCTCCAGTAGTAGTAGTTCTCCTTATGCAGTGCCCCCAGTTGTGGTAGTGCCCCTTATGTAGTGCCTCCAGTAGTGGTAGTGCCCCTTATGCAGTGCCTCCAGTAGTGGTAGGGCCCGTTATGCAGTGCCTCCAGTAGTGGTAGTGCCTCTTATGCAGTGTCCACAGTAGTGGTAGTGCCTCTTATGCAGTGCCCCCAGTAGTAGTAGTGCTCCTTATGCAGTGCCCCCAGTAGTGGTAGTGCCCCTTATGCAGCGCCTCCAGTAGTGGTAGTGCCCCTTATGCAGTGCCTCCAGTAGTGGTAGTGCCTCTTATGCAGTGCCTCCAGTAGTGGTAGTGCCTCTTATGCAGTGCCCTCAGTAGTGGTAGTGCCCCTTATGCAGTGCCTCCAGTAGTGGTAGTGCCCTTTATGCAGTGCCTCCAGTAGTAGTAGTGCCTCTTATGCAGTGCCTCCAGTAGTAGTAGTACCTCTTATGCAGTGCCTGCAGTAGTAGTAGTGCTCCTAATGCAGTGCCCCCAGTAGTGGTAGTGCCCCTTATGCAGTGCCTCCAGTAGTGGTAGTGCCTCCAGTAGTGGTAGTGCCTATTATGCAGTGCCCTCAGTAGTGGTAGTGCCTCTTATGCAGTGCCCCCATCAGTGGTAGTGGCCTTTATGCAGTGCCTCCAGTAGTGCTAGTGCTCCTTATGCAGTGCCTCCAGTAGTGGTAGTGCCTCTTATGCAGTGCCTTCAGTAGTGGTAGTGCCTCTTATGCAGTGCCTCCAGTAGTGGTAGTGTCTCTTATGCAGTGCCACCAGTAGTGGTAGTGCCCCTTATGCAGTGCCTCCAGTAGTGGTAGTGCCTCTTATGCAGTGCCTCCAGTAGTGGTAGTGCTCATTATGCAGTGCCCCCAGTAGTGGTAGTGCCTCTTATGCAGTGCCTCCAGTAGTGGTAGTGCCTCTTATGCAGTGCCCCCAGTAGTGGTAGTGCCTCTTATGCAGTGCCTCCAGTAGTGGTAGTGCCCCTTATGCAGTGCCCACAGTAGTGGTAGTGCCCTTTATGCAGTGCCTCCAGTAGTGGTAGTGCCTCTTATGCAGTGCCTCCAGTAGTGGTAGTGCCCCTTATGCAGTGCCTCCAGTAGTGGTAGTGCCTCTTATGCAGTGCCCTCAGTAGTGGTAGTGCCCCATATGCAGTGCCTCCAGTAGTGGTAGTGCCCGTTATGCAGTGCCTCCAGTAGTAGTAGCGCCCCTTATGCAGTGCCTCCAGTAGTAGTAGTACCTCTTATGCAGTGCCCTCAGTAGTGGTAGTGCCTCTTATGCAGTGCCTCCAGTAGCAGTAGTTCTCCTTATGCAGTGCCCCCAGTTGTGGTAGTGCCCCTTATGTAGTGCCTCCAGTAGTGGTAGTGCCCCTTATGCAGTGCCTCCAGTAGTGGTAGTACCCGTTATGCAGTGCCTCCAGTAGTGGTAGTGCCCCTTATGCAGTGCCTCCAGTAGTGGAAGTGCCTCTTATGCAGTGCCCTCAGTAGTGGTAGTGCCCGTTATGCAGTGCCTCCAGTAGTGGTAGTGCCCCTTATGCAGTGCCTACAGTAGTAGTAGTGCCTCTTATGCAGTGCCCTCAGTAGTGGTAGTGCCCCTTATGCAGTGCCTCCAGTAGTGGTAGTGCCCTTTATGCAGTGCCTCCAGTAGTAGTAGTGCCTCTTATGCAGTGCCTCCAGTAGTAGTAGTACCTCTTATGCAGTGCCTCCAGTAGTAGTAGTGCTACTAATGCAGTGCCCCCAGTAGTGGTAGTGCCCCTTATGTAGTGCCTCCAGTAGGGGTAGTGCCCCTTATGCAGTGCCTCCAGTAGTGGTAGTGCCTCTTATGCAGTGCCCTCAGTAGTGGTAGTGCCTCTTATGCAGTGCCTCCAGTAGTAGTAGTTCTCCTTATGCAGTGCCCCCAGTTGTGGTAGTGCCCCTTATGCAGTGCCTCCAGTAGTGGTAGTGCCCCTTATGCAGTGCCTCCAGTAGTGGTAGTGCCCCTTATGCAGTGCCTCCAGTAGTGGTAGTGCCTCTTATGCAGTGTCCACAGTAGTGGTAGTGCCTCTTATGCAGTGCCTCCAGTAGTAGTAGTGCTCCTTATGCAGTGTCCCCAGTAGTGGTAGTGCCCCTTATGCAGTGCCTCCAGTAGTGGTAGTGCCCGTTATGCAGTGCCTCCAGTAGTGGTAGTGCCCCTTATGCAGTGCCTCCAGTAGTGGTAGTGCCTCTTATGCAGTGCCCTCAGTAGTGGTAGTGCCTCTTATGCAGTGCCTCCAGTAGTGGTAGTGCCTCTTATGCAGTGCCTCCAGTAGTGGTAGTGCCCCTTATGCAGTGCCCCCAGTAGTGGTAGTGTCTCTTATGCAGTGCCCTCAGTAGTGGTAGTGCCCCTTATGTAGTGCCCCCAGTAGTGGTAGTGCCTCTTATGCAGTGCCTCCAGTAGTGGTAGTGCCTCTTATGCAGTGCCCCCAGTAGTGGTAGTGCCCCTAATGCAGTGCCTCCAGTAGTGGTAGTGCCCCTTATGCAGTGCCCCCAGTAGTGGTAGTGCCCTTTATGCAGTGCCTCCAGTAGTAGTAGTGCCTCTTATGCAGCGCCCCCAGTAGTGGTAGTGCCCCTTATGCAGCACCTCCAGTAGTGGTAGTGCTCCTTATGCAGCGCCTACAGTAGTGGTAGTGCCTCTTATGCAGTGCCTCCAGTAGTGGTAGTGCCCCTTATGCAGTGCCCCCAGTAGTGGTAGTGTCTCTTATGCAGTGCCCCAAGTAGTGGTAGTGCCCCTTATGCAGTGCCCCCAGTAGTGGTAGTGCCCCTTATGTAGTGCCTCCAGTAGTAGTAGTGCCTCTTATGCAGTGCCCCCAGTAGTGGTAGTGCCTCTTATGCAGTGCCCCCAGTAGTGGTAGTGCCTCTTATGCAGTGCCTCCAGTAGTGGTAGTGCTTCTTATGCAGTGCCCCCAGTTGTGGTAGTGCCTCTTATGCAGTGCCTCCAGTAGTAGTAGTGCCCCTTATGCAGTGCCTCTAGTAGTAGTAGTACCTCTTATGCAGTTCCCTCAGTAGTGGTAGTGCCCCTTATGCAGTGCCTCCAGTAGTAGTAGTTCTCCTTATGCAGTGCCCCCAGTTGTGGTAGTGCCCCTTATGTAGTGCCTCCAGTAGTGGTAGTGCCCCTTATGCAGTGCCTCCAGTAGTGGTAGTGCCCGTTATGCAGTGCCTCCAGTAGTGGTAGTGCCCTTTATGCAGTGCCTCCAGTAGTGGTAGTGCCTCTTATGCAGTGCCCTCAGTAGTGGTAGTGCCTCTTATGCAGTGTCCACAGTAGTGGTAGTGCCTCTTATGCAGAGCCTCCAGTAGTAGTAGTGCTCCTTATGCAGTGCCCCCAGTAGTGGTAGTGCCCCTTATGCAGTGCCTCCAGTAGTGGTAGTGCCCGTTATGCAGTGCCTCCAGTAGTGGTAGTGCCCCTTATGCAGTGCCTCCAGTAGTAGTAGTGCCCCTTATGCAGTGCCCTCAGTAGTGGTAGTGCCCCTTATGCAGTGCCCCCAGTAGTGGTAGTGCCCTTTATGCAGTGCCTCCAGTAGTAGTAGTGCCTCTTATGCAGTGCCTCCAGTAGTAGTAGTACCTCTTATGCAGTGCCTCCAGTAGTAGTAGTGCCCCTAATGCAGTGCCCCCAGTAGTGGTAGTGCCCCTTATTTAGTGCCTCCAGTAGTGGTAGTGCACCTTATCCAGTGCCTCCAGTAGTGGTAGTGCCTCTTATGCAGTGCCCTCAGTAGTGGTAGTGCCTCTTATGCAGTGCCCCCATCAGTGGTAGTGCCCTTTATGCAGTGCCTTCAGTAGTGGTAGTGCTCCTTATGCAGTGCCTCCAGTAGTGGTAGTGCCTCTTATGCAGTGCCCTCAGTAGTGGTAGTGCCTCCTATGCAGTGCCTCCAGTAGTGGTAGTGTCTCTTATGCAGTGCCTCCAGTAGTGGTAGTGCTCCTTATGCAGTGCCCCCAGTAGTGGTAGTGTCTCTTATGCAGTGCCTCCAGTAGTGGTAGTGCACCTTATGTAGTGCCTCCAGTAGTGGTAGTGCCCGTTATGCAGTGCCTCCAGTAGTGGTAGTGCCCCATATGCAGTGCCTCCAGTAGTGGTAGTGCCTCTTATGCAGTGCCCTCAGTAGTGGTAGTGCCTCTTATGCAGTGTCCACAGTAGTGGTAGTGCCTCTTATGCAGTGCCTCCAGTAGTAGTAGTGCCTCTTATGCAGTGCCCTCAGTAGTGGTAGTGCCCCTTATGCAGTGCCTCCAGTAGTGGTAGTGCCCTTTATGCAGTGCCTCCAGTAGTGGTAGTGCCTCTTATGCAGTGCCTCCAGTAGTAGTAGTACCTCTTATGCAGTGCCTCCAGTAGTAGTAGTGCTCCTAATGCAGTGCCCCCAGTAGTGGTAGTGCCCCTTATGTAGTGCCTCCAGTAGTGGTAGTGCCCCTTATGCAGTGCCTCCAGTAGTGGTAGTGCCTCTTATGCAGTGCCCTCCGTAGTGGTAGTGCCTCTTATGCAGTGCCCCCATCAGTGGTAGTGCCCTTTATGCAGTGCCTCCAGTAGTGGTAGTGCTCCTTATGCAGTGCCTCCAGTAGAGGTAGTGCCTCTTATGCAGTGCCTCCAGTAGTGGTAGTGTCTCTTATGCAGTGCCTCCAGTAGTGGTAGTGCCCCTTATGCAGTGCCCCCAGTAGTGGTAGTGTCTCTTATGCAGTGCCCCCAGTAGTGGTAGTGCCTCTTATGTAGTGCCCCCAGTAGTGGTAGTGCCTCTTATGCAGTGCCTCCAGTAGTGGTAGTGCCCCTTATGCAGTGCCTCCAGTAGTGGTAGTGCCCCTTATGCAGTGCCCCCAGTAGTGGTAGTGCCTTTTATGCAGTGCCTCCGGTAGTGGTAGTGCCTCTTATGCAGTGCCCCCAGTAGTGGTAGTGCCTCTTATGCAGTGCCTCCAGTAGTGGTAGTGCCCCTTATGCAGTGCCCCCAGAAGTAGTAGTGCTCCTTATGCAGTGCCCACAGTAGTGGTAGTGCCCTTTATGCAGTGCCTCCAGTAGTGGTAGTGCCTCTTATGCAGTGCCTCCAGTAGTGGTAGTGCTCCTTATGCAGTGCCCCCAGTAGTGGTAGTGCCTCTTATGCAGTGCCTCCAGTAGTGGTAGTGCCCCTTATGCAGTGCCCCCAGTAGTGGTAGTGCCCCTTATGTAGTGGCTCCAGTAGTAGTAGTGCCTCTTATGCAGTGCCCCCAGTAGTGGTAGTGCCTCTTACGCAGTGCCCCCAGTAGTGGTAGTGCCTCTTATGCAATGCCCCCAGAAGTGGTAGTGCCTCTTATGCATTGCCTCCAGTAGTGGTAGTGCCTCTTATGCAGTGCCTCCAGTAGTGGTAGTGCCTCTTATGCAGTGCCTCCAGTAGTGGTAGTGCCTCTTATGCAGTGCCTCCAGTAGTGGTAGTGCCTCTTATGCAGTGCCCTCAGTAGTGGTAGTGCCCCATATGCAGTGCCTCCAGTAGTGGTAGTGCCCCATATGCAGTGCCTCCAGTAGTGGTAGTGCCCGTTATGCAGTGCCTCCAGTAGTAGTAGTGCCCCTTATGCAGTGCCTCCAGTAGTAGTAGTACCTCTTATGCAGTGTCCTCAGTAGTGGTAGTGCCTCTTATGCAGTGCCTCCAGTAGTAGTAGTTCTCCTTATGCAGTGCCCCCAGTTGTGGTAGTGCCCCTTATGCAGTGCCTCCAGTAGTGGTAGTGCCCCTTATGCAGTGACTCCAGTAGTGGTAGTGCCCCTTATGCAGTGCCTCCAGTAGTGGTAGTGCCTCTTATGCAGTGCCTCCAGTAGTAGTAGTGCTCCTTATGCAGTGCAACCAGTAGTGGTAGTGCCCCTTATGCAGTGCCTCCAGTAGTGGTAGTGCCCGTTATGCAGTGCCTCCAGAAGTGGTAGTGCTCCTTATGCAGTGCCTCCAGTAGTGGTAGTGCCTCTTATGCAGTGCCCTCAGTAGTGGTAGTGCCTCTTATGCAGTGCCCTCAGTAGTGGTAGTGCCTCTTATGCAGTGCCTCCAGTAGTAGTAGTGCTCCTTATGCAGTGCCCCCAGTAGTGGTAGTGCCTCTTATGCAGTGCCTCCAGTAGCGGTAGTGCCTCTTATGCAGTGCCCCCAGTAGCGGTAGTGCCCCTTATGCAGTCCCTCCAGTAGTGGTAGTGCCCCTTATGCAGTGCCCCCAGTAGTGGTAGTGCCTCTTATGCAGTGCCTCCAGTAGTAGTAATGCCTCTTATGCAGCGCCCCCAGTAGTGGTAGTGCCCCTTATGCAGCGCCTCCAGTAGTGGTAGCGCTCCTTATGCAGCGCCTACAGTAGTGGTAGTGCCTCTTATGCAGTGTCCCCAGTAGTAGTAGTGCTCCTTATGCAGTGCCCCCTGTAGTGGTAGTGCCCTTTATGCAGTGCCTCCAGTAGTGGTAGTGCCTCTTATGCAGTGCCTCCAGTAGTGGTAGTGCTCCTTAAGCAGTGCCCCCAGTAGTGGTAGTGCCTCTTATGCAGTGCCTCCAGTAGTGGTAGTGCCTCTTATGCAGTGCCTCCAGTAGTGGTAGTGCCACTTATGCAGTGCCTCCAGTAGTGGTAGTGCTCCTTATGCAGTGCCCACAGTAGTGGTAGTGCCCTTTATGCAGTGCCTCCAGTAGTGGTAGTGCCTCTTATGCAGTGCCTCCAGTAGTGGTAGTGCCCCATATGCAGTGCCTCCAGTAGTGGTAGTGCCCGTTATGCAGTGCCTCCAGTAGTGGTAGTGCCCCTTATGCAGTGCCTCCAGTAGTAGTAGTACCTCTTATGCAGTGCCCTCAGTAGTGATAGTGCCTCTTATGCAGTGCCTCCAGTAGTAGTAGTTCTCCTTATGCAGTGCCCCCAGTTGTGGTAGTGCCCCTTATGTAGTGCCTCCAGTAGTGGTAGTGCCCCTTATGCAGTGCCTCCAGTAGTGGTAGGGCTCGTTATGCAGTGCCTCCAGTAGTGGTAGTGCCCTTTATGCAGTGCCTCCAGTAGTGGTAGTGCCTCTTATGCAGTGCCCTCAGTAGTGGTAGTGCCTCTTATGCAGTGCCTCCAGTAGTAGTAGTGCTCCTTATGCAGTGCCCTCAGTAGTGGTAGTGCCTCTTATGCAGTGCCTCCAGTAGTAGTAGTTCTCCTTATGCAGTGCCCCCAGTTGTGGTAGTGCCCCTTATGTAGTGCCTCCAGTAGTGGTAGTGCCCCTTATGCAGTGCCTCCAGTAGTGGTAGGGCCCGTTATGCAGTGCCTCCAGTAGTGGTAGTGCCCCTTATGCAGTGCCTCCAGTAGTGGTAGTGCCTCTTATGCAGTGCCCTCAGTAGTGGTAGTGCCTCTTATGCAGTGCCCTCAGTAGTGGTAGTGCCTCTTATGCAGTGCCTCCAGTAGTAGTAGTGCTCCTTATGCAGTGCCCCCAGTAGTGGTAGTGCCTCTTATGCAGTGCCTCCAGTAGTAGTAATGCCTCTTATGCAGCGCCCCCAGTAGTGGTAGTGCCCCTTATGCAGCACCTCCAGTAGTGGTAGCGCTCCTTATGCAGCGCCTACAGTAGTGGTAGTGCCTCTTATGCAGTGTCCCCAGTAGTAGTAGTGCTCCTTATGCAGTGCCCCCTGTAGTGGTAGTGCCCTTTATGCAGTGCCTCCAGTAGTGGTAGTGCCTCTTATGCAGTGCCTCCAGTAGTGGTAGTGCTCCTTAAGCAGTGCCCCCAGTAGTGGTAGTGCCTCTTATGTAGTGCCTCCAGTAGTGGTAGTGCCTCTTATGCAGTGCCCTCAGTAGTGGTAGTGCCTCTTATGCAGTGCCTCCAGTAGTAGTAGTTCTCCTTATGCAGTGCCCCCAGTTGTGGTAGTGCCCCTGATGTAGTGCCTCCAGTAGTGGTAGTGCCCCTTATGCAGTGCCTCCAGTAGTGGTAGTGCCTCTTATGCAGTGCCCTCAGTAGTGGTAGTGCCTCTTATGCAGTGTCCACAGTACTAGTAGTGCCCGTTATGAAGTGCCTCCAGTAGTGGTAGTGCCCCTTATGCAGTGCCTCCAGTAGTAGTAGTGCCTCTTATGCAGTGCCCTCAGTAGTGGTAGTGCCCCTTATGCAGTGCCTCCAGTAGTGGTAGTGCCCTTTATGCAGTGCCTCCAGTACTAGTAGTGCCTCTTATGCAGTGCCTCCAGTAGTAGTAGTACCTCTTATGCAGTGCCCGCAGTAGTAGTAGTGCTCCTAATGCAGTGCCCCCAGTAGTGGTAGTGCCCCTTATGTAGTGCCTCCAGTAGTGGTAGTGCTCCTTATGCAGTGCCCACAGTAGTGGTAGTGCCCTTTATGCAGTGCCTCCAGTAGTGGTAGTGCCTCTTATGCAGTGCCCCCAGTAGTGGTAGTGCCCCTTATGCAGTGCCTCCAGTAGTGGTAGTGCCCGTTATGCAGTGCCTCCAGTAGTGGTAGTGCCCCTTATGCAGTGCCTCCAGTAGTAGTAGTGCCTCTTATGCAGTGCCCTCAGTAGTGGTAGTGCCCCTTATGCAGTGCCTCCAGTAGTGGTAGTGCCCTTAATGCAGTGCCTCCAGTAGTAGTAGTGCCTCTTATGCAGTGCCTCCAGTAGTAGTAGTGCTCCTTGTGCAGTGCCCACAGTAGTGGTAGTGCCCTTTATGCAGTGCCTCCAGTAGTGGTAGTGCCTCTTATGCAGTGCCTCCAGTAGTGGTAGTGCTCCTTATGCAGTGCCCCCAGTAGTGGTAGTGCCTCTTATGCAGTGCCTCCAGTAGTGGTAGTGCCCCTTATGCAGTGCCCCCAGTAGTGGTAGTGCCCCTTATTTAGTGGCTCCAGTAGTAGTAGTGCCTCTTATGCAGTGCCCCCAGTAGTGGTAGTGCCTCTTATGCAGTGCCTCCATTAGTGGTAGTGCCTCTTATGCAGTGCCCCCAGTAGTGGTAGTGTCTCTTATGCAGTGCCTCCAGTAGTGGTAGTGCCTCTTATGCAGTGCCTCCAGTAGTGGTAGTGCCTCTTATGCAGTGCCTCCAGTAGTGGTAGTGCCTCTTATGCAGTGCCTCCAGTAGTGGTAGTGCCTCTTATGCAGTGCCCTCAGTAGTTGTAGTGCCCCATATGCAGTGCCTCCAGTAGTGGTAGTGCCCGTTATGCAGTGCCTCCAGTAGTGGTAGTGCCCCTTATGCAGTGCCTCCAGCAGTAGTAGTGCCTCTTATGCAGTGCCCTCAGTAGTGGTAGTGCCTCTTATGCAGTGCCTCCAGTAGTAGTAGTTCTCCTTATGCAGTGCCCCCAGTTGTGGTAGTGCCCCTTATGCAGTGCCACCAGTAGTGGTAGTGCCCCTTATGCAGTGCCTCCAGTAGTGGTAGTGTCCCTTATGCAGTGCCTCCAGTAGTGGTAGTGCCTCTTATGCAGTGCCCTCAGTAGTGGTAGTGCCTCTTATGCAGTGCCCCCAGTAGTGGTAGTGTCTCTTATGCAGTGCCTCCAGTAGTGGTAGTGCCCCTTATGCAGTGCCCCCAGTAGTGGTAGTGCCCCTTATGTAGTGCCTCCAGTAGTAGTAGTGCCTCTTATGCAGTGCCCCCAGTAGTGGTAGTGCCTCTTATGCAGAGCCTCCAGTAGTGGTAGTGCCTCTTATGCAGTGCCTCCAGTAGTAGTAGTGCCTCTTATGCAGTGCCTCCAGTAGTGGTAGTGCCTCTTATGCAGTGCCTCCAGTAGTGGTAGTGCCTCTTATGCAGTGCCCTCAGTAGTGGTAGTGCCCCATATGCAGTGCCTCCAGTAGTGGTAGTGCCCGTTATGCAGTGCCTCCAGTAGTAGTAGTGCCCCTTATGCAGTGCCTCCAGTAGTAGTAGTACCTCTTATGCAGTGCACTCAGTAGTGGTAGTGCCTCTTATGCAGTGCCTCCAGTAGTAGTAGTTCTCCTTATGCAGTGCCCCCAGTTGTGGTAGTGCCCCTTATGTAGTGCCTCCAGTAGTGGTAGTGCCCCTTATGCAGTGCCTCCAGTAGTGGTAGTGCCCGGTATGCAGTGCCTCCAGTAGTGGTAGTGCCTCTTATGCAGTGCCCTCAGTAGTGGTAGTGCCTCTTATGCAGTGTCCACAGTAGTGGTAGTGCCTCTAATGCAGTGCCTCCAGTAGTAGTAGTGCTCCTTATGCAGTGCCCCCAGTAGTGGTAGTGCCCCTTATGCAGTGCCTCCAGTAGTGGTAGTGCCCGTTATGCAGTGCCTCCAGTAGTGGTATTGCCCCTTATGCAGTGCCTCCAGTAGTAGTAGTGCCTCTTATGCAGTGCCCTCAGTAGTGGTAGTGCCCCTTATGCAGTGCCTCCAGTAGTGGTAGTGCCCTTTATGCAGTGCATCCAGTAGTAGTAGTGTCTCTTATGCAGTGCCTCCAGTAGTAGTAGTACCTCTTATGCAGTGCCTCCAGTAGTAGTAGTGCTACTAATGCAGTGCCTCCAGTAGTGGTAGTGCCCCTTATGTAGTGCCTCCAGTAGTGGTAGTGCCCCTTATGCAGTGCCTCCAGTAGTGGTAGTGCCTCTTATGCTGTTCCCTCAGTAGTGGTAGTGCCTCTTATGCAGTGCCCCCATCAGTGGTAGTGCCCTTTATGCAGTGCCTCCAGTAGTGGTTAGTTCTCCTTATGCAGTGCCTCCGGTAGTGGTAGTGCCTCTTATGCAGTGCCCTCATTAGTGGTAGTGGGTAGTGCCTCTTATGCAGTGCCTCCAGTAGTGGTAGTGTCTCTTTTGCAGTGCCTCCAGTAGTGGTAGTGCCCCTTATGCAGTGCCCCCAGTAGTGGTAGTGTCTCTTATGCAGTGCCCTCAGTAGTGGTAGTGCCCCTTATGCAGTGCCCCCAGTAGTGGTAGTGCCTCTTATGCAGTGCCTCCAGTAGTAGTAGTGCCTCTTATGCAGTTCCCCCAGTAGTGGTAGTGCCCCTTATGCAGTGCCTCCAGTAGTGGTAGTGCCCCTTATGCAGTGCCCCCAGTAGTGGTAGTGCCTCTTATGCAGTGCCTCCAGTAGTGGTAGTGCCTCTTATGCAGTGCCTCCAGTAGTGGTAGTGCCCCTTATGCAGTGCCCCCAGTAGTGGTAGTGTCTCTTATGCAGTGCCCTCAGTAGTGGTAGTGCCCCTTATGTAGTGCCCCCAGTAGTGGTAGTGCCTCTTATGCAGTGCCTCCAGTAGTAGTAGTGCCTCTTATGCAGTGCCCCCAGTAGTGGTAGTGCCCCTTATGCAGTGCCTCCAGTAGTGGTAGTGCCCCTTATGCAGTGCCCCCAGTAGTGGTAGTGCCTCTTATGCAGTGCCTCCAGTAGTAGTAGTGCCTCTTATGCAGCGCCCCCAGTAGTGGTAGTGCCCCTTATGCAGCGCCTCCAGTAGTGGTAGTGCTCCTTATGCAGCACCTCCAGTAGTGGTAGTGCCTCTTATGCAGTGCCTCCAGTAGTAGTAGTGGTCCTTATGCAGTGCCCCCAGTAGTGGTAGTGCCCTTTATGCAGTGCCTCCAGTAGTGGTAGTGCCTCTTATGCAGTGCCTCCAGTAGTGGTAGTGCTCCTTATCCAGTGCCCCCAGTAGTGGTAGTGCCTCTTATGTAGTGCCTCCAGTAGTGGTAGTGTCTCTTATGCAGTGCCCCCAGTAGTGGTAGTGCCTCTTATGCAGTGCCTCCAGTAGTGGTAGTGCCCCTTATGCAGTGCCTCCAGTAGTAGTAGTGCTCCTTATGCAGTGCCCACAGTAGTGGTAGTGCCCTTTATGCAGTGCCTCCAGTAGTGGTAGTGCCCTGTATGCAGTGCCTCCAGTAGTGGTAGTGCCTCTTATGCAGTGCCCTCAGTAGTGGTAGTGCCTCTTATTCATTGCCCCCATCAGTGGTAGTGCCCTTTATGCAGTGCCTCCAGAAGTGGTTAGTGCTCCTTATGCAGTGCCTCCAGTAGTGGTAGTGCCTCTTATGCAGTGCCCTCAGTAGTGGTAGTGCCTCTTATGCAGTGCCTCCAGTAGTGGTAGTGTCTCTTATGCAGTGCCCCCAGTAGTGGTAGTGCCCCTTATGTAGTGCCTCCAGTAGTGGTAGTGCCCCTTATGCAGTGCCTCCAGTAGTGGTAGTGCCTCTTATGCAGTACCCTCAGTAGTGGTAGTGCCTCTTATGCAGTGCCCCCATCAGTGGTAGTGCCCTTTATGCAGTGCCTCCAGTAGTGGTTAGTTCTCCTTATGCAGTGCCTCCGGTAGTGGTAGTGCCTCTTATGCAGTGCCCTCAGTAGTGGTAGTGGGTAGTGCCTCTTATGCAGTGCCTCCAGTAGTGGTAGTGTCTCTTTTGCAGTGCCTCCAGTAGTGGTAGTGCCCCTTATGCAGTGCCCCCAGTAGTGGTAGTGTCTCTTATGCAGTGCCCTCAGTAGTGGTAGTGCCCCTTATGCAGTGCCCCCAGTAGTGGTAGTGCCTCTTATGCAGTGCCTCCAGTAGTAGTAGTGCCTCTTATGCAGTTCCCCCAGTAGTGGTAGTGAACCTTATGCAGTGCCTCCAGTAGTGGTAGTGCCCCTTATGCAGTGCCCCCAGTAGTGGTAGTGCCTCTTATGCAGTGCCTCCAGTAGTGGTAGTGCCTCTTATGCAGTGCCTCCAGTAGTGGTAGTGCCCCTTATGCAGTGCCCCCAGTAGTGGTAGTGTCTCTTATGCAGTGCCCTCAGTAGTGGTAGTGCCCCTTATGTAGTGCCCCCAGTAGTGGTAGTGCCTCTTATGCAGTGCCTCCAGTAGTAGTAGTGCCTCTTATGCAGTGCCCCCAGTAGTGGTAGTGCCCCTTATGCAGTGCCTCCAGTAGTGGTAGTGCCCCTTATGCAGTGCCCCCAGTAGTGGTAGTGCCTCTTATGCAGTGCCTCCAGTAGTAGTAGTGCCTCTTATGCAGCGCCCCCAGTAGTGGTAGTGCCCCTTATGCAGCGCCTCCAGTTGTGGTAGTGCTCCTTATGCAGCACCTCCAGTAGTGGTAGTGCCTCTTATGCAGTGCCTCCAGTAGTAGTAGTGGTCCTTATGCAGTGCCCCCAGTAGTGGTAGTGCCCTTTATGCAGTGCCTCCAGTAGTGGTAGTGCCTCTTATGCAGTGCCTCCAGTAGTGGTAGTGCTCCTTATGCAGTGCCCCCAGTAGTGGTAGTGCCTCTTATGTAGTGCCTCCAGTAGTGGTAGTGCCTCTTATGCAGTGCCCCCAGTAGTGGTAGTGCCTCTTATGCAGTGCCTCCAGTAGTGGTAGTGCCCCTTATGCAGTGCCTCCAGTAGTAGTAGTGCTCCTTATGCAGTGCCCACAGTAGTGGTAGTGCCCTTTATGCAGTGCCTCCAGTAGTGGTAGTGCCCTGTATGCAGTGCCTCCAGTAGTGGTAGTGCCTCTTATGCAGTGCCCTCAGTAGTGGTAGTGCCTCTTATTCATTGCCCCCATCAGTGGTAGTGCCCTTTATGCAGTGCCTCCAGAAGTGGTTAGTGCTCCTTATGCAGTGCCTCCAGTAGTGGTAGTGCCTCTTATGCAGTGCCCTCAGTAGTGGTAGTGCCTCTTATGCAGTGCCTCCAGTAGTGGTAGTGTCTCTTATGCAGTGCCTCCAGTAGTGGTAGTGCCCCTTATGCAGTGCCCCCAGTAGTGGTAGTGCCTCTTATGCAGTGTCCCCAGTAGTGGTAGTGCCCCTTATGCAGTGCCCCCAGTAGTGGTAGTGCCTCTTATGCAGTGCCCCCAGTAGTGGTAGTGCCTCTTATGCAGTGCCTCCAGTATTGGTAGTGCCTCTTATGCAGTGCCCCCAGTTGTGGTAGTGCCTCTTATGCAGTGCCTCCAGTAGTAGTAGTGCCCCTTATGCAGTGCCTCCAGTAGTAGTAGTGCCCCTTATGCAGTGCCCTCAGTAGTGGTAGTGCCCATTATGCAGTGCCTCCAGTAGTGGTAGTGCCCTTTATGCAGTGCCTCCAGTAGTAGTAGTGCCTCTTATGCAGTGCCTCCAGTAGTAGTAGTACCTCTTATGCAGTGCCTCCAGTAGTAGTAGTGCCCCTAATGCAGTGCCCCCAGTAGTGGTAGTGCCCCTTATGCAGTGCCTCCAGTAGTGGTAGTGCACCTTATGCAGTGCCTCCAGTAGTGGTAGTGCCTCTTATGCAGTGCCCTCAGAAGTGGTAGTGCCTCTTATGCAGTGCCCCCATCAGTGGTAGTGCCCTTTATGCAGTGCCTTCAGTAGTGGTAGTGCTCCTTATGCAGTGCCTCCAGTAGTGGTAGTGCCTCTTATGCAGTGCCCTCAGTAGTGGTAGTGCCCATTATGCAGTGCCTCCAGTAGTGGTAGTGCCCTTTATGCAGTGCCTCCAGTAGTAGTAGTGCCTCTTATGCAGTGCCTCCAGTAGTAGTAGTACCTCTTATGCAGTGCCTCCAGTAGTAGTAGTGCCCCTAATGCAGTGCCCCCAGTAGTGGTAGTGCCCCTTATGCAGTGCCTCCAGTAGTGGTAGTGCACCTTATGCAGTGCCTCCAGTAGTGGTAGTGCATCTTATGCAGTGCCCTCAGTAGTGGTAGTGCCTCTTATGCAGTGCCCCCATCAGTGGTAGTGCCCTTTATGCAGTGCCTTCAGTAGTGGTAGTGCTCCTTATGCAGTGCCTCCAGTAGTGGTAGTGCCTCTTATGCAGTGCCTCCAGTAGTAGTAGTGCCTCTTATGCAGTGCCCTCAGTAGTGGTAGTGCCCCTTATGCAGTGCCTCCAGTAGTGGTAGTGCCCTTTATGCAGTGCCTCCAGTAGTGGTAGTGCCTCTTATGCAGTGCCTCCAGTAGTAGTAGTACCTCTTATGCAGTGCCTCCAGTAGTAGTAGTGCTCCTAATGCAGTGCCCCCAGTAGTGGTAGTGCCCCTTATGTAGTGCCTCCAGTAGTGGTAGTGCTCCTTATGCAGTGCCCCCAGTAGTGGTAGTGCCTCTTATGCAGTGCCTCCAGTAGTGGTAGTGCCCCTTATGCAGTGCCCCCAGTAGTGGTAGTGCCCCTTATGTAGTGGCTCCAGTAGTAGTAGTGCCTCTTATGCAGTGCCCCCAGTAGTGGTAGTGCCTCTTACGCAGTGCCCCCAGTAGTGGTAGTGCCTCTTACGCAGTGCCCCCAGAAGTGGTAGTGCCTCTTATGCATTGCCTCCAGTAGTGGTAGTGCCTCTTATGCAGTGCCTCCAGTAGTAGTAGTGCCTCTTATGCAGTGCCTCCAGTAGTGGTAGTGCCTCTTATGCAGTGCCTCCAGTAGTGGTAGTGCCTCTTATGCAGTGCCCTCAGTAGTGGTAGTGCCCCATATGCAGTGCCTCCAGTAGTGGTAGTGCCCCATATGCAGTGCCTCCAGTAGTGGTAGTGCCCGTTATGCAGTGCCTCCAGTAGTAGTAGTGCCCCTTATGCAGTGCCTCCAGTAGTAGTAGTACCTCTTATGCAGTGCCCTCAGTAGTGGTAGTGCCTCTTATGCAGTGCCTCCAGTAGTAGTAGTTCTCCTTATGCAGTGCCCCCAGTTGTGGTAGTGCCCCTTATGCAGTGCCTCCAGTAGTGGTAGTGGCCCTTATGCAGTGACTCCAGTAGTGGTAGTGCCCCTTATGCAGTGCCCCCAGTAGTGGTAGTGCCTCTTATGCAGTGCCCTCAGTAGTGGTAGTGCCTCTTATGCAGTGCCTCCAGTAGTAGTAGTGCTCCTTATGCAGTGCCCCCTGTAGTGGTAGTGCCCCTTATGCAGTGCCTCCAGTAGTGGTAGTGCCCATTATGCAGTGCCTCCAGAAGTGGTAGTGCTCCTTATGCAGTGCCTCCAGTAGTGGTAGTGCCTCTTATGCAGTGCCCTCAGTAGTGGTAGTGCCTCTTATGCAGTGCCTCCAGTAGTGGTAGTGTCTCTTATGCAGTGCCTCCAGTAGTGGTAGTGCCCCTTATGCAGTGCCCCGAGTAGTGGTAGTGCCTCTTATGCAGTGCCCTCAGTAGTGGTAGTGCCCCTTATGCAGTGCCCCCAGTAGTGGTAGTGCCTCTTATGCAGTGCCTCCAGTAGCGGTAGTGCCTCTTATGCAGTGCCTCCAGTACCCCCAGTAGCGGTAGTGCCCTTTATGCAGTGCCTCCAGTAGTGGTAGTGCCTCTTATGCAGTGCCTCCAGTAGTGGTAGTGCCCCTTATGCAGTGCCTCCAGTAGTGGTAGTGCCCATTATGCAGTGCCTCCAGAAGTGGTAGTGCTCCTTATGCAGTGCCTCCAGTAGTGGTAGTGCCTCTTATGCAGTGCCCTCAGTAGTGGTAGTGCCTCTTATGCAGTGCCTCCAGTAGTGGTAGTGTCTCTAATGCAGTGCCTCCAGTAGTGGTAGTGCCCCTTATGCAGTGCCCCGAGTAGTGGTAGTGCCTCTTATGCAGTGCCCTCAGTAGTGGTAGTGCCCCTTATGCAGTGCCCCCAGTAGTGGTAGTGCCTCTTATGCAGTGCCTCCAGTAGCGGTAGTGCCTCTTATGCAGTGCCCCCAGTAGCGGTAGTGCCACTTATGCAGTGCCTCCAGTAGTGGTAGTGCCCCTTATGCAGTGCCCCCAGTAGTGGTAGTGCCTCTTATGCAGTGCCTCCAGTAGTAGTAATGCCTCTTATGCAGCGCCCCCAGTAGTGGTAGTGCCCCTTATGCAGCGCCTCCAGTAGTGGTAGTGCTCCTTATGCAGTGCCTCCAGTAGTGGTAGTGCCTCTTATGCAGTGTCCCCAGTAGTAGTAGTGCTCCTTATGCAGTGCCCCCTGTAGTGGTAGTGCCCTTTATGCAGTGCCTCCAGTAGTGGTAGTGCCTCTTATGCAGTGCCTCCAGTAGTGGTAGTGCTCCTTATGCAGTGCCCCCAGTAGTGGTAGTGCCTCTTATGTAGTGCCTCCAGTAGTGGTAGTGCCTCATATGCAGTGCCCACAGTAGTGGTAGTGCCTCTTATGCAGTGCCTCCAGTAGTGGTAGTGCCACTTATGCAGTGCCTCCAGTAGTGGTAGTGCTCCTTATGCAGTGCCCACAGTAGTGGTAGTGCCCTTTATGCAGTGCCTCCAGTAGTGGTAGTGCCTCTTATGCAGTGCCTCCAGTAGTGGTAGTGCCCCTTATGCAGTGCCCCCAGTTGTGGTAGTGTCTCTTATGCAGTGCCTCCAGTAGTGGTAGTGCCCCTTATGCAGTGCCCCCAGTAGTGGTAGTGCCCCTTATGTAGTGCCTCCAGTAGTAGTAGTGCCTCTTATGCAGTGCCCCCAGTAGTGGTAGTGCCTCTTATGCAGTGCCCCCAGTAGTGGTAGTGCCTCTTTTGCAGTGCCTCCAGTAGTGGTAGTGCCTCTTATGCAGTGCCCCCAGTAGAGGTAGTGCCTCTTATGCAGTGCCTCCAGTAGTGGTAGTGCCTCTTATGCAGTGCCTCCAGTAGTGGTAGTGCCTCTTATGCAGTGCCTCCAGTAGTGGTAGTGCCTCTTATGCAGTGCCTCCAGTAGTGGTAGTGCCTCTTATGCAGTGCCCTCAGTAGTGGTAGTGCCCCTTATGCAGTGCCCTCAGTAGTGGTAGTGCCCCATATGCAGTGCCTCCAGTAGTGGTAGTGCCCGTTATGCAGTGCCTCCAGTAGAGGTAGTGCCCCTTATGCAGTGCCTCCAGTAGTAGTAGTACCTCTTATGCAGTGCCCTCAGTAGTGGTAGTGCCTCTTATGCAGTGCCTCCAGTAGTAGTAGTTCTCCTTATGCAGTGCCCCCAGTTGTGGTAGTGCCCCTTATGTAGTGCCTCCAGTAGTGGTAGTGCCCCTTATGCAGTGCCTCCAGTAGTGGTAGGGCCCGTTATGCAGTGCCTCCAGTAGTGGTAGTGCCCCTTATGCAGTGCCTCCAGTAGTGGTAGTGCCTCTTATGCAGTGCCCTCAGTAGTGGTAGTGCCTCTTATGCAGTGTCCACAGTAGTGTTAGTGCCTCTTATGCAGTGCCCCCAGTAGTAGTAGTGCTCCTTATGCAGTGCCCCCAGTAGTGGTAGTGCCCCTTATGCAGTGCCTCCAGTAGTGGTAGTGCCCGTTATGAAGTGCCTCCAGTAGTGGTAGTGCCCCTTATGCAGTGCCTCCAGTAGTAGTAGTGCCTCTTATGCAGTGCCCTCAGTAGTGGTAGTGCCCCTTATGCAGTGCCTCCAGTAGTGGTAGTGCCCCTTATGCAGTGCCTCCAGTACTAGTAGTGCCTCTTATGCAGTGCCTCCAGTAGTAGTACTACCTCTTATGCAGTTCCCGCAGTAGTAGTAGTGCTCCTAATGCAGTGCCCCCAGTAGTGGTAGTGCCCCTTATGCAGTGCCTCCAGTAGTGGTAGTGCCCCTTATGCAGTGCCTCCAGTAGTGGTAGTGCCTCTTATGCAGTGCCCCCATCAGTGGTAGTGCCCTTTATGCAGTGCCTCCAGTAGTGGTAGTGCTCCTTATGCAGTGCCTCCAGTAGTGGTAGTGCCTCTTATGCAGTGCCCACAGTAGTGGTAGTGCCTCTTATGCAGTGCCTCCAGTAGTGGTAGTGCTCCTTATGCAGTGCCCACAGTAGTGGTAGTGCCCTTTATGCAGTGCCTCCAGTAGTGGTAGTGCCTCTTATGCAGTGCCTCCAGTAGTGGTAGTGCCCCTTATGCAGTGCCCCCAGTAGTGGTAGTGCCTCTTATGCAGTGCCTCCAGTAGTGGTAGTGCCCCTTATGCAGTGCCCCCAGTAGTGGTAGTGCCCCTTATGTAGTGCCTCCAGTAGTAGTAGTGCCTCTTATGCAGTGCCCCCAGTAGTGGTAGTGCCTCTTATGCAGTGCCCCCAGTAGTGGTAGTGCCTCTTATGCAGTGCCCCCAGTAGTAGTAGTGCTCCTTATGCAGTGCCCCCAGTAGTGGTAGTGCCCCTTATGCAGTGCCTCCAGTAGTGGTAGTGCCCGTTATGCAGTGCCTCCAGTAGTGGTAGTGCCCCTTATGCAGTGCCTCCAGTAGTAGTAGTGCCTCTTATGCAGTGCCTCCAGTAGTAGTAGTGCTCCTAATGCAGTGCCCCCAGCAGTGGTAGTGCCCCTTATGTAGTGCCTCCAGTAGTGGTAGTGCCCCTTATGCAGTGCCTCCAGTAGTAGTAGTGCCTCTTATGCAGTGCCTCCAGTAGTAGTAGTGCCTCTTATGCAGTGCCTCCAGTAGTGGTAGTGCCTCTTATGCAGTGCCCCCATCAGTGGTAGTGCCCTTTATGCAGTGCCTCCAGTAGTGGTTAGTGCTCCTTATGCAGTGCCTCCGGTAGTGGTAGTGCCTCTTATGCAGTGCCCTCAGTAGTGGTAGTGCCTCTTATGCAGTGCCCTCAGTAGTGGTAGTGCCTCTTATGCAGTGCCTCCAGTAGTGGTAGTGTCTCTTTTGCAGTGCCTCCAGTAGTGGTAGTGCCCCTTATGCAGTGCCCCCAGTAGTGGTAGTGCCCCTTATGCAGTGCCCCCAGTAGTGGTAGTGTCTCTTATGCAGTGCCCTCAGTAGTGGTAGTGCCCCTTATGCAGTGCCCCCAGTAGTGGTAGTGCCTCTTATGCAGTGCCTCCAGTAGTAGTAGTGCCTCTTATGCAGTTCCCCCAGTAGTGGTAGTGCCCCTTATGCAGTGCCCCCAGTAGTGGTAGTGCCCCTTATGCAGTGCCCCCAGTAGTGGTAGTGCCTCTTATGCAGTGCCTCCAGTAGTGGTAGTGCCTCTTATGCAGTGCCCTCAGTAGTGGTAGTGCCTCTTATGCAGTGCCTCCAGTAGTGGTAGTGTCTCTTATGCAGTGCCCCCAGTAGTGGTAGTGCCCCTTATGCAGTGCCCCCAGTAGTGGTAGTGTCTCTTATGCAGTGCCCTCAGTAGTGGTAGTGCCCCTTATGTAGTGCCCCCAGTAGTGGTAGTGCCTCTTATGCAGTGCCTCCAGTAGTAGTAGTGCCTCTTATGCAGTGCCCCCAGTAGTGGTAGTGCCCCTTATGAAGTGCCTCCAGTAGTGGTAGAGTCCCTTATGCAGTGCCCCCAGTAGTGGTAGTGCCTCTTATGCAGTGCCTCCAGTAGTAGTAGTGCCTCTTATGCAGCGCCCCCAGTAGTGGTAGTGCCCCTTATGCAGCGCCTCCAGTAGTGGTAGTGCTCCTTATGCAGCACCTCCAGTAGTGGTAGTGCCTCTTATGCAGTGCCTCCAGTAGTAGTAGTGGTCCTTATGCAGTGCCCCCAGTAGTGGTAGTGCCCTTTATGCAGTGCCTCCAGTAGTGGTAGTGCCTCTTATGCAGTGCCTCCAGTAGTGGTAGTGCCCCTTATGCAGTGCCCACAGTAGTGGTAGTGCCCTTTATGCAGTGCCTCCAGTAGTGGTAGTGCCCCTTATGCAGTGCCTCCAGTAGTGGTAGTGCCTCTTATGCAGTTCCCTCAGTAGTGGTAGTGCCTCTTATTCAGTGCCCCCATCAGTGGTAGTGCCCTTTATGCAGTGCCTCCAGAAGTGGTTAGTGCTCCTTATGCAGTGCCTCCAGTAGTGGTAGTGCCTCTTATGCAGTGCCCTCAGTAGTGGTAGTGCCTCTTATGCAGTGCCTCCAGTAGTGGTAGTGTCTCTTATGCAGTGCCTCCAGTAGTGGTAGTGCCCCTTATGCAGTGCCCCCAGTAGTGGTAGTGCCTCTTATGCAGTGCCCCCAGTAGTGGTAGTGCCCCTTATGCAGTGCCTCCAGTAGTGGTAGTGCCCCTTATGCAGTGCCCCCAGTAGTGGTAGTGCCTCTTATGCAGTGCCTCCAGTAGTGGTAGTGTCTCTTATGCAGTGCCTCCAGTAGTGGTAGTGCCCCTTATGCAGTGCCCCCAGTAGTGGTAGTGTCTCTTATGCAGTGCCCTCAGTAGTAGTAGTGCCTCTTATGCAGTGCCCCCAGTAGTGGTAGTGCCCCTTATGCAGTGCCTCCAGTAGTGGTAGTGCCCCTTATGCAGTGCCCCCAGTAGTGGTAGTGCCTCTTATGCAGCGCCTCCAGTAGTAGTAGTGCCTCTTATGCAGCGCCCCCAGTAGTGGTAGTGCCCCTTATGCAGCACCTCCAGTAGTGGTAGTGCTCCTTATGCAGCGCCTCCAGTAGTGGTAGTGACTCTTATGCAGTGCCTCCAGTAGTAGTAGTGGTCCTTATGCAGTGCCCCCAGTAGTGGTAGTGCCCTTTATGCAGTGCCTCCAGTAGTGGTAGTGCCTCTTATGCAGTGCCTCCAGTAGTGGTAGTGCCCCTTATGCAGTGCCCCCAGTAGTGGTAGTGCCTCTTATGCAGTGCCTCCAGTAGTGGTAGTGCCCCTTATGCAGTGCCTCCAGTAGTAGTAGTACCTCTTATGCTGTGCCCTCAGTAGTGGTAGTGCCTCTTATGCAGTGCCTCCAGTAGTGGTAGTTCTCCTTATGCAGTGCCCCCAGTTGTGGTAGTGCCCCATATGCAGTGCCTCCAGTAGTGGTAGTGCCCGTTATGCAGTGCCTCCAGTAGAGCTAGTGCCCCTTATGCAGTGCCTCCAGTAGTAGTAGTACCTCTTATGCAGTGCCCTCAGTGGTGGTAGTGCCTCTTATGCAGTGCCTCCAGTAGTAGTAGTTCTCCTTATGCAGTGCCCCCAGTTGTGGTAGTGCCCCTTATGTAGTGCCTCCAGTAGTGGTAGTGCCCCTTATGCAGTGCCTCCAGTAGTGGTAGGGCCCGTTATGCAGTGCCTCCAGTAGTGGTAGTGCCCCTTATGCAGTGCCTCCAGTAGTGGTAGTGCCTCTTATGCAGTGCTCTCAGTAGTGGTAGTGCCTCTTATACAGTGTCCACAGTAGTGTTAGTGCCTCTTATGCAGTGCCCCCAGTAGTAGTAGTGCTCCTTATGCAGTGCCCCTAGTAGTGGTAGTGCCCCTTATGCAGTGCCTCCAGTAGTGGTAGTGCCCGTTATGAAGTGCCTCCAGTAGTGGTAGTGCCCCTTATGCAGTGTCTCAAGTAGTAGTAGTGCCTCTTATGCAGTGCCCTCAGTAGTGGTAGTGCCCCTTAAGCAGTGCCTCCAGTAGTGGTAGTGCCCCTTATGCAGTGCCTCCAGTACTAGTAGTGCCTCTTATGCAGTGCCTCCAGTAGTAGTACTACCTCTTATGCAGTGCCCGCAGTAGTAGTAGTGCTCCTAATGCAGTGCCCCCAGTAGTGGTAGTGCCCCTTATGCAGTGCCTCCAGTAGTGGTAGTGCCCCTTATGCAGTGCCTCCAGTAGTGGTAGTGCCTCTTATGCAGTGCCCCCATCAGTGGTAGTGCCTTTTATGCAGTGCCTCCAGTAGTGGTAGTGCTCCTTATGCAGTGCCTCCAGTAGTGGTAGTGCCTCTTATGCAGTGCCCACAGTAGTGGTAGTGCCTCTTATGCAGTGCCTCCAGTAGTGGTAGTGCTCCTTATGCAGTGCCCACAGTAGTGGTAGTGCCCTTTATGCAGTGCCTCCAGTAGTGGTAGTGCCTCTTATGCAGTGCCTCCAGTAGTGGTAGTGCCCCTTATGCATTGCCCCCGGTAGTGGTAGTGCCTCTTATGCAGTGCCTCCAGTAGTGGTAGTGCCCCTTATGCAGTGCCCCCAGTAGTGGTAGTGCCCCTTATGTAGTGCCTCCAGTAGTAGTAGTGCCTCTTATGCAGTGCCCCCAGTAGTGGTAGTGCCTCTTATGCAGTGCCCCCAGTAGTGGTAGTGCCTCTTATGCAGTGCCCCCAGTAGTAGTATTGCTCCTTATGCAGTGCCCCCAGTAGTGGTAGTGCCCCTTATGCAGTGCCTCCAGTAGTGGTAGTGCCCGTTATGCAGTGCCTCCAGTAGTGGTAGTGCCCCTTATGCAGTGCCTCCAGTAGTAGTAGTGCCTCTTATGCAGTGCCTCCAGTAGTAGTAGTGCTCCTAATGCAGTGCCCCCAGTAGTGGTAGTGCCCCTTATGTAGTGCCTCCAGTAGTGGTAGTGCCCCTTATGCAGTGTCTCCAGTAGTGGTAGTGCCTCTTATGCAGTGCCCTCAGTAGTGGTAGTGCCTCTTATGCAGTGCCCCCATCAGTGGTAGTGCCCTTTATGCAGTGCCTCCAGTAGTGGTTAGTGCTCCTTATGCAGTGCCTCCGGTAGTGGTAGTGCCTCTTATGCAGTGCCCTCAGTAGTGGTAGTGCCTCTTATGCAGTGCCTCCAGTAGTGGTAGTGTCTCTTTTGCAGTGCCTCCAGTAGTGGTAGTGCCCCTTATGCAGTGCCCCCAGTAGTGGTAGTGTATCTTATGCAGTGCCCTCAGTAGTGGTAGTGCCCCTTATGCAGTGCCCCCAGTAGTGGTAGTGCCTCTTATGCAGTGCCTCCAGTAGTAGTAGTGCCTCTTATGCAGTTCCCCCAGTAGTGGTAGTGCCCCTTATGCAGTGCCTCCAGTAGTGGTAGTGCCCCTTATGCAGTGCCCCCAGTAGTGGTAGTGCCTCTTATGCAGTGCCTCCAGTAGTGGTAGTGCCTCTTATGCAGTGCCCTCAGTAGTGGTAGTGCCTCTTATGCAGTGCCTCCAGTAGTGGTAGTGTCTCTTATGCAGTGCCTCCAGTAGTGGTAGTGCCCCTTATGCAGTGCCCCCAGTAGTGGTAGTGCCCCTTATGCAGTGCCTCCAGTAGTGGTAGTGCCCCTTTTGCAGTGCCTCCAGTAGTGGTAGTGCCCCTTATGCAGTGCCCCCAGAAGTAGTAGTGCTCCTTATGCAGTGCCCACAGTAGTGGTAGTGCCCTTTATGCAGTGCCTCCTGTAGTGGTAGTGCCTCTTATGCAGTGCCTCCAGTAGTGGTAGTGCTCCTTATGCAGTGCCCCCAGTAGTGGTAGTGCCTCTTATGCAGTGCCTCCAGTAGTGGTAGTGCCCCTTATGCAGTGCCCCCAGTAGTGGTAGTGCCCCTTATGTAGTGGCTCCAGTAGTAGTAGTGCCTCTTATGCAGTGCCCCCAGTAGTGGTAGTGCCTCTTACGCAGTGCCCCCAGTAGTGGTAGTGCCTCTTACGCAGTGCCCCCAGAAGTGGTAGTGCCTCTTATGCATTGCCTCCAGTAGTGATAGTGCCTCTTATGCAGTGCCTCCAGTAGTAGTAGTGCCTCTTATGCAGTGCCTCCAGTAGTGGTAGTGCCTCTTATGCAGTGCCTCCAGTAGTGGTAGTGCCTCTTATGCAGTGCCCTCAGTAGTGGTAGTGCCCCATATGCAGTGCCTCCAGTAGTGGTAGTGCCCCATATGCAGTGCCTCCAGTAGTGGTAGTGCCCGTTATGCAGTGCCTCCAGTAGTAGTAGTGCCCCTTATGCAGTGCCTCCAGTAGTAGTAGTACCTCTTATGCAGTGCCCTCAGTAGTGGTAGTGCCTCTTATGCAGTGCCTCCAGTAGTAGTAGTTCTCCTTATGCAGTGCCCCCAGTTGTGGTAGTGCCCCTTATGCAGTGCCTCCAGTAGTGGTAGTGCCCCTTATGCAGTGACTCCAGTAGTGGTAGTGCCCCTTATGCAGTGCCCCCAGTAGTGGTAGTGCCTCTTATGCAGTGCCCTCAGTAGTGGTAGTGCCTCTTATGCAGTGCCTCCAGTAGTAGTAGTGCTCCTTATGCAGTGCCCCCTGTAGTGGTAGTGCCCCTTATGCAGTGCCTCCAGTAGTGGTAGTGCCCATTATGCAGTGCCTCCAGAAGTGGTAGTGCTCCTTATGCAGTGCCTCCAGTAGTGGTAGTGCCTCTTATGCAGTGCCCTCAGTAGTGGTAGTGCCTCTTATGCAGTGCCTCCAGTAGTGGTAGTGTCTCTTATGCAGTGCCTCCAGTAGTGGTAGTGCCCCTTATGCAGTGCCCCGAGTAGTGGTAGTGCCTCTTATGCAGTGCCCTCAGTAGTGGTAGTGCCCCTTATGCAGTGCCCCCAGTAGTGGTAGTGCCTCTTATGCAGTGCCTCCAGTAGTGGTAGTGCCTCTTATGCAGTGCCCTCAGTAGTGGTAGTGCCTCTTATGCAGTGCCTCCAGTAGTGGTAGTGTCTCTTATGCAGTGCCCCCAGTAGTGGTAGTGCCCCTTATGCAGTGCCCCCAGTAGTGGTAGTGTCTCTTATGCAGTGCCCTCAGTAGTGGTAGTGCCCCTTATGTAGTGCCCCCAGTAGTGGTAGTGCCTCTTATGCAGTGCCTCCAGTAGTAGTAGTGCCTCTTATGCAGTGCCCCCAGTAGTGGTAGTGCCCCTTATGAAGTGCCTCCAGTAGTGGTAGTGTCCCTTATGCAGTGCCCCCAGTAGTGGTAGTGCCTCTTATGCAGTGCCTCCAGTAGTAGTAGTGCCTCTTATGCAGCGCCCCCAGTAGTGGTAGTGCCCCTTATGCAGCGCCTCCAGTAGTGGTAGTGCTCCTTATGCAGCACCTCCAGTAGTGGTAGTGCCTCTTATGCAGTGCCTCCAGTAGTAGTAGTGGTCCTTATGCAGTGCCCCCAGTAGTGGTAGTGCCCTTTATGCAGTGCCTCCAGTAGTGGTAGTGCCTCTTATGCAGTGCCTCCAGTAGTGGTAGTGCCCCTTATGCAGTGCCCACAGTAGTGGTAGTGCCCTTCATGCAGTGCCTCCAGTAGTGGTAGTGCCCCTTATGCAGTGCCTCCAGTAGTGGTAGTGCCTCTTATGCAGTGCCCTCAGTAGTGGTAGTGCCTCTTATTCAGTGCCCCCATCAGTGGTAGTGCCCTTTATGCAGTGCCTCCAGAAGTGGTTAGTGCTCCTTATGCAGTGCCTCCAGTAGTGGTAGTGCCTCTTATGCAGTGCCCTCAGTAGTGGTAGTGCCTCTTATGCAGTGCCTCCAGTAGTGGTAGTGTCTCTTATGCAGTGCCTCCAGTAGTGGTATTGCCCCTTATGCAGTGCCCCCAGTAGTGGTAGTGCCTCTTATGCAGTGCCCCCAGTAGTGGTAGTGCCCCTTATGCAGTGCCTCCAGTAGTGGTAGTGCCCCTTATGCAGTGCCCCCAGTAGTGGTAGTGCCTCTTATGCAGTGCCTCCAGTAGTGGTAGTGTCTCTTATGCAGTGCCTCCAGTAGTGGTAGTGCCCCTTATGCAGTGCCCCCAGTAGTGGTAGTGTCTCTTATGCAGTGCCCTCAGTAGTAGTAGTGCCTCTTATGCAGTGCCCCCAGTAGTGGTAGTGCCCCTTATGCAATGCCTCCAGTAGTGGTAGTGCCCCTTATGCAGTGCCCCCAGTAGTGGTAGTGCCTCTTATGCAGCGCCTCCAGTAGTAGTAGTGCCTCTTATGCAGCGCCCCCAGTAGTGGTAGTGCCCCTTATGCAGCACCTCCAGTAGTGGTAGTGCTCCTTATGCAGCGCCTCCAGTAGTGGTAGTGCCTCTTATGCAGTGCCTCCAGTAGTAGTAGTGGTCCTTATGCAGTGCCCCCAGTAGTGGTAGTGCCCTTTATGCAGTGCCTCCAGTAGTGGTAGTGCCTCTTATGCAGTGCCTCCAGTAGTGGTAGTGCCCCTTATGCAGTGCCCCCAGTAGTGGTAGTGCCTCTTATGCAGTGCCTCCAGTAGTGGTAGTGCCCCTTATGCAGTGCCTCCAGTAGTAGTAGTACCTCTTATGCAGTGCCCTCAGTAGTGGTAGTGCCTCTTATGCAGTGCCTCCAGTAGTGGTAGTTCTCCTTATGCAGTGCCCCCAGTTGTGGTAGTGCCCCATATGCAGTGCCTCCAGTAGTGGTAGTGCCCGTTATGCAGTGCCTCCAGTAGAGCTAGTGCCCCTTATGCAGTGCCTCCAGTAGTAGTAGTACCTCTTATGCAGTGCCCTCAGTAGTGGTAGTGCCTCTTATGCAGTGCCTCCAGTAGTAGTAGTTCTCCTTATGCAGTGCCCCCAGTTGTGGTAGTGCCCCTTATGTAGTGCCTCCAGTAGTGGTAGTGCCCCTTATGCAGTGCCTCCAGTAGTGGTAGGGCCCGTTATGCAGTGCCTCCAGTAGTGGTAGTGCCCCTTATGCAGTGCCTCCAGTAGTGGTAGTGCCTCTTATGCAGTGCTCTCAGTAGTGGTAGTGCCTCTTATACAGTGTCCACAGTAGTGTTAGTGCCTCTTATGCAGTGCCCCCAGTAGTAGTAGTGCTCCTTATGCAGTGCCCCTAGTAGTGGTAGTGCCCCTTATGCAGTGCCTCCAGTAGTGGTAGTGCCCGTTATGAAGTGCCTCAAGTAGTAGTAGTGCCTCTTATGCAGTGCCCTCAGTAGTGGTAGTGCCCCTTAAGCAGTGCCTCCAGTAGTGGTAGTGCCCCTTATGCAGTGCCTCCAGTACTAGTAGTGCCTCTTATGCAGTGCCTCCAGTAGTAGTACTACCTCTTATGCAGTGCCCGCAGTAGTAGTAGTGCTCCTAATGCAGTGCCCCCAGTAGTGGTAGTGCCCCTTATGCAGTGCCTCCAGTAGTGGTAGTGCCCCTTATGCAGTGCCTCCAGTAGTGGTAGTGCCTCTTATGCAGTGCCCCCATCAGTGGTAGTGCCTTTTATGCAGTGCCTCCAGTAGTGGTAGTGCTCCTTATGCAGTGCCTCCAGTAGTGGTAGTGCCTCTTATGCAGTGCCCACAGTAGTGGTAGTGCCTCTTATGCAGTGCCTCCAGTAGTGGTAGTGCTCCTTATGCAGTGCCCACAGTAGTGGTAGTGCCCTTTATGCAGTGCCTCCAGTAGTGGTAGTGCCTCTTATGCAGTGCCTCCAGTAGTGGTAGTGCCCCTTATGCATTGCCCCCGGTAGTGGTAGTGCCTCTTATGCAGTGCCTCCAGTAGTGGTAGTGCCCCTTATGCAGTGCCCCCAGTAGTGGTAGTGCCCCTTATGTAGTGCCTCCAGTAGTAGTAGTGCCTCTTATGCAGTGCCCCCAGTAGTGGTAGTGCCTCTTATGCAGTGCCCCCAGTAGTGGTAGTGCCTCTTATGCAGTGCCCCCAGTAGTAGTATTGCTCCTTATGCAGTGCCCCCAGTAGTGGTAGTGCCCCTTATGCAGTGCCTCCAGTAGTGGTAGTGCCCGTTATGCAGTGCCTCCAGTAGTGGTAGTGCCCCTTATGCAGTGCCTCCAGTAGTAGTAGTGCCTCTTATGCAGTGCCTCCAGTAGTAGTAGTGCTCCTAATGCAGTGCCCCCAGTAGTGGTAGTGCCCCTTATGTAGTGCCTCCAGTAGTGGTAGTGCCCCTTATGCAGTGTCTCCAGTAGTGGTAGTGCCTCTTATGCAGTGCCCTCAGTAGTGGTAGTGCCTCTTATGCAGTGCCCCCATCAGTGGTAGTGCCCTTTATGCAGTGCCTCCAGTAGTGGTTAGTGCTCCTTATGCAGTGCCTCCGGTAGTGGTAGTGCCTCTTATGCAGTGCCCTCAGTAGTGGTAGTGCCTCTTATGCAGTGCCTCCAGTAGTGGTAGTGTCTCTTTTGCAGTGCCTCCAGTAGTGGTAGTGCCCCTTATGCAGTGCCCCCAGTAGTGGTAGTGTCTCTTATGCAGTGCCCTCAGTAGTGGTAGTGCCCCTTATGCAGTGCCCCCAGTAGTGGTAGTGCCTCTTATGCAGTGCCTCCAGTAGTAGTAGTGCCTCTTATGCAGTTCCCCCAGTAGTGGTAGTGCCCCTTATGCAGTGCCTCCAGTAGTGGTAGTGCCCCTTATGCAGTGCCCCCAGTAGTGGTAGTGCCTCTTATGCAGTGCCTCCAGTAGTGGTAGTGCCTCTTATGCAGTGCCCTCAGTAGTGGTAGTGCCTCTTATGCAGTGCCTCCAGTAGTGGTAGTGTATCTTATGCAGTGCCTCCAGTAGTGGTAGTGCCCCTTATGCAGTGCCCCCAGTAGTGGTAGTGCCCCTTATGCAGTGCCTCCAGTAGTGGTAGTGCCCCTTATGCAGTGCCTCCAGTAGTGGTAGTGCCCCTTATGCAGTGCCCCCAGAAGTAGTAGTGCTCCTTATGCAGTGCTCACAGTAGTGGTAGTGCCCTTTATGCAGTGCCTCCTGTAGTGGTAGTGCCTCTTATGCAGTGCCTCCAGTAGTGGTAGTGCTCCTTATGCAGTGCCCCCAGTAGTGGTAGTGCCTCTTATGCAGTGCCTCCAGTAGTGGTAGTGCCCCTTATGCAGTGCCCCCAGTAGTGGTAGTGCCCCTTATGTAGTGGCTCCAGTAGTAGTAGTGCCTCTTATGCAGTGCCCCCAGTAGTGGTAGTGCCTCTTACGCAGTGCCCCCAGTAGTGGTAGTGCCTCTTACGCAGTGCCCCCAGAAGTGGTAGTGCCTCTTATGCATTGCCTCCAGTAGTGGTAGTGCCTCTTATGCAGTGCCTCCAGTAGTGGTAGTGCCTCTTATGCAGTGCCTCCAGTAGTGGTAGTGCCTCTTATGCAGTGCCTCCAGTAGTGGTAGTGCCTCTTATGCAGTGCCCTCAGTAGTGGTAGTGCCCCATATGCAGTGCCTCCAGTAGTGGTAGTGCCCCATATGCAGTGCCTCCAGTAGTGGTAGTGCCCGTTATGCAGTGCCTCCAGTAGTAGTAGTGCCCCTTATGCAGTGCCTCCAGTAGTAGTAGTACCTCTTATGCAGTGCCCTCAGTAGTGGTAGTGCCTCTTATGCAGTGCCTCCAGTAGTAGTAGTTCTCCTTATGCAGTGCCCCCAGTTGTGGTAGTGCCCCTTATGCAGTGCCTCCAGTAGTGGTAGTGCCCCTTATGCAGTGACTCCAGTAGTGGTAGTGCCCCTTATGCAGTGCCCCCAGTAGTGGTAGTGCCTCTTATGCAGTGCCCTCAGTAGTGGTAGTGCCTCTTATGCAGTGCCTCCAGTAGTAGTAGTGCTCCTTATGCAGTGCCCCCTGTAGTGGTAGTGCCCCTTATGCAGTGCCTCCAGTAGTGGTAGTGCCCATTATGCAGTGCCTCCAGAAGGGGTAGTGCTCCTTATGCAGTGCCTCCAGTAGTGGTAGTGCCTCTTATGCAGTGCCCTCAGTAGTGGTAGTGCCTCTTATGCAGTGCCTCCAGTAGTGGTAGTGTCTCTTATGCAGTGCCTCCAGTAGTGGCAGTGCCCCTTATGCAGTGCCCCGAGTAGTGGTAGTGCCTCTTATGCAGTGCCCTCAGTAGTGGTAGTGCCCCTTATGCAGTGCCCCCAGTAGTGGTAGTGCCTCTTATGCAGTGCCTCCAGTAGCGGTAGTGCCTCTTATGCAGTGCCCCCAGTAGCGGTAGTGCCCCTTATGCAGTGCCTCCAGTAGTGGTAGTGCCCCTTATGCAGTGCCCCCAGTAGTGGTAGTGCCTCTTATGCAGTGCCTCCAGTAGTAGTAATGCCTCTTATGCAGCGCCCCCAGTAGTGGTAGTGCCCCTTATGCAGCGCCTCCAGTAGTGGTAGTGCTCCTTATGCAGTGCCTCCAGTAGTGGTAGTGCCTCTTATGCAGTGTCCCCAGTAGTAGTAGTGCTCCTTATGCAGTGCCCCCTGTAGTGGTAGTGCCCTTTATGCAGTGCCTCCAGTAGTGGTAGTGCCTCTTATGCAGTGCCTCCAGTAGTGGTAGTGCTCCTTATGCAGTGCCCCCAGTAGTGGTAGTGCCTCTTATGTAGTGCCTCCAGTAGTGGTAGTGCCTCTTATGCAGTGCCCACAGTAGTGGTAGTGCCTCTTATGCAGTGCCTCCAGTAGTGGTAGTGCCACTTATGCAGTGCCTCCAGTAGTGGTAGTGCTCCTTATGCAGTGCCCACAGTAGTGGTAGTGCCCTTTATGCAGTGCCTCCAGTAGTGGTAGTGCCTCTTATGCAGTGCCTCCAGTAGTGGTAGTGCCCCTTATGCAGTGCCCCCAGTTGTGGTAGTGTCTCTTATGCAGTGCCTCCAGTAGTGGTAGTGCCCCTTATGCAGTGCCCCCAGTAGTGGTAGTGCCCCTTATGTAGTGCCCCAAGTAGTGGTAGTGCCTCTTATGCAGTGCCTCCAGTAGTGGTAGTGCCTCTTATGCAGTGCCCCCAGTAGAGGTACTGCCTCTTATGCAGTGCCTCCAGTAGTGGTAGTGCCTCTTATGCAGTGCCTCCAGTAGTGGTAGTGCCTCTTATGCAGTGCCTCCAGTAGTGGTAGTGCCTCTTATGCAGTGCCTCCAGTAGTGGTAGTGCCTCTTATGCAGTGCCCTCAGTAGTGGTAATGCCCCTTATGCAGTGCCCTCAGTAGTGGTAGTGCCCCATATGCAGTGCCTCCAGTAGTGGTAGTGCCCGTTATGCAGTGCCTCCAGTAGAGGTAGTGCCCCTTATGCAGTGCCTCCAGTAGTAGTAGTACCTCTTATGCAGTGCCCTCAGTAGTGGTAGTGCCTCTTATGCAGTGCCTCCAGTAGTAGTAGTTCTCCTTATGCAGTGCCCCCAGTTGTGGTAGTGCCCCTTATGTAGTGCCTCCAGTAGTGGTAGTGCCCCTTATGCAGTGCCTCCAGTAGTGGTAGGGCCCGTTATGCAGTGCCTCCAGTAGTGGTAGTGCCCCTTATGCAGTGCCTCCAGTAGTGGTAGTGCCTCTTATGCAGTGCCCTCAGTAGTGGTAGTGCCTCTTATGCAGTGTCCACAGTAGTGTTAGTGCCTCTTATGCAGTGCCCCCAGTAGTAGTAGTGCTCCTTATGCAGTGCCCCCAGTAGTGGTAGTGCCCCTTATGCAGTGCCTCCAGTAGTGGTAGTGCCCGTTATGAAGTGCCTCCAGTAGTGGTAGTGCCCCTTATGCAGTGCCTCCAGTAGTAGTAGTGCCTCTTATGCAGTGCCCTCAGTAGTGGTAGTGCCCCTTATGCAGTGCCTCCAGTAGTGGTAGTGCCCCTTATGCAGTGCCTCCAGTACTAGTAGTGCCTCTTATGCAGTGCCTCCAGTAGTAGTACTACCTCTTATGCAGTTCCCGCAGTAGTAGTAGTGCTCCTAATGCAGTGCCCCCAGTAATGGTAGTGCCCCTTATGCAGTGCCTCCAGTAGTGGTAGTGCCCCTTATGCAGTGCCTCCAGTAGTGGTAGTGCCTCTTATGCAGTGCCCCCATCAGTGGTAGTGCCCTTTATGCAGTGCCTCCAGTAGTGGTAGTGCTCCTTATGCAGTGCCTCCAGTAGTGGTAGTGCCTCTTATGCAGTGCCCACAGTAGTGGTAGTGCCTCTTATGCAGTGCCTCCAGTAGTGGTAGTGCTCCTTATGCAGTGCCCACAGTAGTGGTAGTGCCCTTTATGCAGTGCCTCCAGTAGTGGTAGTGCCTCTTATGCAGTGCCTCCAGTAGTGGTAGTGCCCCTTATGCAGTGCCCCCAGTAGTGGTAGTGCCTCTTATGCAGTGCCTCCAGTAGTGGTAGTGCCCCTTATGCAGTGCCCCCAGTAGTGGTAGTGCCCCTTATGTAGTGCCTCCAGTAGTAGTAGTGCCTCTTATGCAGTGCCCCCAGTAGTGGTAGTGCCTCTTATGCAGTGCCCCCAGTAGTGGTAGTGCCTCTTATGCAGTGCCCCCAGTAGTAGTAGTGCTCCTTATGCAGTGCCCCCAGTAGTGGTAGTGCCCCTTATGCAGTGCCTCCAGTAGTGGTAGTGCCCGTTATGCAGTGCCTCCAGTAGTGGTAGTGCCCCTTATGCAGTGCCTCCAGTAGTAGTAGTGCCTCTTATGCAGTGCCTCCAGTAGTAGTAGTGCTCCTAATGCAGTGCCCCCAGTAGTGGTAGTGCCCCTTATGTAGTGCCTCCAGTAGTGGTAGTGCCCCTTATGCAGTGCCTCCAGTAGTAGTAGTGCCTCTTATGCAGTGCCTCCAGTAGTAGTAGTGCCTCTTATGCAGTGCCTCCAGTAGTAGTAGTGCCTCTTATGCAGTGCCCTCAGTAGTGGTAGTGCCTCTTATGCAGTGCCCCCATCAGTGGTAGTGCCCTTTATGCAGTGCCTCCAGTAGTGGTTAGTGCTCCTTATGCAGTGCCTCCGGTAGTGGTAGTGCCTCTTATGCAGTGCCCTCAGTAGTGGTAGTGCCTCTTATGCAGTGCCCTCAGTAGTGGTAGTGCCTCTTATGCAGTGCCTCCAGTAGTGGTAGTGTCTCTTTTGCAGTGCCTCCAGTAGTGGTAGTGCCCCTTATGCAGTGGCCCCAGTAGTGGTAGTGTCTCTTATGCAGTGCCCTCAGTAGTGGTAGTGCCCCTTATGCAGTGCCCCCAGTAGTGGTAGTGCCTCTTATGCAGTGCCTCCAGTAGTAGTAGTGCCTCTTATGCAGTTCCCTCAGTAGTGGTAGTGCCCCTTATTCAGTGCCCCCAGTAGTGGTAGTGCCCCTTATGCAGTGCCCCCAGTAGTGGTAGTGCCTCTTATGCAGTGCCTCCAGTAGTGGTAGTGCCTCTTATGCAGTGCCCTCAGTAGTGGTAGTGCCTCTTATGCAGTGCCTCCAGTAGTGGTAGTGTCTCTTATGCAGTGCCCCCAGTAGTGGTAGTGCCCCTTATGCAGTGCCCCCAGTAGTGGTAGTGTCTCTTATGCAGTGCCCTCAGTAGTGGTAGTGCCCCTTATGTAGTGCCCCCAGTAGTGGTAGTGCCTCTTATGCAGTGCCTCCAGTAGTAGTAGTGCCTCTTATGCAGTGCCCCCAGTAGTGGTAGTGCCCCTTATGAAGTGCCTCCAGTAGTGGTAGTGTCCCTTATGCAGTGCCCCCAGTAGTGGTAGTGCCTCTTATGCAGTGCCTCCAGTAGTAGTAGTGCCTCTTATGCAGCGCCCCCAGTAGTGGTAGTGCCCCTTATGCAGCGCCTCCAGTAGTGGTAGTGCTCCTTATGCAGCACCTCCAGTAGTGGTAGTGCCTCTTATGCAGTGCCTCCAGTAGTAGTAGTGGTCCTTATGCAGTGCCCCCAGTAGTGGTAGTGCCCTTTATGCAGTGCCTCCAGTAGTGGTAGTGCCTCTTATGCAGTGCCTCCAGTAGTGGTAGTGCCCCTTATGCAGTGCCCACAGTAGTGGTAGTGCCCTTTATGCAGTGCCTCCAGTAGTGGTAGTGCCCCTTATGCAGTGCCTCCAGTAGTGGTAGTGCCTCTTATGCAGTGCCCTCAGTAGTGGTAGTGCCTCTTATTCAGTGCCCCCATCAGTGGTAGTGCCCTTTATGCAGTGCCTCCAGAAGTGGTTAGTGCTCCTTATGCAGTGCCTCCAGTAGTGGTAGTGCCTCTTATGCAGTGCCCTCAGTAGTGGTAGTGCCTCTTATGCAGTGCCTCCAGTAGTGGTAGTGTCTCTTATGCAGTGCCTCCAGTAGTGGTAGTGCCCCTTATGCAGTGCCCCCAGTAGTGGTAGTGCCTCTTATGCAGTGCCCCCAGTAGTGGTAGTGCCCCTTATGCAGTGCCTCCAGTAGTGGTAGTGCCCCTTATGCAGTGCCCCCAGTAGTGGTAGTGCCTCTTATGCAGTGCCTCCAGTAGTGGTAGTGTCTCTTATGCAGTGCCTCCAGTAGTGGTAGTGCCCCTTATGCAGTGCCCCCAGTAGTGGTAGTGTCTCTTATGCAGTGCCCTCAGTAGTAGTAGTGCCTCTTATGCAGTGCCCCCAGTAGTGGTAGTGCCCCTTATGCAGTGCCTCCAGTAGTGGTAGTGCCCCTTATGCAGTGCCCCCAGTAGTGGTAGTGCCTCTTATGCAGCGCCTCCAGTAGTAGTAGTGCCTCTTATGCAGTGCCCCCAGTAGTGGTAGTGCCCCTTATGCAGCACCTCCAGTAGTGGTAGTGCTCCTTATGCAGCGCCTCCAGTAGTGGTAGTGCCTCTTATGCAGTGCCTCCAGTAGTAGTAGTGGTCCTTATGCAGTGCCCCCAGTAGTGGTAGTGCCCTTTATGCAGTGCCTCCAGTAGTGGTAGTGCCTCTTATGCAGTGCCTCCAGTAGTGGTAGTGCCCCTTATGCAGTGCCCCCAGTAGTGGTAGTGCCTCTTATGCAGTGCCTCCAGTAGTGGTAGTGCCCCTTATGCAGTGCCTCCAGTAGTAGTAGTACCTCTTATGCAGTGCCCTCAGTAGTGGTAGTGCCTCTTCTGCAGTGCCTCCAGTTGTGGTAGTTCTCCTTATGCAGTGCCCCCAGTTGTGGTAGTGCCCCATATGCAGTGCCTCCAGTAGTGGTAGTGCCCGTTATGCAGTGCCTCCAGTAGAGCTAGTGCCCCTTATGCAGTGCCTCCAGTAGTAGTAGTACCTCTTATGCAGTGCCCCCAGTTGTGGTAGTGCCCCTTATGCAGTGCCTCCAGTAGTGGTAGTGCCCCTTATGCAGTGCCTCCAGTAGTGGTAGGGCCCGTTATGCAGTGCCTCCAGTAGTGGTAGTGCCCCTTATGCAGTGCCTCCAGTAGTGGTAGTGCCTCTTATGCAGTGCTCTCAGTAGTGGTAGTGCCTCTTATACAGTGTCCACAGTAGTGTTAGTGCCTCTTATGCAGTGCCCCCAGTAGTAGTAGTGCTCCTTATGCAGTGCCCCTAGTAGTGGTAGTGCCCCTTATGCAGTGCCTCCAGTAGTGGTAGTGCCCGTTATGAAGTTCCTCCAGTAGTGGTAGTGCCCCTTATGCAGTGTCTCAAGTAGTAGTAGTGCCTCTTATGCAGTGCCCTCAGTAGTGGTAGTGCCCCTTAAGCAGTGCCTCCAGTAGTGGTAGTGCCCCTTATGCAGTGCCTCCAGTACTAGTAGTGCCTCTTATGCAGTGCCTCCAGTAGTAGTACTACCTCTTATGCAGTGCCCGCAGTAGTAGTAGTGCTCCTAATGCAGTGCCCCCAGTAGTGGTAGTGCCCCTTATGCAGTGCCTCCAGTAGTGGTAGTGCCCCTTATGCAGTGCCTCCAGTAGTGGTAGTGCCTCTTATGCAGTGCCCCCATCAGTGGTAGTGCCTTTAATGCAGTGCCTCCAGTAGTGGTAGTGCTCCTTATGCAGTGCCTCCAGTAGTGGTAGTGCCTCTTATGCAGTGCCCACAGTAGTGGTAGTGCCTCTTATGCAGTGCCTCCAGTAGTGGTAGTGCTCCTTATGCAGTGCCCACAGTAGTGGTAGTGCCCTTTATGCAGTGCCTCCAGTAGTGGTAGTGCCTCTTATGCAGTGCCTCCAGTAGTGGTAGTGCCCCTTATGCATTGCCCCCGGTAGTGGTAGTGCCTCTTATGCAGTGCCTCCAGTAGTGGTAGTGCCCCTTATGCAGTGCCCCCAGTAGTGGTAGTGCCCCTTATGTAGTGCCTCCAGTAGTAGTAGTGCCTCTTATGCAGTGCCCCCAGTAGTGGTAGTGCCTCTTATGCAGTGCCCCCAGTAGTGGTAGTGCCTCTTATGCAGTGCCCCCAGTAGTAGTATTGCTCTTTATGCAGTGCCCCCAGTAGTGGTAGTGCCCCTTATGCAGTGCCTCCAGTAGTGGTAGTGCCCGTTATGCAGTGCCTCCAGTAGTGGTAGTGCCCCTTATGCAGTGCCTCCAGTAGTAGTAGTGCTTCTTATGCAGTGCCTCCAGTAGTAGTAGTGCTCCTAATGCAGTGCCCCCAGTAGTGGTAGTGCCCCTTATGTAGTGCCTCCAGTAGTGGTAGTGCCCCTTATGCAGTGTCTCCAGTAGTGGTAGTGCCTCTTATGCAGTGCCCTCAGTAGTGGTAGTGCCTCTTATGCAGTGCCCCCATCAGTGGTAGTGCCCTTTATGCAGTGCCTCCAGTAGTGGTTAGTGCTCCTTATGCAGTGCCTCCGGTAGTGGTAGTGCCTCTTATGCAGTGCCCTCAGTAGTGGTAGTGCCTCTTATGCAGTGCCTCCAGTAGTGGTAGTGTCTCTTTTGCAGTGCCTCCAGTAGTGGTAGTGCCCCTTATGCAGTGCCCCCAGTAGTGGTAGTGTCTCTTATGCAGTGCCCTCAGTAGTGGTAGTGCCCCTTATGCAGTGCCCCCAGTAGTGGTAGTGCCTCTTATGCAGTGCCTCCAGTAGTAGTAGTGCCTCTTATGCAGTTCCCCCAGTAGTGGTAGTGCCCCTTATGCAGTGCCTCCAGTAGTGGTAGTGCCCCTTATGCAGTGCCCCCAGTAGTGGTAGTGCCTCTTATGCAGTGCCTCCAGTAGTGGTAGTGCCTCTTATGCAGTGCCCTCAGTAGTGGTAGTGCCTCTTATGCAGTGCCTCCAGTAGTGGTAGTGTCTCTTATGCAGTGCCTCCAGTAGTGGTAGTGCCCCTTATGCAGTGCCCCCAGTAGTGGTAGTGTCTCTTATGCAGTGCCCTCAGTAGTGGTAGTGCCCCTTATGTAGTGCCCCCAGTAGTGGTAGTGCCTCTTATGCAGTGCCTCCAGTAGTAGTAGTGCCTCTTATGCAGTGCCCCCAGTAGTGGTAGTGCCCCTTATGCAGTGCCTCCAGTAGTGGTAGTGCCCCTTATGCAGTGCCTCCAGTAGTGGTAGTGCCCCTTATGCAGTGCCCCCAGTAGTGGTAGTGCCTCTTATGCAGTGCCTCCAGTAGTAGTAATGCCTCTTATGCAGCGCCCCCAGTAGTGGTAGTGCCCCTTATGCAGCGCCTCCAGTAGTGGTAGTGCTCCTTATGCAGTGCCTCCAGTAGTGGTAGTGCCTCTTATGCAGTGTCCCCAGTAGTAGTAGTGCTCCTTATGCAGTGCCCCCTGTAGTGGTAGTGCCCTTTATGCAGTGCCTCCAGTAGTGGTAGTGCCTCTTATGCAGTGCCTCCAGTAGTGGTAGTGCTCCTTATGCAGTGCCCCCAGTAGTGGTAGTGCCTCTTATGTAGTGCCTCCAGTAGTGGTAGTGCCTCTTATGCAGTGCCCACAGTAGTGGTAGTGCCTCTTATGCAGTGCCTCCAGTAGTGGTAGTGCCACTTATGCAGTGCCTCCAGTAGTGGTAGTGCTCCTTATGCAGTGCCCACAGTAGTGGTAGTGCCCTTTATGCAGTGCCTCCAGTAGTGGTAGTGCCTCTTATACAGTGCCTCCAGTAGTGGTAGTGCCCCTTATGCAGTGCCCCCAGTTGTGGTAGTGTCTCTTATGCAGTGCCTCCAGTAGTGGTAGTGCCCCTTATGCAGTGCCCCCAGTAGTGGTAGTGCCCCTTATGTAGTGCCCCAAGTAGTGGTAGTGCCTCTTATGCAGTGCCTCCAGTAGTGGTAGTGCCTCTTATGCAGTGCCCCCAGTAGAGGTACTGCCTCTTATGCAGTGCCTCCAGTAGTGGTAGTGCCTCTTATGCAGTGCCTCCAGTAGTGGTAGTGCCTCTTATGCAGTGCCTCCAGTAGTGGTAGTGCCTCTTATGCAGTGCCTCCATTAGTGGTAGTGCCTCTTATGCAGTGCCCTCAGTAGTGGTAGTGCCCCTTATGCAGTGCCCTCAGTAGTGGTAGTGCCCCATATGCAGTGCCTCCAGTAGTGGTAGTGCCCGTTATGCAGTGCCTCCAGTAGAGGTAGTGCCCCTTATGCAGTGCCTCCAGTAGTAGTAGTACCTCTTATGCAGTGCCCTCAGTAGTGGTAGTGCCTCTTATGCAGTGCCTCCAGTAGTAGTAGTTCTCCTTATGCAGTGCCCCCAGTTGTGGTAGTGCCCCTTATGTAGTGCCTCCAGTAGTGGTAGTGCCCCTTATGCAGTGCCTCCAGTAGTGGTAGGGCCCGTTATGCAGTGCCTCCAGTAGTGGTAGTGCCCCTTATGCAGTGCCTCCAGTAGTGGTAGTGCCTCTTATGCAGTGCCCTCAGTAGTGGTAGTGCCTCTTATGCAGTGTCCACAGTAGTGTTAGTGCCTCTTATGCAGTGCCCCCAGTAGTAGTAGTGCTCCTTATGCAGTGCCCCCAGTAGTGGTAGTGCCCCTTATGCAGTGCCTCCAGTAGTGGTAGTGCCCGTTATGAAGTGCCTCCAGTAGTGGTAGTGCCCCTTATGCAGTGCCTCCAGTAGTAGTAGTGCCTCTTATGCAGTGCCCTCAGTAGTGGTAGTGCCCCTTATGCAGTGCCTCCAGTAGTGGTAGTGCCCCTTATGCAGTGCCTCCAGTACTAGTAGTGCCTCTTATGCAGTGCCTCCAGTAGTAGTACTACCTCTTATGCAGTTCCCGCAGTAGTAGTAGTGCTCCTAATGCAGTGCCCCCAGTAATGGTAGTGCCCCTTATGCAGTGCCTCCAGTAGTGGTAGTGCCCCTTATGCAGTGCCTCCAGTAGTGGTAGTGCCTCTTATGCAGTGCCCCCATCAGTGGTAGTGCCCTTTATGCAGTGCCTCCAGTAGTGGTAGTGCTCCTTATGCAGTGCCTCCAGTAGTGGTAGTGCCTCTTATGCAGTGCCCACAGTAGTGGTAGTGCCTCTTATGCAGTGCCTCCAGTAGTGGTAGTGCTCCTTATGCAGTGCCCACAGTAGTGGTAGTGCCCTTTATGCAGTGCCTCCAGTAGTGGTAGTGCCTCTTATGCAGTGCCTCCAGTAGTGGTAGTGCCCCTTATGCAGTGCCCCCAGTAGTGGTAGTGCCTCTTATGCAGTGCCTCCAGTAGTGGTAGTGCCCCTTATGCAGTGCCCCCAGTAGTGGTAGTGCCCCTTATGTAGTGCCTCCAGTAGTAGTAGTGCCTCTTATGCAGTGCCCCCAGTAGTGGTAGTGCCTCTTATGCAGTGCCCCCAGTAGTGGTAGTGCCTCTTATGCAGTGCCCCCAGTAGTAGTAGTGCTCCTTATGCAGTGCCCCCAGTAGTGGTAGTGCCCCTTATGCAGTGCCTCCAGTAGTGGTAGTGCCCGTTATGCAGTGCCTCCAGTAGTGGTAGTGCCCCTTATGCAGTGCCTCCAGTAGTAGTAGTGCCTCTTATGCAGTGCCTCCAGTAGTAGTAGTGCTCCTAATGCAGTGCCCCCAGTAGTGGTAGTGCCCCTTATGTAGTGCCTCCAGTAGTGGTAGTGCCCCTTATGCAGTGCCTCCAGTAGTAGTAGTGCCTCTTATGCAGTGCCTCCAGTAGTAGTAGTGCCTCTTATGCAGTGCCCTCAGTAGTGGTAGTGCCTCTTATGCAGTGCCCCCATCAGTGGTAGTGCCCTTTATGTAGTGCCTCCAGTAGTGGTTAGTGCTCCTTATGCAGTGCCTCCGGTAGTGGTAGTGCCTCTTATGCAGTGCCCTCAGTAGTGGTAGTGCCTCTTATGCAGTGCCCTCAGTAGTGGTAGTGCCTCTTATGCAGTGCCTCCAGTAGTGGTAGTGTCTCTTTTGCAGTGCCTCCAGTAGTGGTAGTGCCCCTTATGCAGTGCCCCCAGTAGTGGTAGTGTCTCTTATGCAGTGCCCTCAGTAGTGGTAGTGCCCCTTATGCAGTGCCCCCAGTAGTGGTAGTGCCTCTTATGCAGTGCCTCCAGTAGTAGTAGTGCCTCTTATGCAGTTCCCTCAGTAGTGGTAGTGCCCCTTATGCAGTGCCCCCAGTAGTGGTAGTGCCCCTTATGCAGTGCCCCCAGTAGTGGTAGTGCCTCTTATGCAGTGCCTCCAGTAGTGGTAGTGCCTCTTATGCAGTGCCCTCAGTAGTGGTAGTGCCTCTTATGCAGTGCCTCCAGTAGTGGTAGTGTCTCTTATGCAGTGCCCCCAGTAGTGGTAGTGCCCCTTATGCAGTGCCCCCAGTAGTGGTAGTGTCTCTTATGCAGTGCCCTCAGTAGTGGTAGTGCCCCTTATGTAGTGCCCCCAGTAGTGGTAGTGCCTCTTATGCAGTGCCTCCAGTAGTAGTAGTGCCTCTTATGCAGTGCCCCCAGTAGTGGTAGTGCCCCTTATGAAGTGCCTCCAGTAGTGGTAGTGTCCCTTATGCAGTGCCCCCAGTAGTGGTAGTGCCTCTTATGCAGTGCCTCCAGTAGTAGTAGTGCCTCTTATGCAGCGCCCCCAGTAGTGGTAGTGCCCCTTATGCAGCGCCTCCAGTAGTGGTAGTGCTCCTTATGCAGCACCTCCAGTAGTGGTAGTGCCTCTTATGCAGTGCCTCCAGTAGTAGTAGTGGTCCTTATGCAGTGCCCCCAGTAGTGGTAGTGCCCTTTATGCAGTGCCTCCAGTAGTGGTAGTGCCTCTTATGCAGTGCCTCCAGTAGTGGTAGTGCCCCTTATGCAGTGCCCACAGTAGTGGTAGTGCCCTTTATGCAGTGCCTCCAGTAGTGGTAGTGCCCCTTATGCAGTGCCTCCAGTAGTGGTAGTGCCTCTTATGCAGTGCCCTCAGTAGTGGTAGTGCCTCTTATTCAGTGCCCCCATCAGTGGTAGTGCCCTTTATGCAGTGCCTCCAGAAGTGGTTAGTGCTCCTTATGCAGTGCCTCCAGTAGTGGTAGTGCCTCTTATGCAGTGCCCTCAGTAGTGGTAGTGCCTCTTATGCAGTGCCTCCAGTAGTGGTAGTGTCTCTTATGCAGTGCCTCCAGTAGTGGTAGTGCCCCTTATGCAGTGCCCCCAGTAGTGGTAGTGCCTCTTATGCAGTGCCCCCAGTAGTGGTAGTGCCCCTTATGCAGTGCCTCCAGTAGTGGTAGTGCCCCTTATGCAGTGCCCCCAGTAGTGGTAGTGCCTCTTATGCAGTGCCTCCAGTAGTGGTAGTGTATCTTATGCAGTGCCTCCAGTAGTGGTAGTGCCCCTTATGCAGTGCCCCCAGTAGTGGTAGTGTCTCTTATGCAGTGCCCTTAGTAGTAGTAGTGCCTCTTATGCAGTGCCCCCAGTAGTGGTAGTGCCCCTTATGCAGTGCCTCCAGTAGTGGTAGTGCCCCTTATGCAGTGCCCCCAGTAGTGGTAGTGCCTCTTATGCAGCGCCTCCAGTAGTAGTAGTGCCTCTTATGCAGCGCCCCCAGTAGTGGTAGTGCCCCTTATGCAGCACCTCCAGTAGTGGTAGTGCTCCTTATGCAGCGCCTCCAGTAGTGGTAGTGCCTCTTATGCAGTGCCTCCAGTAGTAGTAGTGGTCCTTATGCAGTGCCCCCAGTAGTGGTAGTGCCCTTTATGCAGTGCCTCCAGTAGTGGTAGTGCCTCTTATGCAGTGCCTCCAGTAGTGGTAGTGCCCCTTATGCAGTGCCCCCAGTAGTGGTAGTGCCTCTTATGCAGTGCCTCCAGTAGTGGTAGTGCCCCTTATGCAGTGCCTCCAGTAGTGGTAGTGCCTCTTATGCAGTGCCTCCAGTAGTGGTAGTGCCCCTTATGCAGTGCCCCCAGTAGTGGTAGTGCCTCTTATGCAGTGCCTCCAGTAGTGGTAGTGCCCCTTATGCAGTGCCTCCAGTAGTAGTAGTACCTCTTATGCAGTGCCCTCAGTAGTGGTAGTGCCTCTTATGCAGTGCCTCCAGTAGTGGTAGTTCTCCTTATGCAGTGCCCTCAGTTGTGGTAGTGCCCCTTATGCAGTGCTTCCAGTAGTGGTAGTGCCCCTTATGCAGTGCCTCCAGTAGTGGTAGTGCCCCTTATGCAGTGCCTCCAGTAGTGGTAGTGCCTCTTATGCAGTGCCCTCAGTAGTGGTAGTGCCTCTTATGCAGTGCCTCCAGTAGTAGTAGTTCTCCTTATGCAGTGCCCCCAGTTGTGGTAGTGCCCCTTATGCAGTGCCTCCAGTAGTGGTAGTGCCCCTTATGCAGTGCCTCCAGTAGTGGTAGGGCCCGTTATGCAGTGCCTCCAGTAGTGGTAGTGCCCCTTATGCAGTGCCTCCAGTAGTGGTAGTGCCTCTTATGCAGTGCTCTCAGTAGTGGTAGTGCCTCTTATACAGTGTCCACAGTAGTGTTAGTGCCTCTTATGCAGTGCCCCCAGTAGTAGTAGTGCTCCTTATGCAGTGCCCCTAGTAGTGGTAGTGCCCCTTATGCAGTGCCTCCAGTAGTGGTAGTGCCCGTTATGAAGTTCCTCCAGTAGTGGTAGTGCCCCTTATGCAGTGCCTCAAGTAGTAGTAGTGCCTCTTATGCAGTGCCCTCAGTAGTGGTAGTGCCCCTTAAGCAGTGCCTCCAGTAGTGGTAGTGCCCCTTATGCAGTGCCTCCAGTACTAGTAGTGCCTCTTATGCAGTGCCTCCAGTAGTAGTACTACCTCTTATGCAGTGCCCACAGTAGTAGTAGTGCTCCTAATGCAGTGCCCCCAGTAGTGGTAGTGCCCCTTATGCAGTGCCTCCAGTAGTGGTAGTGCCCCTTATGCAGTGCCTCCAGTAGTGGTAGTGCCTCTTATGCAGTGCCCCCATCAGTGGTAGTGCCTTTAATGCAGTGCCTCCAGTAGTGGTAGTGCTCCTTATGCAGTGCCTCCAGTAGTGGTAGTGCCTCTTATGCAGTGCCCACAGTAGTGGTAGTGCCTCTTATGCAGTGCCTCCAGTAGTGGTAGTGCTCCTTATGCAGTGCCCACAGTAGTGGTAGTGCCCTTTATGCAGTGCCTCCAGTAGTGGTAGTGCCTCTTATGCAGTGCCTCCAGTAGTGGTAGTGCCCCTTATGCATTGCCCCCGGTAGTGGTAGTGCCTCTTATGCAGTGCCTCCAGTAGTGGTAGTGCCCCTTATGCAGTGCCCCCAGTAGTGGTAGTACCCCTTATGTAGTGCCTCCAGTAGTAGTAGTGCCTCTTATGCAGTGCCCCCAGTAGTAGTATTGCTCCTTATGCAGTGCCCCCAGTAGTGGTAGTGCCCCTTATGCAGTGCCTCCAGTAGTGGTAGTGCCCGTTATGCAGTGCCTCCAGTAGTGGTAGTGCCCCTTATGCAGTGCCTCCAGTAGTAGTAGTGCCTCTTATGCAGTGCCTCCAGTAGTAGTAGTGCTCCTAATGCAGTGCCCCCAGTAGTGGTAGTGCCCCTTATGTAGTGCCTCCAGTAGTGGTAGTGCCCCTTATGCAGTGTCTCCAGTAGTGGTAGTGCCTCTTATGCAGTGCCCTCAGTAGTGGTAGTGCCTCTTATGCAGTGCCCCCATCAGTGGTAGTGCCCTTTATGCAGTGCCTCCAGTAGTGGTTAGTGCTCCTTATGCAGTGCCTCCGGTAGTGGTAGTGCCTCTTATGCAGTGCCCTCAGTAGTGGTAGTGCCTCTTATGCAGTGCCTCCAGTAGTGGTAGTGTCTCTTTTGCAGTGCCTCCAGTAGTGGTAGTGCCCCTTATGCAGTGCCCCCAGTAGTGGTAGTGTCTCTTATGCAGTGCCCTCAGTAGTGGTAGTGCCCCTTATGCAGTGCCCCCAGTAGTGGTAGTGCCTCTTATGCAGTGCCTCCAGTAGTAGTAGTGCCTCTTATGCAGTTCCCCCAGTAGTGGTAGTGCCCCTTATGCAGTGCCTCCAGTAGTGGTAGTGCCCCTTATGCAGTGCCCCCAGTAGTGGTAGTGCCTCTTATGCAGTGCCTCCAGTAGTGGTAGTGCCTCTTATGCAGTGCCCTCAGTAGTGGTAGTGCCTCTTATGCAGTGCCTCCAGTAGTGGTAGTGTCTCTTATGCAGTGCCTCCAGTAGTGGTAGTGCCCCTTATGCAGTGCCCCCAGTAGTGGTAGTGTCTCTTATGCAGTGCCCTCAGTAGTGGTAGTGCCCCTTATGTAGTGCCCCCAGTAGTGGTAGTGCCTCTTATGCAGTGCCTCCAGTAGTAGTAGTGCCTCTTATGCAGTGCCCCCAGTAGTGGTAGTGCCCCTTATGCAGTGCCTCCAGTAGTGGTAGTGCCCCTTATGCAGTGCCCCCAGTAGTGGTAGTGCCTCTTATGCAGTGCCTCCAGTAGTAGTAGTGCCTCTTATGCAGCGCCCCCAGTAGTGGTAGTGCCCCTTATGCAGCGCCTCCAGTAGTGGTAGTGCTCCTTATGCAGCACCTCCAGTAGTGGTAGTGCCTCTTATGCAGTGCCTCCAGTAGTAGTAGTGGTCCTTATGCAGTGCCCCCAGTAGTGGTAGTGCCCTTTATGCAGTGCCTCCAGTAGTGGTAGTGCCTCTTATGCAGTGCCTCCAGTAGTGGTAGTGCCCCTTATGCAGTGCCCACAGTAGTGGTAGTGCCCTTTATACAGTGCCTCCAGTAGTGGTAGTGCCCCTTATGCAGTCCCTCCAGTAGTGGTAGTGCCTCTTATGCAGTGCCCTCAGTAGTGGTAGTGCCTCTTATTCAGTGCCCCCATCAGTGGTAGTGCCCTTTATGCAGTGCCTCCAGAAGTGGTTAGTGCTCCTTATGCAGTGCCTCCAGTAGTGGTAGTGCCTCTTATGCAGTGCCCTCAGTAGTGGTAGTGCCTCTTATGCAGTGCCTCCAGTAGTGGTAGTGTCTCTTATGCAGTGACTCCAGTAGTGGTAGTGCCCCTTATGCAGTGACCCCAGTAGTGGTAGTGCCTCTTATGCAGTGCCCCCAGTAGTGGTAGTGCCCCTTATGCAGTGCCTCCAGTAGTGGTAGTGCCCCTTATGCAGTGCCCCCAGTAGTGGTAGTGCCTCTTATGCAGTGCCTCCAGTAGTGGTAGTGTCTCTTATGCAGTGCCTCCAGTAGTGGTAGTGCCCCTTATGCAGTGCCCCCAGTAGTGGTAGTGTCTCTTATGCAGTGCCCTCAGTAGTGGTAGTGCCCCTTATGTAGTGCCCCCAGTAGTGGTAGTGCCTCTTATGCAGTGCCTCCAGTAGTAGTAGTGCCTCTAATGCAGCGCCCCCAGTAGTGGTAGTGCACCTTATGCAGCGCCTCCAGTAGTGGTAGTGCTCCTTATGCAGCGCCTCCAGTAGTGGTAGTGCCCCTTATGCAGTGCCTCCAGTAGTGGTAGTGCCTCTTATGCAGTGCCCCCATCAGTGGTAGTGCCCTTTATGCAGTGCCTCCAGTAGTGGTAGTGCTCCTTATGCAGTGCCTCCAGTAGTGGTAGTGCCTCTTATGCAGTGCCCACAGTAGTGGTAGTGCCTCTTATGCAGTGCCTCCAGTAGTGGTAGTGCTCCTTATGCAGTGCCCACAGTAGTGGTAGTGCCCTTTATGCAGTGCCTCCAGTAGTGGTAGTGCCTCTTATGCAGTGCCTCCAGTAGTGGTAGTGCCCCTTATGCAGTGCCCCCAGTAGTGGTAGTGCCTCTTATGCAGTGCCTCCAGTAGTGGTAGTGCCCCTTATGCAGTGCCCCCAGTAGTGGTAGTGCCCCTTATGTAGTGCCTCCAGTAGTAGTAGTGCCTCTTATGCAGTGCCCCCAGTAGTGGTAGTGCCTCTTATGCAGTGCCCCCAGTAGTGGTAGTGCCTCTTATGCAGTGCCCCCAGTAGTAGTAGTGCTCCTTATGCAGTGCCCCCAGTAGTGGTAGTGCCCCTTATGCAGTGCCTCCAGTAGTGGTAGTGCCCGTTATGCAGTGCCTCCAGTAGTGGTAGTGCCCCTTATGCAGTGCCTCCAGTAGTAGTAGTGCCTCTTATGCAGTGCCTCCAGTAGTAGTAGTGCTCCTAATGCAGTGCCCCCAGTAGTGGTAGTGCCCCTTATGTAGTGCCTCCAGTAGTGGTAGTGCCCCTTATGCAGTGCCTCCAGTAGTAGTAGTGCCTCTTATGCAGTGCCTCCAGTAGTAGTAGTGCCTCTTATGCAGTGCCCTCAGTAGTGGTAGTGCCTCTTATGCAGTGCCCCCATCAGTGGTAGTGCCCTTTATGCAGTGCCTCCAGTAGTGGTTAGTGCTCCTTATGCAGTGCCTCCGGTAGTGGTAGTGCCTCTTATGCAGTGCCCTCAGTAGTGGTAGTGCCTCTTATGCAGTGCCCTCAGTAGTGGTAGTGCCTCTTATGCAGTGCCTCCAGTAGTGGTAGTGTCTCTTTTGCAGTGCCTCCAGTAGTGGTAGTGCCCCTTATGCAGTGCCCCCAGTAGTGGTAGTGTCTCTTATGCAGTGCCCTCAGTAGTGGTAGTGCCCCTTATGCAGTGCCCCCAGTAGTGGTAGTGCCTCTTATGCAGTGCCTCCAGTAGTAGTAGTGCCTCTTATGCAGTTCCCTCAGTAGTGGTAGTGCCCCTTATGCAGTGCCCCCAGTAGTGGTAGTGCCCCTTATGCAGTGCCCCCAGTAGTGGTAGTGCCTCTTATGCAGTGCCTCCAGTAGTGGTAGTGCCTCTTATGCAGTGCCCTCAGTAGTGGTAGTGCCTCTTATGCAGTGCCTCCAGTAGTGGTAGTGTCTCTTATGCAGTGCCCCCAGTAGTGGTAGTGCCCCTTATGCAGTGCCCCCAGTAGTGGTAGTGTCTCTTATGCAGTGCCCTCAGTAGTGGTAGTGCCCCTTATGTAGTGCCCCCAGTAGTGGTAGTGCCTCTTATGCAGTGCCTCCAGTAGTAGTAGTGCCTCTTATGCAGTGCCCCCAGTAGTGGTAGTGCCCCTTATGAAGTGCCTCCAGTAGTGGTAGTGTCCCTTATGCAGTGCCCCCAGTAGTGGTAGTGCCTCTTATGCAGTGCCTCCAGTAGTAGTAGTGCCTCTTATGCAGCGCCCCCAGTAGTGGTAGTGCCCCTTATGCAGCGCCTCCAGTAGTGGTAGTGCTCCTTATGCAGCACCTCCAGTAGTGGTAGTGCCTCTTATGCAGTGCCTCCAGTAGTAGTAGTGGTCCTTATGCAGTGCCCCCAGTAGTGGTAGTGCCCTTTATGCAGTGCCTCCAGTAGTGGTAGTGCCTCTTATGCAGTGCCTCCAGTAGTGGTAGTGCCCCTTATGCAGTGCCCACAGTAGTGGTAGTGCCCTTTATGCAGTGCCTCCAGTAGTGGTAGTGCCCCTTATGCAGTGCCTCCAGTAGTGGTAGTGCCTCTTATGCAGTGCCCTCAGTAGTGGTAGTGCCTCTTATTCAGTGCCCCCATCAGTGGTAGTGCCCTTTATGCAGTGCCTCCAGAAGTGGTTAGTGCTCCTTATGCAGTGCCTCCAGTAGTGGTAGTGCCTCTTATGCAGTGCCCTCAGTAGTGGTAGTGCCTCTTATGCAGTGCCTCCAGTAGTGGTAGTGTCTCTTATGCAGTGCCTCCAGTAGTGGTAGTGCCCCTTATGCAGTGCCCCCAGTAGTGGTAGTGCCTCTTATGCAGTGCCCCCAGTAGTGGTAGTGCCCCTTATGCAGTGCCTCCAGTAGTGGTAGTGCCCCTTATGCAGTGCCCCCAGTAGTGGTAGTGCCTCTTATGCAGTGCCTCCAGTAGTGGTAGTGTCTCTTATGCAGTGCCTCCAGTAGTGGTAGTGCCCCTTATGCAGTGCCCCCAGTAGTGGTAGTGTCTCTTATGCAGTGCCCTTAGTAGTAGTAGTGCCTCTTATGCAGTGCCCCCAGTAGTGGTAGTGCCCCTTATGCAGTGCCTCCAGTAGTGGTAGTGCCCCTTATGCAGTGCCCCCAGTAGTGGTAGTGCCTCTTATGCAGCGCCTCCAGTAGTAGTAGTGCCTCTTATGCAGCGCCCCCAGTAGTGGTAGTGCCCCTTATGCAGCGCCTCCAGTAGTGGTAGTGCTCCTTATGCAGCGCCTCCAGTAGTGGTAGTGCCTCTTATGCAGTGCCTCCAGTAGTAGTAGTGGTCCTTATGCAGTGCCCCCAGTAGTGGTAGTGCCCTTTATGCAGTGCCTCCAGTAGTGGTAGTGCCTCTTATGCAGTGCCTCCAGTAGTGGTAGTGCCCCTTATGCAGTGCCCCCAGTAGTGGTAGTGCCTCTTATGCAGTGCCTCCAGTAGTGGTAGTGCCCCTTATGCAGTGCCTCCAGTAGTGGTAGTGCCTCTTATGCAGTGCCTCCAGTAGTGGTAGTGCCCCTTATGCAGTGCCCCCAGTAGTGGTAGTGCCTCTTATGCAGTGCCTCCAGTAGTGGTAGTGCCCCTTATGCAGTGCCTCCAGTAGTAGTAGTACCTCTTATGCAGTGCCCTCAGTAGTGGTAGTGCCTCTTATGCAGTGCCTCCAGTAGTGGTAGTTCTCCTTATGCAGTGCCCTCAGTTGTGGTAGTGCCCCTTATGCAGTGCTTCCAGTAGTGGTAGTGCCCCTTATGCAGTGCCTCCAGTAGTGGTAGTGCCCCTTATGCAGTGCCTCCAGTAGTGGTAGTGCCTCTTATGCAGTGCCCTCAGTAGTGGTAGTGCCTCTTATGCAGTGCCTCCAGTAGTAGTAGTTCTCCTTATGCAGTGCCCCCAGTTGTGGTAGTGCCCCTTATACAGTGCCTCCAGTAGTGGTAGTGCCCCTTATGCAGTGCCTCCAGTAGTGGTAGGGCCCGTTATGCAGTGCCTCCAGTAGTGGTAGTGCCCCTTATGCAGTGCCTCCAGTAGTGGTAGTGCCTCTTATGCAGTGCTCTCAGTAGTGGTAGTGCCTCTTATACAGTGTCCACAGTAGTGTTAGTGCCTCTTATGCAGTGCCCCCAGTAGTAGTAGTGCTCCTTATGCAGTGCCCCTAGTAGTGGTAGTGCCCCTTATGCAGTGCCTCCAGTAGTGGTAGTGCCCGTTATGAAGTTCCTCCAGTAGTGGTAGTGCCCCTTATGCAGTGCCTCAAGTAGTAGTAGTGCCTCTTATGCAGTGCCCTCAGTAGTGGTAGTGCCCCTTAAGCAGTGCCTCCAGTAGTGGTAGTGCCCCTTATGCAGTGCCTCCAGTACTAGTAGTGCCTCTTATGCAGTGCCTCCAGTAGTAGTACTACCTCTTATGCAGTGCCCACAGTAGTAGTAGTGCTCCTAATGCAGTGCCCCCAGTAGTGGTAGTGCCCCTTATGCAGTGCCTCCAGTAGTGGTAGTGCCCCTTATGCAGTGCCTCCAGTAGTGGTAGTGCCTCTTATGCAGTGCCCCCATCAGTGGTAGTGCCTTTAATGCAGTGCCTCCAGTAGTGGTAGTGCTCCTTATGCAGTGCCTCCAGTAGTGGTAGTGCCTCTTATGCAGTGCCCACAGTAGTGGTAGTGCCTCTTATGCAGTGCCTCCAGTAGTGGTAGTGCTCCTTATGCAGTGCCCACAGTAGTGGTAGTGCCCTTTATGCAGTGCCTCCAGTAGTGGTAGTGCCTCTTATGCAGTGCCTCCAGTAGTGGTAGTGCCCCTTATGCATTGCCCCCGGTAGTGGTAGTGCCTCTTATGCAGTGCCTCCAGTAGTGGTAGTGCCCCTTATGCAGTGCCCCCAGTAGTGGTAGTACCCCTTATGTAGTGCCTCCAGTAGTAGTAGTGCCTCTTATGCAGTGCCCCCAGTAGTAGTATTGCTCCTTATGCAGTGCCCCCAGTAGTGGTAGTGCCCCTTATGCAGTGCCTCCAGTAGTGGTAGTGCCCGTTATGCAGTGCCTCCAGTAGTGGTAGTGCCCCTTATGCAGTGCCTCCAGTAGTAGTAGTGCCTCTTATGCAGTGCCTCCAGTAGTAGTAGTGCTCCTAATGCAGTGCCCCCAGTAGTGGTAGTGCCCCTTATGTAGTGCCTCCAGTAGTGGTAGTGCCCCTTATGCAGTGTCTCCAGTAGTGGTAGTGCCTCTTATGCAGTGCCCTCAGTAGTGGTAGTGCCTCTTATGCAGTGCCCCCATCAGTGGTAGTGCCCTTTATGCAGTGCCTCCAGTAGTGGTTAGTGCTCCTTATGCAGTGCCTCCGGTAGTGGTAGTGCCTCTTATGCAGTGCCCTCAGTAGTGGTAGTGCCTCTTATGCAGTGCCTCCAGTAGTGGTAGTGTCTCTTTTGCAGTGCCTCCAGTAGTGGTAGTGCCCCTTATGCAGTGCCCCCAGTAGTGGTAGTGTCTCTTATGCAGTGCCCTCAGTAGTGGTAGTGCCCCTTATGCAGTGCCCCCAGTAGTGGTAGTGCCTCTTATGCAGTGCCTCCAGTAGTAGTAGTGCCTCTTATGCAGTTCCCCCAGTAGTGGTAGTGCCCCTTATGCAGTGCCTCCAGTAGTGGTAGTGCCCCTTATGCAGTGCCCCCAGTAGTGGTAGTGCCTCTTATGCAGTGCCTCCAGTAGTGGTAGTGCCTCTTATGCAGTGCCCTCAGTAGTGGTAGTGCCTCTTATGCAGTGCCTCCAGTAGTGGTAGTGTCTCTTATGCAGTGCCTCCAGTAGTGGTAGTGCCCCTTATGCAGTGCCCCCAGTAGTGGTAGTGTCTCTTATGCAGTGCCCTCAGTAGTGGTAGTGCCCCTTATGTAGTGCCCCCAGTAGTGGTAGTGCCTCTTATGCAGTGCCTCCAGTAGTAGTAGTGCCTCTTATGCAGTGCCCCCAGTAGTGGTAGTGCCCCTTATGCAGTGCCTCCAGTAGTGGTAGTGCCCCTTATGCAGTGCCCCCAGTAGTGGTAGTGCCTCTTATGCAGTGCCTCCAGTAGTAGTAGTGCCTCTTATGCAGCGCCCCCAGTAGTGGTAGTGCCCCTTATGCAGCGCCTCCAGTAGTGGTAGTGCTCCTTATGCAGCACCTCCAGTAGTGGTAGTGCCTCTTATGCAGTGCCTCCAGTAGTAGTAGTGGTCCTTATGCAGTGCCCCCAGTAGTGGTAGTGCCCTTTATGCAGTGCCTCCAGTAGTGGTAGTGCCTCTTATGCAGTGCCTCCAGTAGTGGTAGTGCCCCTTATGCAGTGCCCACAGTAGTGGTAGTGCCCTTTATACAGTGCCTCCAGTAGTGGTAGTGCCCCTTATGCAGTCCCTCCAGTAGTGGTAGTGCCTCTTATGCAGTGCCCTCAGTAGTGGTAGTGCCTCTTATTCAGTGCCCCCATCAGTGGTAGTGCCCTTTATGCAGTGCCTCCAGAAGTGGTTAGTGCTCCTTATGCAGTGCCTCCAGTAGTGGTAGTGCCTCTTATGCAGTGCCCTCAGTAGTGGTAGTGCCTCTTATGCAGTGCCTCCAGTAGTGGTAGTGTCTCTTATGCAGTGACTCCAGTAGTGGTAGTGCCCCTTATGCAGTGACCCCAGTAGTGGTAGTGCCTCTTATGCAGTGCCCCCAGTAGTGGTAGTGCCCCTTATGCAGTGCCTCCAGTAGTGGTAGTGCCCCTTATGCAGTGCCCCCAGTAGTGGTAGTGCCTCTTATGCAGTGCCTCCAGTAGTGGTAGTGTCTCTTATGCAGTGCCTCCAGTAGTGGTAGTGCCCCTTATGCAGTGCCCCCAGTAGTGGTAGTGTCTCTTATGCAGTGCCCTCAGTAGTGGTAGTGCCCCTTATGTAGTGCCCCCAGTAGTGGTAGTGCCTCTTATGCAGTGCCTCCAGTAGTAGTAGTGCCTCTAATGCAGCGCCCCCAGTAGTGGTAGTGCACCTTATGCAGCGCCTCCAGTAGTGGTAGTGCTCCTTATGCAGCGCCTCCAGTAGTGGTAGTGACTCTTATGCAGTGCCTCCAGTAGTAGTAGTGGTCCTTATGCAGTGCCCCCAGTAGTGGTAGTGCCCTTTATGCAGTGCCTCCAGTAGTGGTAGTGCCTCTTATGCAGTGCCTCCAGTAGTGGTAGTGCCCCTTATGCAGTGCCCCCAGTAGTGGTAGTGCCTCTTATGCAGTGCCTCCAGTAGTGGTAGTGCCCCTTATGCAGTGCCTCCAGTAGTAGTAGTACCTCTTATGCAGTGCCCTCAGTAGTGGTAGTGCCTCTTATGCAGTGCCTCCAGTAGTGGTAGTTCTCCTTATGCAGTGCCCTCAGTTGTGGTAGTGCCCCTTATGCAGTGCTTCCAGTAGTGGTAGTGCCCCTTATGCAGTGCCTCCAGTAGTGGTAGTGCCCCTTATGCAGTGCCTCCAGTAGTGGTAGTGCCTCTTATGCAGTGCCCTCAGTAGTGGTAGTGCCTCTTATGCAGTGCCTCCAGTAGTGGTAGTGCCCCTTATGCAGTGCCTCCAGTAGTGGTAGTGCCCGTTATGCAGTGCCTCCAGTATTGGTAGTGCTCCTTATGCACTGCCTCCAGTAGTGGTAGTGCCCCTTATGCAGTGCGCTCAGTAGTGGTAGTGCCTCTTATGCAGTGCCTCCAGTAGTGGTAGTGTCTCTTATGCAGTGCCTCCAGTAGTGGTAGTGCCTCTTATGCAGTGCCCCCAGTAGTGGTAGTGCCTCTTATGCAGTGCCTCCAGTAGTGGTAGTGCCCCTTATGCAGTGCCTCCAGTAGTGGTAGTGCCCCTTATGCAGTGCCCCCAGTAGTGGTAGTGTCTCTTATGCAGTGCCCTCAGTAGTGGTAGTGCCCCTTATGCAGAGCCCCCAGTAGTGGTAGTGCCTCTTATGCAGTGCCTCCAGTAGTAGTAGTCCCTCTTATGCAGTGCCCCCAGTAGTGCTAGTGTTCCTTATGCAGTGCCCCCAGTAGTGGTAGTGCCTCTTATGTAGTGCCTCCAGTAGTGGTAGTGCCTCTTATGCAGTGCCCCCAGTAGTGGTAGTGCCTCTTATGCAGTGCCTCCAGTAGTGGTAGTGCCTCTTATGCAGTGCCTCCAGTAGTGGTAGTGCCCCTTATGCAGTGCCCCCAGTAGTGGTAGTGTCTCTTATGCAGTGCCTCCAGTAGTGGTAGTGCTCCTTATGCAGTGCCCCCAGTAGTGGTAGTGCCTCTTATGCAGTGCCTCCAGTAGTAGTAGTGCCTCTTATGCAGTGCCTCCAGTAGTGGTAGTGCCTCTTATGCAGTGCCTCCAGTAGTGGTAGTGCCTCTTATGCAGTGCCCTCAGTAGTGGTAGTGCCCGTTATGCAGTGCCTCCAGTAGTAGTAGTGCCCCTTATGCAGTGCCTCCAGTAGTAGTAGTCCCCCTTATGCAGTGCCCTCAGTAGTGGTAGTGCCTCTTATGCAGTGCCTCCAGTAGTGGTAGTGCCCCTTATGCAGTGCCTCCAGTAGTGGTAGTGCCTCTTATGCAGTGCCCCCATCAGTGGTAGTGCCCTTTATGCAGTGCCTCCAGTAGTGGTAGTGCTCCTTATGCAGTGCCTCCAGTAGTGGTAGTGCCTCTTATGCAGTGCCCTCAGTAGTGGTAGTGCCTCTTATGCAGTGCCTCCAGTAGTGGTAGTGTCTCTTATGCAGTGCCTCCAGTAGTGGTAGTGCCCCTTATGCAGAGCCCCCAGTAGTGGTAGTGCCTCTTATGCAGTGCCCTCAGTAGTGGTAGTGCCCCTTATGTAGTGCCCCCAGTAGTGGTAGTGCCCCTTATGCAGTGCCCCCAGTAGTGGTAGTGCCCCTTATGCAGTGCCCCCAGTAGTGGTAGTGCCTCTTATGCAGTGCCCTCAGTAGTGGTAGTGCCTCTTATGCAGTGCCACCAGTAGTGGTAGTGTCTCTTATGCAGTGCCTCCAGTAGTTGTAGTCCCCCTTATGCAGTGCCCTCAGTAGTGGTAGTATCTCTTATGCAGTGCCCTCAGTAGTGATAGTGCCCCTTATGTAGTGCCCCCAGTAGTGGTAGTGCCTCTTATGCAGTGTCTCCAGTAGTGGTAGTGCCTCTTATGCAGTGCCCCCAGTAGTGGTAGTGCCCCATATGCAGTGCCTCCAGTAGTGATAGTGCCTCTTATGCAGTTCCCTCAGTAGTGGTAGTGCCTCTTATGCAGTACCCCCATCAGTGGTAGTGCCCTTTATGCAGTGCCTCCAGTAGTGGTAGTGCTCCTTATGCAGTGCCTCCAGTAGTGGTAGTGCCTCTTATGCAGTGCCCTCAGTAGTGGTAGTGCCTCTTATGCAGTGCCTCCAGTAGTGGTAGTGTCTCTTATGCAGTGCCTCCAGTAGTGGTAGTGCCCCTTATGCAGAGCCCCCAGTAGTGGTAGTGCCTCTTATGCAGTGCCCCCAGTAGTAGTAGTGCTCCTTATGCAGTGCCCCCAGTAGTGGTAGTGCCTCTTATGCAGTGCCTCCAGTAGTGGTAGTGCCCCTTATGCAGTGCCCCCAGTAGTGGTAGTGCCCCTTATTTAGTGGCTCCAGTAGTGGTAGTGCCTCTTATGCAGTGCCCCCAGTAGTGGTAGTGCCTCTTATGCAGTGCCTCCAGTAGTGGTAGTGCCTCTTATGCAGTGCCCCCAGTAGTGGTAGTGCCTCTTATGCAGTGCCCTCAGTAGTGGTAGTGCCTCTTATGCAGTGTCCACAGTAGTGGTAGTGCCCCTTATGCAGTGCCCCCAGTAGTGGTAGTGTCTCTTATGCAGTGCCTCCAGTAGTGGTAGTGCCCCTTATGCAGTGCCCCCAGTAGTGGTAGTGCCCCTTATGTAGTGCCTCCAGTAGTAGTAGTGCCTCTTATGCAGTGCCCCCAGTAGTGGTAGTGCCTCTTATGCAGTGCCCTCAGTAGTGGTAGTGCCTCTTATGCAGTGCCTCCAGTAGTGGTAGTGCCTCTTATGCAGTGCCCCCAGTAGTGGTAGTGCCTCTTATGCAGAGCCTCCAGTAGTGGTAGTGCCTCTTATGCAGTGCCTCCAGTAGTAGTAGTGCCTCTTATGCAGTGCCTCCAGTAGTGGTAGTGCCTCTTATGCAGTGCCTCCAGTAGTGGTAGTGCCTTTTATGCAGTGCCCTCAGTAGTGGTAGTGCCCCATATGCAGTGCCTCCAGTAGTGGTAGTGCCCATTATGCAGTGCCTCCAGTAGTAGTAGTGCCCCTTATGCAGTGCCTCCTGTAGTAGTAGTACCTCTTATGCAGTTCCCTCAGTAGTGGTAGTGCCTCTTATGCAGTGCCTCCAGTAGTAGTAGTTCTCCTTATGCAGTGCCCCCAGTTGTGGTAGTGCCCCTTATGTAGTGCCTCCAGTAGTGGTAGTGCCCCTTATGCAGTGCCTCCAGTAGTGGTAGTGCCCCTTATGCAGTGCCTCCAGTAGTGGTAGTGCCTCTTATGCAGTGCCCTCAGTAGTGGTAGTGCCTCTTATGCAGTGTCCACAGTAGTGGTAGTGCCTCTTATGCAGTGCCTCCAGTAGTAGTAGTGCTCCTTATGCAGGGCCCCCAGTAGTGGTAGTGCCCCTTATGCAGTGCCTCCAGTAGTGGTAGTGCCCGTTATGCAGTGCCTCCAGTAGTGGTATTGCCCCTTATGCAGTGCCTCCAGTAGTAGTAGTGCCTCTTATGCAGTGCCCTCAGTAGTGGTAGTGCCCCTTATGCAGTGCCTCCAGTAGTGGTAGTGCCCTTTATGCAGTGCCTCCAGTAGTAGTAGTGCCTCTTATGCAGTGCCTCCAGTAGTAGTAGTACCTCTTATGCAGTGCCTCCAGTAGTAGTAGTGCTCCTAATGCAGTGCCCCCAGTAGTGGTAGTGCCTCTTATGTAGTGCCTCCAGAAGTGGTAGTGCCCCTTATGCAGTGCCTCCAGTAGTGGTAGTGCCTCTTATGCAGTGCCCTCAGTAGTGGTAGTGCCTCTTATGCAGTGCCCCCTTCAGTGGTAGTGCCCTTTATGCAGTGCCTCCAGTAGTGGTTAGTGCTCCTTATGCAGTGCCTCCGGTAGTGGTAGTGCCTCTTATGCAGTTCCCCCAGTAGTGGTAGTGCCCCTTATGCAGTGCCTCCAGTAGTGGTAGTGCCCCTTATGCAGTGCCCCCAGTAGAGGTAGTGCCTCTTATGCAGTGCTTCCAGTAGTGGTAGTGCCTCTTATGCAGTGCCCTCAGTAGTGGTAGTGTCTCTTATGCAGTGCCCTCAGTAGTGGTAGTGCCCCTTATGCAGTGCCCCCAGTAGTGGTAGTGCCTCTTATGCAGTGCCTCCAGTAGTAGTAGTGCCTCTTATGCAGTTCCCCCAGTAGTGGTAGTGCCCCTTATGCAGTGCCTCCAGTAGTGGTAGTGCCCCTTATGCAGTGCCCCCAGTAGAGGTAGTGCCTCTTATGCAGTGCCTCCAGTAGTGGTAGTGCCTCTTATGCAGTGCCCTCAGTAGTGGTAGTGCCTCTTATGCAGTGCCTCCAGTAGTGGTAGTGTCTCTTATGCAGTGCCTCCAGTAGTGGTAGTGCCCCTTATGCAGTGCCCCCAGTAGTGGTAGTGTCTCTTATGCAGTGCCCTCAGTAGTGGTAGTGCCCCTTATGTAGTGCCCCCAGTAGTGGTAGTGCCTCTTATGCAGTGCCTCCAGTAGTAGTAGTGCCTCTTATGCAGTGCCCCCAGTAGTGGTAGTGCCCCTTATGCAGTGCCTCCAGTAGTGGTAGTGCCCCTTATGCAGTGCCCCCAGTAGTGGTAGTGCCTCTTATGCAGTGCCTCCAGTAGTAGTAGTGCCTCTTATGCAGCGCCCCCAGTAGTGGTAGTGCCCCTTATGCAGCGCCTCCAGTAGTGGTAGTGCTCCTTATGCAGCACCTCCAGTAGTGGTAGTGCCTCTTATGCAGTGCCTCCAGTAGTAGTAGTGGTCTTTATGCGGTGCCCCCAGTAGTGGTAGTGCCCTTTATGCAGTGCCTCCAGTAGTGGTAGTGCCTCTTATGCAGTGCCTCCAGTAGTGGAAGTGCTCCTTATGCAGTGCCCCCAGTAGTGGTAGTGCCTCTTATGTAGTGCCTCCAGTAGTGGTAGTGCCTCTTATGCAGTGCCCCCAGTAGTGGTAGTGCCTCTTATGCAGTGCCTCCAGTAGTGGTAGTGCCCCTTATGCAGTGCCTCCAGTAGTAGTAGTGCTCCTTATGCAGTGCCCACAGTAGTGGTAGTGCCCTTTATGCAGTGCCTCCAGTAGTGGTAGTGCCCCTTATGCAGTGCCTCCAGTAGTGGTAGTGCCTCTTATGCAGTGCCCTCAGTAGTGGTAGTGCCTCTTATTCAGTGCCCCCATCAGTGGTAGTGCCCTTTATGCAGTGCCTCCAGAAGTGGTTAGTGCTCCTTATGCAGTGCCTCCAGTAGTGGTAGTGCCTCTTATGCAGTGCCTCCAGTAGTAGTAGTGGTCCTTATGCAGTGCCCCCAGTAGTGGTAGTGCCCTTTATGCAGTGCCTCCAGTAGTGGTAGTGCCTCTTATGCAGTGCCTCTAGTAGTGGTAGTGCTCCTTATGCAGTGCCCCCAGTAGTGGTAGTGCCTCTTATGTAGTGCCTCCAGTAGTGGTAGTGCCTCTTATGCAGTGCCCCCAGTAGTGGTAGTGCCTCTTATGCAGTGCCTCCAGTAGTGGTAGTGCCCCTTATGCAGTGCCTCCAGTAGTAGTAGTGCTCCTTATGCAGTGCCCACAGTAGTGGTAGTGCCCTTTATGCAGTGCCTCCAGTAGTGGTAGTGCCTCTTATGCAGTGCCTCCAGTAGTGGTAGTGCCCCTTATGCAGTGCCCCCAGTAGTGGTAGTGTCTCTTATGCAGTGCCCTCAGTAGTGGTAGTGCCCCTTATGTAGTGCCCCCAGTAGTGGTAGTGCCTCTTATGCAGTGCCTCCAGTAGTAGTAGTGCCTCTTATGCAGTGCCCCCAGTAGTAGTAGTGCCTCTTATGCAGCGCCCCCAGTAGTGGTAGTGCCCCTTATGCAGCGCCTCCAGTAGTGGTAGTGCTCCTTATGCAGCACCTCCAGTAGTGGTAGTGCCTCTTATGCAGTGCCTCCAGTAGTAGTAGTGGTCCTTATGCAGTGCCACCAGTAGTGGTAGTGCCCTTTATGCAGTGCCTCCAGTAGTGGTAGTGCCTCTTATGCAGTGCCTCCAGTAGTGGTAGTGCCCCTTATGCAGTGCCCACAGTAGTGGTAGTGCCCTTTATGCAGTGCCTCCAGTAGTGGTAGTGCCCCTTATGCAGTGCCTCCAGTAGTGGTAGTGCCCCTTATGCAGTGCCCCCAGTAGTGGTAGTGCCTCTTATGCAGTGCCCCCAGTAGTGGTAGTGCCCCTTATGCAGTGCCTCCAGTAGTGGTAGTGCCCCTTATGCAGTGCCCCCAGTAGTGGTAGTGCCTCTTATGCAGTGCCTCCAGTAGTGGTAGTGCCCCTTATGCAGTGCCTCCAGTAGTGGTAGTGCCCCTTATGCAGTGCCTCCAGTAGTGGTAGTGCCTCTTATGCAGTGCCCTCAGTAGTGGTAGTGCCTCTTATGCAGTGTCCACAGTAGTGGTAGTGCCTCTTATGCAGTGCCTCCAGTAGTAGTAGTGCTCCTTATGCAGGGCCCCCAGTAGTGGTAGTGCCCCTTATGCAGTGCCTCCAGTAGTGGTAGTGCCCGTTATGCAGTGCCTCCAGTAGTGGTATTGCCCCTTATGCAGTGCCTCCAGTAGTAGTAGTGCCTCTTATGCAGTGCCCTCAGTAGTGGTAGTGCCCCTTATGCAGTGCCTCCAGTAGTGGTAGTGCCCTTTATGCAGTGCCTCCAGTAGTAGTAGTGCCTCTTATGCAGTGCCTCCAGTAGTAGTAGTACCTCTTATGCAGTGCCTCCAGTAGTAGTAGTGCTCCTAATGCAGTGCCCCCAGTAGTGGTAGTGCCCCTTATGCAGTGCCTCCAGTAGTGGTAGTGCCTCTTATGCAGTGCCCCCAGTAGTGGTAGTGTCTCTTATGCAGTGCCCTCAGTAGTGGTAGTGCCCCTTATGCAGAGCCCCCAGTAGTGGTAGTGCCTCTTATGCAGTGCCTCCAGTAGTAGTAGTCCCTCTTATGCAGTGCCCCCAGTAGTGCTAGTGTTCCTTATGCAGTGCCCCCAGTAGTGGTAGTGCCTCTTATGTAGTGCCTCCAGTAGTGGTAGTGCCTCTTATGCAGTGCCCCCAGTAGTGGTAGTGCCTCTTATGCAGTGCCTCCAGTAGTGGTAGTGCCTCTTATGCAGTGCCTCCAGTAGTGGTAGTGCCCCTTATGCAGTGCCCCCAGTAGTGGTAGTGTCTCTTATGCAGTGCCTCCAGTAGTGGTAGTGCTCCTTATGCAGTGCCCCCAGTAGTGGTAGTGCCTCTTATGCAGTGCCTCCAGTAGTAGTAGTGCCTCTTATGCAGTGTCTCCAGTAGTGGTAGTGCCTCTTATGCAGTGCCTCCAGTAGTGGTAGTGCCTCTTATGCAGTGCCCTCAGTAGTGGTAGTGCCCCATATGCAGTGCCTCCAGTAGTGGTAGTGCCCGTTATGCAGTGCCTCCAGTAGTAGTAGTGCCCCTTATGCAGTGCCTCCAGTAGTAGTAGTCCCCCTTATGCAGTGCCCTCAGTAGTGGTAGTGCCTCTTATGCAGTGCCTCCAGTAGTGGTAGTGCCCCTTATGCAGTGCCTCCAGTAGTGGTAGTGCCTCTTATGCAGTGCCCCCATCAGTGGTAGTGCCCTTTATGCAGTGCCTCCAGTAGTGGTAGTGCTCCTTATGCAGTGCCTCCAGTAGTGGTAGTGCCTCTTATGCAGTGCCCTCAGTAGTGGTAGTGCCTCTTATGCAGTGCCTCCAGTAGTGGTAGTGTCTCTTATGCAGTGCCTCCAGTAGTGGTAGTGCCCCTTATGCAGAGCCCCCAGTAGTGGTAGTGCCTCTTATGCAGTGCCCTCAGTAGTGGTAGTGCCCCTTATGTAGTGCCTCCAGTAGTGGTAGTGCCCCTTATGCAGAGCCCCCAGTAGTGGTAGTGCCTCTTATGCAGTGCCCTCAGTAGTGGTAGTGCCCCTTATGTAGTGCCCCCAGTAGTGGTAGTGCCCCTTATGCAGTGCCCCCAGTAGTGGTAGTGCCCCTTATGCAGTGCCTCCAGTAGTGGTAGTGCCTCTTATGCAGTGCCCCCAGTAGTGGTAGTGTCTCTTATGCAGTGCCCTCAGTAGTGGTAGTGCCCCTTATGCAGAGCCCCCAGTAGTGGTAGTGCCTCTTATGCAGTGCCTCCAGTAGTAGTAGTCCCTCTTATGCAGTGCCCCCAGTAGTGCTAGTGTTCCTTATGCAGTGCCCCCAGTAGTGGTAGTGCCTCTTATGTAGTGCCTCCAGTAGTGGTAGTGCCTCTTATGCAGTGCCCCCAGTAGTGGTAGTGCCTCTTATGCAGTGCCTCCAGTAGTGGTAGTGCCTCTTATGCAGTGCCTCCAGTAGTGGTAGTGCCCCTTATGCAGTGCCCCCAGTAGTGGTAGTGTCTCTTATGCAGTGCCTCCAGTAGTGGTAGTGCTCCTTATGCAGTGCCCCCAGTAGTGGTAGTGCCTCTTATGCAGTGCCTCCAGTAGTGGTAGTGCCCCTTATGCAGTGCCTCCAGTAGTGGTAGTGCCCCTTATGCAGTGCCTCCAGTAGTGGTAGTGCCTCTTATGCAGTGCCCCCATCAGTGGTAGTGCCCTTTATGCAGTGCCTCCAGTAGTGGTAGTGCTCCTTATGCAGTGCCTCCAGTAGTGGTAGTGCCTCTTATGCAGTGCCCTCAGTAGTGGTAGTGCCTCTTATGCAGTGCCTCCAGTAGTGGTAGTGTCTCTTATGCAGTGCCTCCAGTAGTGGTAGTGCCCCTTATGCAGAGCCCCCAGTAGTGGTAGTGCCTCTTATGCAGTGCCCTCAGTAGTGGTAGTGCCCCTTATGTAGTGCCCCCAGTAGTGGTAGTGCCCCTTATGCAGTGCCCCCAGTAGTGGTAGTGCCCCTTATGCAGTGCCCCCAGTAGTGGTAGTGCCTCTTATGCAGTGCCCTCAGTAGTGGTAGTGCCTCTTATGCAGTGCCACCAGTAGTGGTAGTGTCTCTTATGCAGTGCCTCCAGTAGTTGTAGTCCCCCTTATGCAGTGCCCTCAGTAGTGGTAGTATCTCTTATGCAGTGCCCTCATTAGTGATAGTGCCCCTTATGTAGTGCCCCCAGTAGTGGTAGTGCCTCTTATGCAGTGCCTCCAGTAGTGGTAGTGCCTCTTATGCAGTGCCCCCAGTAGTGGTAGTGCCCCATATGCAGTGCCTCCAGTAGTGGTAGTGCCTCTTATGCAGTTCCCTCAGTAGTGGTAGTGCCTCTTATGCAGTGCCCCCATCAGTGGTAGTGCCCTTTATGCAGTGCCTCCAGTAGTGGTAGTGCTCCTTATGCAGTGCCTCCAGTAGTGGTAGTGCCTCTTATGCAGTGCCCTCAGTAGTGGTAGTGCCTCTTATGCAGTGCCTCCAGTAGTGGTAGTGTCTCTTATGCAGTGCCTCCAGTAGTGGTAGTGCCCCTTATGCAGAGCCCCCAGTAGTGGTAGTGCCTCTTATGCAGTGCCCCCAGTAGTAGTAGTGCTCCTTATGCAGTGCCCCCAGTAGTGGTAGTGCCTCTTATGCAGTGCCTCCAGTAGTGGTAGTGCCCCTTATGCAGTGCCCCCAGTAGTGGTAGTGCCCCTAATTTAGTGGCTCCAGTAGTGGTAGTGCCTCTTATGCAGTGCCCCCAGTAGTGGTAGTGCCTCTTATGCAGTGCCTCCAGTAGTGGTAGTGCCTCTTATGCAGTGCCCCCAGTAGTGGTAGTGCCTCTTATGCAGTGCCCTCAGTAGTGGTAGTGCCTCTTATGCAGTGTCCACAGTAGTGGTAGTGCCCCTTATGCAGTGCCCCCAGTAGTGGTAGTGTCTCTTATGCAGTGCCTCCAGTAGTGGTAGTGCCCCTTATGCAGTGCCCCCAGTAGTGGTAGTGCCCCTTATGTAGTGCCTCCAGTAGTAGTAGTGCCTCTTATGCAGTGCCCCCAGTAGTGGTAGTGCCTCTTATGCAGTGCCCTCAGTAGTGGTAGTGCCTCTTATGCAGTGCCTCCAGTAGTGGTAGTGCCTCTTATGCAGTGCCCCCAGTAGTGGTAGTGCCTCTTATGCAGAGCCTCCAGTAGTGGTAGTGCCTCTTATGCAGTGCCTCCAGTAGTAGTAGTGCCTCTTATGCAGTGCCTCCAGTAGTGGTAGTGCCTCTTATGCAGTGCCTCCAGTATTGGTAGTGCCTCTTATGCAGTGCCCTCAGTAGTGGTAGTGCCCCATATGCAGTGCCTCCAGTAGTGGTAGTGCCCGTTATGCAGTGCCTCCAGTAGTAGTAGTGCCCCTTATGCAGTGCCTCCTGTAGTAGTAGTACTTCTTATGCAGTGCCCTCAGTAGTGGTAGTGCCTCTTATGCAGTGCCTCCAGTAGTAGTAGTTCTCCTTATGCAGTGCCCCCAGTTGTGGTAGTGCCCCTTATGTAGTGCCTCCAGTAGTGGTAGTGCCCCTTATGCAGTGCCTCCAGTAGTGGTAGTGCCCCTTATGCAGTGCCTCCAGTAGTGGTAGTGCCTCTTATGCAGTGCCCTCAGTAGTGGTAGTGCCTCTTATGCAGTGTCCACAGTAGTGGTAGTGCCTCTTATGCAGTGCCTCCAGTAGTAGTAGTGCTCCTTATGCAGGGCCCCCAGTAGTGGTAGTGCCCCTTATGCAGTGCCTCCAGTAGTGGTAGTGCCCGTTATGCAGTGCCTCCAGTAGTGGTATTGCCCCTTATGCAGTGCCTCCAGTAGTAGTAGTGCCTCTTATGCAGTGCCCTCAGTAGTGGTAGTGCCCCTTATGCAGTGCCTCCAGTAGTGGTAGTGCCCTTTATGCAGTGCCTCCAGTAGTAGTAGTGCCTCTTATGCAGTGCCTCCAGTAGTAGTAGTACCTCTTATGCAGTGCCTCCAGTAGTAGTAGTGCTCCTAATGCAGTGCCCCCAGTAGTGGTAGTGCCTCTTATGTAGTGCCTCCAGAAGTGGTAGTGCCCCTTATGCAGTGCCTCCAGTAGTGGTAGTGCCTCTTATGCAGTGCCCTCAGTAGTGGTAGTGCCTCTTATGCAGTGCCCCCTTCAGTGGTAGTGCCCTTTATGCAGTGCCTCCAGTAGTGGTTAGTGCTCCTTATGCAGTGCCTCCGGTAGTGGTAGTGCCTCTTATGCAGTTCCCCCAGTAGTGGTAGTGCCCCTTATGCAGTGCCTCCAGTAGTTGTAGTGCCCCTTATGCAGTGCCCCCAGTAGAGGTAGTGCCTCTTATGCAGTGCCTCCAGTAGTGGTAGTGCCTCTTATGCAGTGCCCTCAGTAGTGGTAGTGTCTCTTATGCAGTGCCCTCAGTAGTGGTAGTGCCCCTTATGCAGTGCCCCCAGTAGTGGTAGTGCCTCTTATGCAGTGCCTCCAGTAGTAGTAGTGCCTCTTATGCAGTTCCCCCAGTAGCGGTAGTGCCCCTTATGCAGTGCCTCCAGTAGTGGTAGTGCCCCTTATGCAGTGCCCCCAGTAGTGGTAGTGCTCCTTATGCAGCACCTCCAGTAGTGGTAGTGCCTCTTATGCAGTGCCTCCCGTAGTAGTAGTAGTGGTCTTTATGCGGTGCCCCCAGTAGTGGTAGTGCCCTTTATGCAGTGCCTCCAGTAGTGGTAGTGCCTCTTATGCAGTGCCTCCAGTAGTGGAAGTGCTACTTATGCAGTGCCCCCAGTAGTGGTAGTGCCTCTTATGTAGTGCCTCCAGTAGTGGTAGTGCCTCTTATGCAGTGCCCCCAGTAGTGGTAGTGCCTCTTATGCAGGGCCTCCAGTAGTGGTAGTGCCCCTTATGCAGTGCCTCCAGTAGTAGTAGTGCTCCTTATGCAGTGCCCACAGTAGTGGTAGTGCCCTTTATGCAGTGCCTCCAGTAGTGGTAGTGCCCCTTATGCAGTGCCTCCAGTAGTGGTAGTGCCTCTTATGCAGTGCCCTCAGTAGTGGTAGTGCCTCTTATTCAGTGCCCCCATCAGTGGTAGTGCCCTTTATGCAGTGCCTCCAGAAGTGGTTAGTGCTCCTTATGCAGTGCCTCCAGTAGTGGTAGTGCCTCTTATGCAGTGCCCTCAGTAGTGGTAGTGCCTCTTATGCAGTGCCTCCAGTAGTGGTAGTGTCTCTTATGCAGTGCCTCCAGTAGTGGTAGTGCCCCTTATGCAGTGCCCCCAGTAGTGGTAGTGCCTCTTATGCAGTGCCCCCAGTAGTGGTAGTGCCCCTTATGCAGTGCCTCCAGTAGTGGTAGTGCCCCTTATGCAGTGCCCCCAGTAGTGGTAGTGCCTCTTATGCAGTGCCTCCAGTAGTGGTAGTGTCTCTTATGCAGTGCCTCCAGTAGTGGTAGTGCCCCTTATGCAGTGCCCCCAGTAGTGGTAGTATCTCTTATGCAGTGCCCTCAGTAGTGGTAGTGCCCCTTATGTAGTGCCCCCAGTAGTGGTAGTGCCTCTTATGCAGTGCCTCCAGTAGTAGTTGTGCCTCTTATGCAGTGTCCCCCAGTAGTGGTAGTGCCCCTTATGCAGTGCCTCCAGTAGTGGTAGTGCCCCTTATGCAGTGCCCCCAGTAGTGGTAGTGCCTCTTATGCAGCACCTCCAGTAGTAGTAGTGCCTCTTATGCAGCGCCCCCAGTAGTGGTAGTGCCCCTTATGCAGCGCCTCCAGTAGTGGTAGTGCTCCTTATGCAGCGCCTCCAGTAGTGGTAGTGCCTCTTATGCAGTGCCTCCAGTAGTAGTAGTGGTCCTTATGCAGTGCCCCCAGTAGTGGTAGTGCCCTTTATGCAGTGCCTCCAGTAGTGGTAGTGCCTCTTATGCAGTGCCTCCAGTAGTGGTAGTGCTCCTTATGCAGTGCCCCCAGTAGTGGTAGTGCCTCTTATGTAGTGCCTCCAGTAGTGGTAGTGCCTCTTATGCAGCGCCTCCAGTAGTAGTAGTGCCTCTTATGCAGCGCCCCCAGTAGTGGTAGTGCCCCTTATGCAGCGCCTCCAGTAGTGGTAGTGCTCCTTATGCAGCGCCTCCAGTAGTGGTAGTGACTCTTATGCAGTGCCTCCAGTAGTAGTAGTGGTCCTTATGCAGTGCCCCCAGTAGTGGTAGTGCCCTTTATGCAGTGCCTCCAGTAGTGGTAGTGCCTCTTATGCAGTGCCTCCAGTAGTGGTAGTGCCCCTTATGCAGTGCCCCCAGTAGTGGTAGTGCCTCTTATGCAGTGCCTCCAGTAGTGGTAGTGCCCCTTATGCAGTGCCTCCAGTAGTAGTAGTACCTCTTATGCAGTGCCCTCAGTAGTGGTAGTGCCTCTTATGCAGTGCCTCCAGTAGTGGTAGTTCTCCTTATGCAGTGCCCCCAGTTGTGGTAGTGCCCCTTATGCAGTGCTTCCAGTAGTGGTAGTGCCCCTTATGCAGTGCCTCCAGTAGTGGTAGTGCCCCTTATGCAGTGCTTCCAGTAGTGGTAGTGCCTCTTATGCAGTGCCCTCAGCAGTGGTAGTGCCTCTTATGCAGTGCCTCCAGTAGTGGTAGTGCCCCTTATGCAGTGCTTTCAGTAGTGGTAGTGCCCGTTATGCAGTGCCTCCAGTAGTGGTAGTGCTCCTTATGCACTGCCTCCAGTAGTGGTAGTGCCCCTTATGCAGTGCGCTCAGTAGTGGTAGTGCCTCTTATGCAGTGCCTCCAGTAGTGGTAGTGTCTCTTATGCAGTGCCTCCAGTAGTGGTAGTGCCCCTTATGCAGTGCCTCCAGTAGTGGTAGTGCCCCTTATGCAGTGCCCCCAGTAGTGGTAGTGTCTCTTATGCAGTGCCCTCAGTAGTGGTAGTGCCCCTTATGCAGAGCCCCCAGTAGTGGTAGTGCCTCTTATGCAGTGCCTCCAGTAGTAGTAGTCCCTCTTATGCAGTGCCCCCAGTAGTGCTAGTGTTCCTTATGCAGTGCCCCCAGTAGTGGTAGTGCCTCTTATGTAGTGCCTCCAGTAGTGGTAGTGCCTCTTATGCAGTGCCCCCAGTAGTGGTAGTGCCTCTTATGCAGGGCCTCCAGTAGTGGTAGTGCCCCTTATGCAGTGCCTCCAGTAGTAGTAGTGCTCCTTATGCAGTGCCCACAGTAGTGGTAGTGCCCTTTATGCAGTGCCTCCAGTAGTGGTAGTGCCCCTTATGCAGTGCCTCCAGTAGTGGTAGTGCCTCTTATGCAGTGCCCTCAGTAGTGGTAGTGCCTCTTATTCAGTGCCCCCATCAGTGGTAGTGCCCTTTATGCAGTGCCTCCAGAAGTGGTTAGTGCTCCTTATGCAGTGCCTCCAGTAGTGGTAGTGCCTCTTATGCAGTGCCCTCAGTAGTGGTAGTGCCTCTTATGCAGTGCCTCCAGTAGTGGTAGTGTCTCTTATGCAGTGCCTCCAGTAGTGGTAGTGCCCCTTATGCAGTGCCCCCAGTAGTGGTAGTGCCTCTTATGCAGTGCCCCCAGTAGTGGTAGTGCCCCTTATGCAGTGCCTCCAGTAGTGGTAGTGCCCCTTATGCAGTGCCCCCAGTAGTGGTAGTGCCTCTTATGCAGTGCCTCCAGTAGTGGTAGTGTCTCTTATGCAGTGCCTCCAGTAGTGGTAGTGCCCCTTATGCAGTGCCCCCAGTAGTGGTAGTATCTCTTATGCAGTGCCCTCAGTAGTGGTAGTGCCCCTTATGTAGTGCCCCCAGTAGTGGTAGTGCCTCTTATGCAGTGCCTCCAGTAGTAGTAGTGCCTCTTATGCAGTGTCCCCCAGTAGTGGTAGTGCCCCTTATGCAGTGCCTCCAGTAGTGGTAGTGCCCCTTATGCAGTGCCCCCAGTAGTGGTAGTGCCTCTTATGCAGCACCTCCAGTAGTAGTAGTGCCTCTTATGCAGCGCCCCCAGTAGTGGTAGTGCCCCTTATGCAGCGCCTCCAGTAGTGGTAGTGCTCCTTATGCAGCGCCTCCAGTAGTGGTAGTGCCTCTTATGCAGTGCCTCCAGTAGTAGTAGTGGTCCTTATGCAGTGCCCCCAGTAGTGGTAGTGCCCTTTATGCAGTGCCTCCAGTAGTGGTAGTGCCTCTTATGCAGTGCCTCCAGTAGTGGTAGTGCTCCTTATGCAGTGCCCCCAGTAGTGGTAGTGCCTCTTATGTAGTGCCTCCAGTAGTGGTAGTGCCTCTTATGCAGCGCCTCCAGTAGTAGTAGTGCCTCTTATGCAGCGCCCCCAGTAGTGGTAGTGCCCCTTATGCAGCGCCTCCAGTAGTGGTAGTGCTCCTTATGCAGCGCCTCCAGTAGTGGTAGTGACTCTTATGCAGTGCCTCCAGTAGTAGTAGTGGTCCTTATGCAGTGCCCCCAGTAGTGGTAGTGCCCTTTATGCAGTGCCTCCAGTAGTGGTAGTGCCTCTTATGCAGTGCCTCCAGTAGTGGTAGTGCCCCTTATGCAGTGCCCCCAGTAGTGGTAGTGCCTCTTATGCAGTGCCTCCAGTAGTGGTAGTGCCCCTTATGCAGTGCCTCCAGTAGTAGTAGTACCTCTTATGCAGTGCCCTCAGTAGTGGTAGTGCCTCTTATGCAGTGCCTCCAGTAGTGGTAGTTCTCCTTATGCAGTGCCCCCAGTTGTGGTAGTGCCCCTTATGCAGTGCTTCCAGTAGTGGTAGTGCCCCTTATGCAGTGCCTCCAGTAGTGGTAGTGCCCCTTATGCAGTGCTTCCAGTAGTGGTAGTGCCTCTTATGCAGTGCCCTCAGCAGTGGTAGTGCCTCTTATGCAGTGCCTCCAGTAGTGGTAGTGCCCCTTATGCAGTGCTTTCAGTAGTGGTAGTGCCCGTTATGCAGTGCCTCCAGTAGTGGTAGTGCTCCTTATGCACTGCCTCCAGTAGTGGTAGTGCCCCTTATGCAGTGCGCTCAGTAGTGGTAGTGCCTCTTATGCAGTGCCTCCAGTAGTGGTAGTGTCTCTTATGCAGTGCCTCCAGTAGTGGTAGTGCCCCTTATGCAGTGCCTCCAGTAGTGGTAGTGCCCCTTATGCAGTGCCCCCAGTAGTGGTAGTGTCTCTTATGCAGTGCCCTCAGTAGTGGTAGTGCCCCTTATGCAGAGCCCCCAGTAGTGGTAGTGCCTCTTATGCAGTGCCTCCAGTAGTAGTAGTCCCTCTTATGCAGTGCCCCCAGTAGTGCTAGTGTTCCTTATGCAGTGCCCCCAGTAGTGGTAGTGCCTCTTATGTAGTGCCTCCAGTAGTGGTAGTGCCTCTTATGCAGTGCCCCCAGTAGTGGTAGTGCCTCTTATGCAGTGCCTCCAGTAGTGGTAGTGCCTCTTATGCAGTGCCTCCAGTAGTGGTAGTGCCCCTTATGCAGTGCCCCCAGTAGTGGTAGTGTCTCTTATGCAGTGCCTCCAGTAGTGGTAGTGCCCCTTATGCAGAGCCCCCAGTAGTGGTAGTGCCTCTTATGCAGTGCCCTCAGTAGTGGTAGTGCCCCTTATGTAGTGCCCCCAGTAGTGGTAGTGCCCCTTATGCAGTGCCCCCAGTAGTGGTAGTGCCCCTTATGCAGTGCCCCCAGTAGTGGTAGTGCCTCTTATGCAGTGCCCTCAGTAGTGGTAGTGCCTCTTATGCAGTGCCACCAGTAGTGGTAGTGTCTCTTATGCAGTGCCTCCAGTAGTTGTAGTCCCCCTTATGCAGTGCCCTCAGTAGTGGTAGTATCTCTTATGCAGTGCCCTCAGTAGTGATAGTGCCCCTTATGTAGTGCCCCCAGTAGTGGTAGTGCCTCTTATGCAGTGCCTCCAGTAGTGGTAGTGCCTCTTATGCAGTGCCCCCAGTAGTGGTAGTGCCCCATATGCAGTGCCTCCAGTAGTGGTAGTGCCTCTTATGCAGTTCCCTCAGTAGTGGTAGTGCCTCTTATGCAGTGCCCCCATCAGTGGAAGTGCCCTTTATGCAGTGCCTCCAGTAGTGGTAGTGCTCCTTATGCAGTGCCTCCAGTAGTGGTAGTGCCTCTTATGCAGTGCCCTCAGTAGTGGTAGTGCCTCTTATGCAGTGCCTCCAGTAGTGGTAGTGTCTCTTATGCAGTGCCTCCAGTAGTGGTAGTGCCCCTTATGCAGAGCCCCCAGTAGTGGTAGTGCCTCTTATGCAGTGCCCCCAGTAGTAGTAGTGCTCCTTATGCAGTGCCCCCAGTAGTGGTAGTGCCTCTTATGCAGTGCCCTCAGTAGTGGTAGTGCCTCTTATGCAGTGTCCACAGTAGTGGTAGTGCCCCTTATGCAGTGCCCCCAGTAGTGGTAGTGTCTCTTATGCAGTGCCTCCAGTAGTGGTAGTGCCCCTTATGCAGTGCCCCCAGTAGTGGTAGTGCCCCTTATGTAGTGCCTCCAGTAGTAGTAGTGCCTCTTATGCAGTGCCCCCAGTAGTGGTAGTGCCTCTTATGCAGTGCCCTCAGTAGTGGTAGTGCCTCTTATGCAGTGCCTCCAGTAGTGGTAGTGCCTCTTATGCAGTGCCCCCAGTAGTGGTAGTGCCTCTTATGCAGAGCCTCCAGTAGTGGTAGTGCCTCTTATGCAGTGCCTCCAGTAGTAGTAGTGCCTCTTATGTAGTGCCTCCAGTAGTGGTAGTGCCTCTTATGCAGTGCCTCCAGTAGTGGTAGTGCCTCTTATGCAGTGCCCTCAGTAGTGGTAGTGCCCCATATGCAGTGCCTCCAGTAGTGGTAGTGCCCGTTATGCAGTGCCTCCAGTAGTAGTAGTGCCCCTTATGCAGTGCCTCCTGTAGTAGTAGTACCTCTTATGCAGTGCCCTCAGTAGTGGTAGTGCCTCTTATGCAGTGCCTCCAGTAGTAGTAGTTCTCCTTATGCAGTGCCCCCAGTTGTGGTAGTGCCCCTTATGTAGTGCCTCCAGTAGTGGTAGTGCCCCTTATGCAGTGCCTCCAGTAGTGGTAGTGCCCCTTATGCAGTGCCTCCAGTAGTGGTAGTGCCTCTTATGCAGTGCCCTCAGTAGTGGTAGTGCCTCTTATGCAGTGTCCACAGTAGTGGTAGTGCCTCTTATGCAGTGCCTCCAGTAGTAGTAGTGCTCCTTATGCAGGGCCCCCAGTAGTGGTAGTGCCCCTTATGCAGTGCCTCCAGTAGTGGTAGTGCCCGTTATGCAGTGCCTCCAGTAGTGGTATTGCCCCTTATGCAGTGCCTCCAGTAGTAGTAGTGCCTCTTATGCAGTGCCCTCAGTAGTGGTAGTGCCCCTTATGCAGTGCCTCCAGTAGTGGTAGTGCCCTTTATGCAGTGCCTCCAGTAGTAGTAGTGCCTCTTATGCAGTGCCTCCAGTAGTAGTAGTACCTCTTATGCAGTGCCTCCAGCAGTAGTAGTGCTCCTAATGCAGTGCCCCCAGTAGTGGTAGTGCCTCTTATGTAGTGCCTCCAGAAGTGGTAGTGCCCCTTATGCAGTGCCTCCAGTAGTGGTAGTGCCTCTTATGCAGTGCCCTCAGTAGTGGTAGTGCCTCTTATGCAGTGCCCCCTTCAGTGGTAGTGCCCTTTATGCAGTGCCTCCAGTAGTGGTTAGTGCTCCTTATGCAGTGCCTCCGGTAGTGGTAGTGCCTCTTATGCAGTTCCCCCAGTAGTGGTAGTGCCCCTTATGCAGTGCCTCCAGTAGTGGTAGTGCCCCTTATGCAGTGCCCCCAGTAGAGGTAGTGCCTCTTATGCAGTGCCTCCAGTAGTGGTAGTGCCTCTTATGCAGTGCCCTCAGTAGTGGTAGTGTCTCTTATGCAGTGCCCTCAGTAGTGGTAGTGCCCCTTATGCAGTGCCCCCAGTAGTGGTAGTGCCTCTTATGCAGTGCCTCCAGTAGTAGTAGTGCCTCTTATGCAGTTCCCCCAGTAGTGGTAGTGCCCCTTATGCAGTGCCTCCAGTAGTGGTAGTGCCCCTTATGCAGTGCCCCCAGTAGAGGTAGTGCCTCTTATGCAGTGCCTCCAGTAGTGGTAGTGCCTCTTATGCAGTGCCCTCAGTAGTGGTAGTGCCTCTTATGCAGTGCGTCCAGTAGTGGTAGTGTCTCTTATGCAGTGCCTCCAGTAGTGGTAGTGCCCCTTATGCAGTGCCCCCAGTAGTGGTAGTGTCTCTTATGCAGTGCCCTCAGTAGTGGTAGTGCCCCTTATGTAGTGCCCCCAGTAGTGGTAGTGCCTCTTATGCAGTGCCTCCAGTAGTAGTAGTGCCTCTTATGCAGTGCCCCCAGTAGTGGTAGTGCCCCTTATGCAGTGCCTCCAGTAGTGGTAGTGCCCCTTATGCAGTGCCTCCAGTAGTGGTAGTGCTCCTTATGCAGCACCTCCAGTAGTGGTAGTGCCTCTTATGCAGTGCCTCCAGTAGTAGTAGTGGTCTTTATGCGGTGCCCCCAGTAGTGGTAGTGCCCTTTATGCAGTGCCTCCAGTAGTGTTAGTGCCTCTTATGCAGTGCCTCCAGTAGTGGAAGTGCTCCTTATGCAGTGCCCCCAGTAGTGGTAGTGCCTCTTATGTAGTGCCTCCAATAGTGGCAGTGCCCCTTATGCAGTGCCCCCAGTAGTGGTAGTGCCTCTTATGCAGGGCCTCCAGTAGTGGTAGTGCCCCTTATGCAGTGCCTCCAGTAGTAGTAGTGCTCCTTATGCAGTGCCCACAGTAGTGGTAGTGCCCTTTATGCAGTGCCTCCAGTAGTGGTAGTGCCCCTTATGCAGTGCCTCCAGTAGTGGTAGTGCCTCTTATGCAGTGCCCTCAGTAGTGGTAGTGCCTCTTATTCAGTGCCCCCATCAGTGGTAGTGCCCTTTATGCAGTGCCTCCAGAAGTAGTTAGTGCTCCTTATGCAGTGCCTCCAGTAGTGGTAGTGCCTCTTATGCAGTGCCCTCAGTAGTGGTAGTGCCTCTTATGCAGTGCCTCCAGTAGTGGTAGTGTCTCTTATGCAGTGCCTCCAGTAGTGGTAGTGCCCCTTATGCAGTGCCCCCAGTAGTGGTAGTGCCTCTTATGCAGTGCCCCCAGTAGTGGCAATGCCCCTTATGCAGTGCCTCCAGTAGTGGTAGTGCCCCTTATGCAGTGCCCCCAGTAGTGGTAGTGCCTCTTATGCAGTGCCTCCAGTAGTGGTAGTGTCTCTTATGCAGTGCCTCCAGTAGTGGTAGTGCCCCTTATGCAGTGCCCCCAGTAGTGGTAGTGTCTCTTATGCAGTGCCCTCAGTAGTGGTAGTGCCCCTTATGTAGTGCCCCCAGTAGTGGTAGTGCCTCTTATGCAGTGCCTCCAGTAGTAGTAGTGCCTCTTATGCAGTGCCCCCAGTAGTGGTAGTGCCCCTTATGCAGTGCCTCCAGTAGTGGTAGTGCCCCTTATGCAGTGCCCCCAGTAGTGGTAGTGCCTCTTATGCAGCACCTCCAGTAGTAGTAGTGCCTCTTATGCAGCGCCCCCAGTAGTGGTAGTGCCCCTTATGCAGCGCCTCCAGTAGTGGTAGTGCTCCTTATGCAGCGCCTCCAGTAGTGGTAGTGCCTCTTATGCAGTGCCTCCAGTAGTAGTAGTGGTCCTTATGCAGTGCCCCCAGTAGTGGTAGTGCCCTTTATGCAGTGCCTCCAGTAGTGGTAGTGCCTCTTTTGCAGTGCCTCCAGTAGTGGTAGTGCTCCTTATGCAGTGCCCCCAGTAGTGGTAGTGCCTCTTATGTAGTGCCTCCAGTAGTGGTAGTGCCTCTTGTACAGTGCCCCCAGTAGTGGTAGTGCCTCTTATGCAGTGCCTCCAGTAGTGGTAGTGCCCCTTATGCAGTGCCTCCAGTAGTAGTAGTGCTCCTTATGCAGTGCCCACAGTAGTGGTAGTGCCCTTTATGCAGTGCCTCCAGTAGTGGTAGTGCCTCTTATGCAGTGCCTCCAGTAGTGGTAGTGCCCCTTATGCAGTGCCCCCAGTAGTGGTAGTGTCTCTTATGCAGTGCCTCCAGTAGTGGTCGTGCCCCTTATGCAGTGCCTCCAGTAGTAGTAGTACCTCTTATGCAGTGCCCTCAGTAGTGGTAGTGCCTCTTATGCAGTGCCTCCAGTAGTGGTAGTTCTCCTTATGCAGTGCCCCCAGTTGTGGTAGTGCCCCTTATGCAGTGCCTCCAGTAGTGGTAGTGCCCCTTATGCAGTGCCTCCAGTAGTGGTAGTGCCCTTATGCAGTGCCTCCAGTAGTGGTAGTGCCTCTTATGCAGTGCCCTCAGTAGTGGTAGTGCCTCTTATGCAGTGCCTCCAGTAGTGGTAGTGCCCCTTATGCAGTGCCTCCAGTAGTGGTAGTGCCCGTTATGCAGTGCCTCCAGTAGTGGTAGTGCTCCTTATGCACTGCCTCCAGTAGTGGTAGTGCCCCTTATGCAGTGCGCTCAGTAGTGGTAGTGCCTCTTATGCAGTGCCCCCAGTAGTGGTAGTGCCTCTTATGCAGTGCCTCCAGTAGTGGTAGTGCCTCTTATGCAGTGCCTCCAGTAGTGGTAGTGCCCCTTATGCAGTGCCCCCAGTAGTGGTAGTGTCTCTTATGCAGTGCCCTCAGTAGTGGTAGTGCCCCTTATGCAGTGCCTCCAGTAGTAGTAGTCCCTCTTATGCAGTGCCCCCAGTAGTGGTAGTGCCCCTTATGCAGTGCCTCCAGTAGTGGTAGTGCCCCTTATGCAGCGCCTCCAGTAGTGGTAGTGCCTCTTATGCAGCGCCCCCAGTAGTAGTAGTGCCCCTTATGCAGCGCCTCCAGTAGTGGTAGTGCCCTTTATGCAGAGCCTACAGTAGTGGTAGTGCCTCTTATGCAGTGCCTCCAGTAGTGGTAGTGTTCCTTATGCAGTGCCCCCAGTAGTGGTAGTGCTTCTTATGCAGTGCCCCCAGTAGTGGTAGTGCCTCTTATGCAGTGCCTCCAGTAGTAGTAGTGCCTCTTATGCAGTGTCTCCAGTAGTGGTAGTCCCCCTTATGCAGTGCCCTCAGTAGTGGCAGTGCCTCTTATGCAGTGCCTCCAGTAGTGGTAGTGCCCCTTATGCAGTGCCTCCAGTAGTGGTAGTGCCTCTTATGCAGTGCCCCCATCAGTGGTAGTGCCCTTTATGCAGTGCCTCCAGTAGTGGTAGTGCTCCTTATGCAGTGCCTCCAGTAGTGGTAGTGCCTCTTATGCAGTGCCCTCAGTAGTGGTAGTGCCTCTTATGCAGTGCCTCCAGTAGTGGTAGTGTCTCTTATGCAGTGCCTCCAGTAGTGGTACTGCCCCTTATGCAGAGCCCCCAGTAGTGGTAGTGCCTCTTATGCAGTGCCCTCAGTAGTGGTAGTGCCCCTTATGTAGTGCCCCAAGTAGTGGTAGTGCCCCTTATGCAGTGCCCCCAGTAGTGGTAGTGCCCCTTATGCAGTGCCCCAAGTAGTGGTAGTGCCTCTTATGCAGTGCCCTCAGTATTGGTAGTGCCTCTTATGCAGTGCCCCCAGTAGTGGTAGTGTCTCTTATGCAGTGCCTCCAGTAGTTGTAGTGCCCCTTATGCAGTGCCCCCAGTAGTGGTAGTATCTCTTATGCAGTGCCCTCAGTAGTGGTAGTGCCCCTTATGTAGTGCCCCCAGTAGTGGTAGTGCCTCTTATGCAGTGCCTCCAGTAGTGGTAGTGCCTCTTATGCAGTGCCCCCAGTAGTGGTAGTGCCCATTATGCAGTGCCCCCAGTAGTGGTAGTGCCTCTTATGCAGCACCTCCAGTAGTAGTAGTGCCTCTTATGCAGCGCCCCCAGTAGTGGTAGTGCCCCTTATGCAGCGCCTCCAGTAGTGGTAGTGCTCCTTATGCAGCGCCTCCAGTACTGGTAGTGCCTCTTATGCAGTGCCTCCAGTAGTAGTAGTGGTCCTTATGCAGTGCCCCCAGTAGTGGTAGTGCCCTTTATGCAGTGCCTCCAGTAGTGGTAGTGCCTCTTATGCAGTGCCTCCAGTAGTGGTAGTGCTCCTTATGCAGTGCCCCCAGTAGTGGTAGTGCCTCTTATGTAGTGCCTCCAGTAGTGGTAGTGCCTCTTATGCAGTGCCCCCAGTAGTGGTAGTGCCTCTTATGCAGTGCCTCCAGTAGTGGTAGTGCCCCTTATGCAGTGCCTCCAGTAGTAGTAGTGCTCCTTATGCAGTGCCCACAGTAGTGGTAGTGCCCTTTATGCAGTGCCTCCAGTAGTGGTAGTGCCTCTTATGCAGTGCCTCCAGTAGTGGTAGTGCCCCTTATGCAGTGCCCCCAGTAGTGGTAGTGCCTCTTATGCAGTGCCTCCAGTAGTGGTAGTGCCCCTTATGCAGTGCCTCCAGTAGTAGTAGTACCTCTTATGCAGTGCCCTCAGTAGTGGTAGTGCCTCTTATGCAGTGCCTCCAGTAGTGGTAGTTCTCCTTATGCAGTGCCCCCAGTTGTGGTAGTGCCCCTTATGCAGTGCCTCCAGTAGTGGTAGTGCCCCTTATGCAGTGCCTCCAGTAGTGGTAGTGCCCTTATGCAGTGCCTCCAGTAGTGGTAGTGCCTCTTATGCAGTGCCCTCAGTAGTGGTAGTGCCTCTTATGCAGTGCCTCCAGTAGTGGTAGTGCCCCTTATGCAGTGCCTCCAGTAGTGGTAGTGCCCGTTATGCAGTGCCTCCAGTAGTGGTAGTGCTCCTTATGCACTGCCTCCTGTAGTGGTAGTGCCCCTTATGCAGTGCGCTCAGTAGTGGTAGTGCCTCTTATGCAGTGCCTCCAGTAGTGGTAGTGTCTCTTATGCAGTGCCTCCAGTAGTGGTAGTGCCTCTTATGCAGTGCACCCAGTAGTGGTAGTGCCTCTTATGCAGTGCCTCCAGTAGTGGTAGTGCCCCTTATGCAGCGCCTCCAGTAGTGGTAGTGCCCCTTATGCAGCGCCTCCAGTAGTGGTAGTGCCTCTTATGCAGCTCCCCCAGTAGTAGTAGTGCCCCTTATGCAGCGCCTCCAGTAGTGGTAGTGCCCTTTATGCAGCGCCTACAGTAGTGGTAGTGCCTCTTATGCAGTGTCCCCAGTAGTAGTAGTGCTCCTTATGCAGTGCCCCCAGTAGTGGTAGTGCCCTTTATGCAGTGCCTCCAGTAGTGGTAGTGCCTCTTATGCAGTGCCTCCAGTAGTGGAAGTGTTCCTTATGCAGTGCCCCCAGTAGTGGTAGTGTCTCTTATGTAGTGCCTCCAGTAGTGGTAGTGCCTCTTATGCAGTGCCCCCAGTAGTGGTAGTGCCTCTTATGCAGTGCCTCCAGTAGTGGTAGTGCCTCTTATGCAGTGCCTCCAGTAGTGGTAGTGCCCCTTATGCAGTGCCCCCAGTAGTGGTAGTGTCTCTTATGCAGTGCCTCCAGTAGTGGTAGTGCCCCTTATGCAGTGCCCCCAGTAGTGGTAGTGTCTCTTATGCAGTGCCCTCAGTAGTGGTAGTGCCCCTTATGCAGTGCCTCCAGTAGTAGTAGTCCCTCTTATGCAGTGCCCCCAGTAGTGGTAGTGCCCCTTATGCAGTGCCTCCAGTAGTGGTAGTGCCCCTTATGCAGCGCCTCCAGTAGTGGTAGTGCCTCTTATGCAGCGCCCCCAGTAGTGGTAGTGCCCCTTATGCAGCGCCTCCAGTAGTGGTAGTGCCCTTTATGCAGCGCCTACAGTAGTGGTAGTGCCTCTTATGCAGTGTCCCCAGTAGTAGTAGTGCTCTTTATGCAGTGCCCCCAGTAGTGGTAGTGCCCTTTATGCAGTGCCTCCAGTAGTGGTAGTGCCTCTTATGCAGTGCCTCCAGTAGTGGTAGTGTTCCTTATGCAGTGCCCCCAGTAGTGGTAGTGCCTCTTATGCAGTGCCCCCAGTAGTGGTAGTGCCTCTTATGCAGTGCCTCCAGTAGTAGTAGTGCCTCTTATGCAGTGCCTCCAGTAGTGGTAGTGCCTCTTATGCAGTGCCTCCAGTAGTGGTAGTGCCTCTTATGCAGTGCCCTCAGTAGTGGTAGTGCCCCATATGCAGTGCCTCCAGTAGTGGTAGTGCCCGTTATGCAGTGCCTCCAGTAGTAGTAGTGCCCCTTATGCAGTGCCTCCAGTAGTAGTAGTCCCCCTTATGCAGTGCCCTCAGTAGTGGTAGTGCCTCTTATGCAGTGCCTCCAGTAGTGGTAGTGCCCCTTATGCAGTGCCTCCAGTAGTGGTAGTGCCTCTTATGCAGTGCCCCCATCAGTGGTAGTGCCCTTTATGCAGTGCCTCCAGTAGTGGTAGTGCTCCTTATGCAGTGCCTCCAGTAGTGGTAGTGCCTCTTATGCAGTGCCCTCAGTAGTGGTAGTGCCTCTTATGCAGTGCCTCCAGTAGTGGTAGTGTCTCTTATGCAGTGCCTCCAGTAGTGGTAGTGCCCCTTATGCAGAGCCCCCAGTAGTGGTAGTGCCTCTTATGCAGTGCCCTCAGTAGCGGTAGTGCCCCTTATGTAGTGCCCCAAGTAGTGGTAGTGCCCCTTATGCAGTGCCCCCAGTAGTGGTAGTGCCCCTTATGCAGTGCCCCAAGTAGTGGTAGTGCCTCTTATGCAGTGCCCTCAGTATTGGTAGTGCCTCTTATGCAGTGCCCCCAGTAGTGGTAGTGTCTCTTATGCAGTGCCTCCAGTAGTTGTAGTGCCCCTTATGCAGTGCCCCCAGTAGTGGTAGTATCTCTTATGCAGTGCCCTCAGTAGTGGTAGTGCCCCTTATGTAGTGCCCCCAGTAGTGGTAGTGCCTCTTATGCAGTGCCCCCAGTAGTGGTAGTGCCTCTTATGCAGTTCCCTCAGTAGTGGTAGTGCCTCTTATGCAGTGCCCCCATCAGTGGTAGTGCCCTTTATGCAGTGCCTCCAGTAGTGGTAGTGCTCCTTATGCAGTGCCCCCAGTAGTGGTAGTGCCTCTTATGCAGTGCCCTCAGTAGTGGTAGTGCCTCTTATGCAGTGCCTCCAGTAGTGGTAGTGTCTCTTATGCAGTGCCTCCAGTAGTGGTAGTGCCCCTTATGCAGAGCCCCCAGTAGTGGTAGTGTCTCTTATGCAGTGCCCTCAGTAGTGGTAGTGCCCCTTATGTAGTGCCCCCAGTAGTGGTAGTGCCTCTTATGCTGTGCCTCCAGTAGTAGTAGTGCCTCTTATGCAGTTCCCCCAGTAGTGGTAGTGCCCCTTATGCAGTGCCTCCAGTAGTGGTAGTGCCCCTTATGCAGTGCCCCCAGTAGTGGTAGTGCCTCTTATGCAGTGCCTCCAGTAGTGGTAGTGCCTCTTATGCAGTGCCCTCAGTAGTGGTAGTGCCTCTTATGCAGTGCCCTCAGTAGTGGTAGTGCCTCTTATGCAGTGCCTCCAGTAGTAGTAGTGTCTCTTATGCAGTGCCTCCAGTAGTGGTAGTGCCCCTTATGCAGTGCCCCCAGTAGTGGTTGTCCCCTTATGCAGTGCCTCCAGTAGTGGTAGTGCCTCTTATGCAGTGCCCTCAGTAGTGGTAGTGCGTCTTATGCAGTGCCTCCAGTAGTAGTAGTGCTCCTTATGCAGTGCCCCCAGTAGTGGTAGTGCCCCTTATGCAGTGCCCCCAGTAGTGGTAGTGCCTCTTATGCAGTGCCTCCAGTAGTGGTAGTGCCCCTTATGCAGAGCCCCCAGTAGTGGTAGTGTCTCTTATGCAGTGCCCTCAGTAGTGGTAGTGCCCCTTATGTAGTGCCCCCAGTAGTGGTAGTGCCTCTTATGCTGTGCCTCCAGTAGTAGTAGTGCCTCTTATGCAGTTCCCCCAGTAGTGGTAGTGCCCCTTATGCAGTGCCTCCAGTAGTGGTAGTGCCTCTTATGTAGTGCCTCCAGTAGTGGTAGTGCCCCTTATGCAGTGCCCCCAGTAGTGGTAGTGCCTCTTATGCAGCACCTCCAGTAGTAGTAGTGCCTCTTATGCAGCGCCCCCAGTAGTGGTAGTGCCCCTTATGCAGCGCCTCCAGTAGTGGTAGTGCTCCTTATGCAGTGCCTCCAGTAGTGGTAGTGCCCCTTATGCAGTGCCCCCAGTAGTGGTTGTCCCCTTATGCAGTGCCTCCAGTAGTGGTAGTGCCTCTTATGCAGTGCCCTCAGTAGTGGAAGTGCGTCTTATGCAGTGCCTCCAGTAGTAGTAGTGCTCCTTATGCAGTGCCCCCAGTAGTGGTAGTGCCCCTTATGCAGTGCCCCCAGTAGTGGTAGTGCCTCTTATGCAGTGCCTCCAGTAGTGGTAGTGCCCCTTATGCAGTGCCCCCAGTAGTGGTAGTGCCTCTTATGCAGCACCTCCAGTAGTAGTAGTGCCTCTTATGCAGCGCCCCCAGTAGTGGTAGTGCCCCTTATGCAGCGCCTCCAGTAGTGGTAGTGCTCCTTATGCAGCGCCTCCAGTAGTGGTAGTGCCTCTTATGCAGTGCCTCCAGTAGTAGTAGTGGTCCTTATGCAGTGCCCCCAGTAGTGGTAGTGCCCTTTATGCAGTGCCTCCAGTAGTGGTAGTGCCTCTTATGCAGTGCCTCCAGTAGTGGTAGTGCTCCTTATGCAGTGCCCCCAGTAGTGGTAGTGCCTCTTATGTAGTGCCTCCAGTAGTGGTAGTGCCTCTTATGCAGTGCCCCCAGTAGTGGTAGTGCCTCTTATGCAGTGCCTCCAGTAGTGGTAGTGCCCCTTATGCAGTGCCTCCAGTAGTAGTAGTGCTCCTTATGCAGTGCCCACAGTAGTGGTAGTGCCCTTTATGCAGTGCCTCCAGTAGTGATAGTGCCTCTTATGCAGTGCCTCCAGTAGTGGTAGTGCCCCTTATGTAGTGCCCCCAGTAGTGGTAGTGCCTCTTATGCAGTGCCTCCAGTAGTAGTAGTGACTCTTATGCAGTGCCCCCAGTAGTGGTAGTGCCCCATATGCAGTGCCTCCAGTAGTGGTAGTGCCTCTTATGCAGTTCCCTCAGTAGTGGTAGTGCCTCTTATGCAGTGCCCCCATCAGTGGTAGTGCCCTTTATGCAGTGCCTCCAGTAGTGGTAGTGCTCCTTATGCAGTGCCCCCAGTAGTGGTAGTGCCTCTTATGCAGTGCCCTCAGTAGTGGTAGTGCCTCTTATGCAGTGCCTCCAGTAGTGGTAGTGTCTCTTATGCAGTGCCTCCAGTAGTGGTAGTGCCCCTTATGCAGAGCCCCCAGTAGTGGTAGTGTCTCTTATGCAGTGCCCTCAGTAGTGGTAGTGCCCCTTATGTAGTGCCCCCAGTAGTGGTAGTGCCTCTTATGCTGTGCCTCCAGTAGTAGTAGTGCCTCTTATGCAGTTCCCCCAGTAGTGGTAGTGCCCCTTATGCAGTGCCTCCAGTAGTGGTAGTGCCCCTTATGCAGTGCCCCCAGTAGTGGTAGTGCCTCTTATGCAGTGCCTCCAGTAGTGGTAGTGCCTCTTATGCAGTGCCTCCAGTAGTGGTAGTGCCTCTTATGCAGTGCCCCCATCAGTGGTAGTGCCCTTTATGCAGTGCCTCCAGTAGTGGTAGTGCTCCTTATGCAGTGCCCCCAGTAGTGGTAGTGCCTCTTATGCAGTGCCCTCAGTAGTGGTAGTGCCTCTTATGCAGTGCCTCCAGTAGTGGTAGTGTCTCTTATGCAGTGCCTCCAGTAGTGGTAGTGCCCCTTATGCAGAGCCCCCAGTAGTGGTAGTGCCTCTTATGCAGTGCCCTCAGTAGTGGTAGTGCCTCTTATGCAGTGCCTCCAGTAGTAGTAGTGTCTCTTATGCAGTGCCTCCAGTAGTGGTAGTGCCCCTTATGCAGTGCCCCCAGTAGTGGTTGTCCCCTTATGCAGTGCCTCCAGTAGTGGTAGTGCCTCTTATGCAGTGCCCTCAGTAGTGGTAGTGCGTCTTCTGCAGTGCCTCCAGTAGTAGTAGTGCTCCTTATGCAGTGCCCCCAGTAGTGGTAGTGCCCCTTATGCAGTGCCCCCAGTAGTGGTAGTGCCTCTTATGCAGTGCCTCCAGTAGTGGTAGTGCCCCTTATGCAGTGCCCCCAGTAGTGGTAGTGCCTCTTATGCAGCACCTCCAGTAGTAGTAGTGCCTCTTATGCAGCGCCCCCAGTAGTGGTAGTGCCCCTTATGCAGCGCCTCCAGTAGTGGTAGTGCTCCTTATGCAGCGCCTCCAGTAGTGGTAGTGCCTCTTATGCAGTGCCTCCAGTAGTAGTAGTGGTCCTTATGCAGTGCCCCCAGTAGTGGTAGTGCCCTTTATGCAGTGCCTCCAGTAGTGGTAGTGCCTCTTATGCAGTGCCTCCAGTAGTGGTAGTGCTCCTTATGCAGTGCCCCCAGTAGTGGTAGTGCCTCTTATGTAGTGCCTCCAGTAGTGGTAGTGCCTCTTATGCAGTGCCCCCTGTAGTGGTAGTGCCTCTTATGCAGTGCCTCCAGTAGTGGTAGTGCCCCTTATGCAGTGCCTCCAGTAGTAGTAGTGCTCCTTATGCAGTGCCCACAGTAGTGGTAGTGCCCTTTATGCAGTGCCTCCAGTAGTGGTAGTGCCTCTTATGCAGTGCCTCCAGTAGTGGTAGTGCCCCTTATGCAGTGCCCCCAGTAGTGGTAGTGCCTCTTATGCAGTGCCTCCAGTAGTGGTAGTGCCCCTTATGCAGTGCCTCCAGTAGTAGTAGTACCTCTTATGCAGTGCCCTCAGTAGTGGTAGTGCCTCTTATGCAGTGCCTCCAGTAGTGGTAGTTCTCCTTATGCAGTGCCCCCAGTTGTGGTAGTGCCCCTTATGCAGTGCCTCCAGTAGTGGTAGTGCCCCTTATGCAGTGCCTCCAGTAGTGGTAGTGCCCTTATGCAGTGCCTCCAGTAGTGGTAGTGCCTCTTATGCAGTGCCCTCAGTAGTGGTAGTGCCTCTTATGCAGTGCCTCCAGTAGTGGTAGTGCCCCTTATGCAGTGCCTCCAGTAGTGGTAGTGCCCGTTATGCAGTGCCTCCAGTAGTGGTAGTGCTCCTTATGCACTGCCTCCTGTAGTGGTAGTGCCCCTTATGCAGTGCGCTCAGTAGTGGTAGTGCCTCTTATGCAGTGCCTCCAGTAGTGGTAGTGTCTCTTATGCAGTGCCTCCAGTAGTGGTAGTGCCTCTTATGCAGTGCACCCAGTAGTGGTAGTGCCTCTTATGCAGTGCCTCCAGTAGTGGTAGTGCCCCTTATGCAGCGCCTCCAGTAGTGGTAGTGCCCCTTATGCAGCGCCTCCAGTAGTGGTAGTGCCTCTTATGCAGCTCCCCCAGTAGTAGTAGTGCCCCTTATGCAGCGCCTCCAGTAGTGGTAGTGCCCTTTATGCAGCGCCTACAGTAGTGGTAGTGCCTCTTATGCAGCGCCTCCAGTAGTGGTAGTGCCCTTTATGCAGCGCCTACAGTAGTGGTAGTGCCTCTTATGCAGTGCCTCCAGTAGTGGTAGTGTCTCTTATGCAGTGCCTCCAGTAGTGGTAGTGCCCCTTATGCAGAGCCCCCAGTAGTGGTAGTGTCTCTTATGCAGTGCCCTCAGTAGTGGTAGTGCCCCTTATGTAGTGCCCCCAGTAGTGGTAGTGCCTCTTATGCTGTGCCTCCAGTAGTAGTAGTGCCTCTTATGCAGTTCCCCCAGTAGTGGTAGTGCCCCTTATGCAGTGCCTCCAGTAGTGGTAGTGCCCCTTATGCAGTGCCCCCAGTAGTGGTAGTGCCTCTTATGCAGTGCCTCCAGTAGTGGTAGTGCCTCTTATGCAGTGCCCTCAGTAGTGGTAGTGCCTCTTATGCAGTGCCCTCAGTAGTGGTAGTGCCTCTTATGCAGTGCCTCCAGTAGTAGTAGTGTCTCTTATGCAGTGCCTCCAGTAGTGGTAGTGCCCCTTATGCAGTGCCCCCAGTAGTGGTTGTCCCCTTATGCAGTGCCTCCAGTAGTGGTAGTGCCTCTTATGCAGTGCCCTCAGTAGTGGTAGTGCGTCTTATGCAGTGCCTCCAGTAGTAGTAGTGCTCCTTATGCAGTGCCCCCAGTAGTGGTAGTGCCCCTTATGCAGTGCCCCCAGTAGTGGTAGTGCCTCTTATGCAGTGCCTCCAGTAGTGGTAGTGCCTCTTATGCAGTGCCTCCAGTAGTGGTAGTGCCTCTTATGCAGTGCCTCCAGTAGTGGTAGTGCCCCTTATGCAGTGCCTCCAGTAGTGGTAGTGCTCCTTATGCAGTGCCCACAGTAGTGGTAGTGCCCTTTATGCAGTGCCTCCAGTAGTGGTAGTGCCTCTTATGCAGTGCCTCCAGTAGTGGTAGTGCCCCTTATGCAGTGCCCCCAGTAGTGGTAGTGTCTCTTATGCAGTGCCTCCAGTAGTGGTAGTGCCCCTTATGCAGTGCCCCCTGTAGTGGTAGTGCCCCTTATGTAGTGCCTCCAGTAGTAGTAGTGCCTCTTAGGCAGTGCCCCCAGTAGTGGTAGTGCCTCTTATGCAGTGCCCCCAGTAGTGGTAGTGCCTCTTATGCAGTGCCTCCAGTAGTGGTAGTGCCTCTTATGCAGTGCCTCCAGTAGTGGTAGTGCCTCTTATGCAGTGCCCCCAGTAGTGGTAGTGCCCCATATGCAGTGCCTCCAGTAGTGGTAGTGCCTCTTATGCAGTTCCCTCAGTAGTGGTAGTGCCTCTTATGCAGTGCCCCCATCAGTGGTAGTGCCCTTTATGCAGTGCCTCCAGTAGTGGTAGTGCTCCTTATGCAGTGCCCCCAGTAGTGGTAGTGCCTCTTATGCAGTGCCTCCAGTAGTGGTAGTGCCTATTATGCAGTGCCTCCAGTAGTGGTAGTGCCTCTTATGCAGTGCCTCCAGTAGTGGTAGTGTTCCTTATGCAGTGCCCCCAATAGTGGTAGTGCCTCTTATGCAGTGCCCCCAGTAGTGGTAGTGCCTCTTATGCAGTGCCCCCAGTAGTGGTAGTGCCTCTTATGCAGTGCCTCCAGTAGTAGTAGTGCCTCTTATGCAGTGCCTCCAGTAGTGGTAGTGCCTCTTATGCAGTGCCTCCAGTAGTGGTAGTGCCTCTTATGCAGTGCCCTCAGTAGTGGTAGTGCCCCATATGCAGTGCCTCCAGTAGTGGTAGTGCCCGTTATGCAGTGCCTCCAGTAGTAGTAGTGCCCCTTATGCAGTGCCTCCAGTAGTAGTAGTCCCCCTTATGCAGTGCCCTCAGTAGTGGTAGTGCCTCTTATGCAGTGCCTCCAGTAGTAGTAGTGCCCCTTATGCAGTGCCTCCAGTAGTGGTAGTGCCTCTTATGCACTGCCCCATCAGTGGTAGTGCCCTTTATGCAGTGCCTCCAGTAGTGGTAGTGCTCCTTATGCAGTGCCTCCAGTAGTGGTAGTGCCTCTTATGCAGTGCCCTCAGTAGTGGTAGTGCCTCTTATGCAGTGCCTCCAGTAGTGGTAGTGTCTCTTATGCAGTGCCTCCAGTAGTGGTAGTGCCCCTTATGCAGAGCCCCCAGTAGTGGTAGTGCCTCTTATGCAGTGCCCTCAGTAGTGGTAGTGCCCCTTATGTAGTGCCCCAAGTAGTGGTAGTGCCCCTTATGCAGTGCCCCCAGTAGTGGTAGTGCCCCTTATGCAGTGCCCCAAGTAGTGGTAGTGCCTCTTATGCAGTGCCCTCAGTATTGGTAGTGCCTCTTATGCAGTGCCCCCAGTAGTGGTAGTGTCTCTTATGCAGTGCCTCCAGTAGTTGTAGTGCCCCTTATGCAGTGCCCCCAGTAGTGGTAGTATCTCTTATGCAGTGCCCTCAGTAGTGGTAGTGCCCCTTATGTAGTGCCCCCAGTAGTGGTAGTGCCTCTTATGCAGTGCCTCCAGTAGTAGTAGTGCCTCTTATGCAGTGCCCCCAGTAGTGGTAGTGCCCCATATGCAGTGCCTCCAGTAGTGGTAGTGCCTCTTATGCAGTTCCCTCAGTAGTGGTAGTGCCTCTTATGCAGTGCCCCCATCAGTGGTAGTGCCCTTTATGCAGTGCCTCCAGTAGTGGTAGTGCTCCTTATGCAGTGCCCCCAGTAGTGGTAGTGCCTCTTATGCAGTGCCCTCAGTAGTGGTAGTGCCTCTTATGCAGTGCCTCCAGTAGAGGTAGTGTCTCTTATGCAGTGCCTCCAGTAGTGGTAGTGCCCCTTATGCAGAGCCCCCAGTAGTGGTAGTGTCTCTTATGCAGTGCCCTCAGTAGTGGTAGTGCCCCTTATGTAGTGCCCCCAGTAGTGGTAGTGCCTCTTATGCTGTGCCTCCAGTAGTAGTAGTGTCTCTTATGCAGTGCCTCCAGTAGTGGTAGTGCCCCTTATGCAGTGCCCCCAGTAGTGGTTGTCCCCTTATGCAGTGCCTCCAGTAGTGGTAGTGCCTCTTATGCAGTGCCCTCAGTAGTGGTAGTGCGTCTTATGCAGTGCCTCCAGTAGTAGTAGTGCTCCTTATGCAGTGCCCCCAGTAGTGGTAGTGCCCCTTATGCAGTGCCCCCAGTAGTGGTAGTGCCTCTTATGCAGTGCCTCCAGTAGTGGTAGTGCCTCTTATGCAGTGCCTCCAGTAGTGGTAGTGCCTCTTATGCAGTGCCCCCAGTAGTGGTAGTTCCCCTTATGCAGTGCCTCCAGTAGTGGTAGTGCCCCTTATGCAGCGCCCCCAGTAGTGGTAGTGCCTCTTATGCAGCGCCTCCAGTAGTAGTAGTGCCTCTTATGCAGCGCCCCCAGTAGTGGTAGTGCCCCTTATGCAGCGCCTCCAGTAGTGGTAGTGCTCCTTATGCAGTGCCTCCAGTAGTGGTAGTGCCCCTTATGCAGTGCCTCCAGTAGTGGTAGTGCTCCTTATGCAGTGCCCACAGTAGTGGTAGTGCCCTTTATGCAGTGCCCACAGTAGTGGTAGTGCCTCTTATGCAGTGCCTCCAGTAGTGGTAGTGCCCCTTATGCAGTGCCCCCAGTAGTGGTAGTGTCTCTTATGCAGTGCCTCCAGTAGTGGTAGTGCCCCTTATGCAGTGCCCCCTGTAGTGGTAGTGCCCCTTATGTAGTGCCTCCAGTAGTAGTAGTGCCTCTTATGCAGTGCCCCCAGTAGTGGTAGTGCCTCTTATGCAGTGCCCCCAGTAGTGGTAGTGCCTCTTATGCAGTGCCTCCAGTAGTGGTAGTGCCTCTTATGCAGTGCCTCCAGTAGTGGTAGTGCCTCTTATGCAGTGCCTCCAGTAGTGGTAGTGCCTCTTATGCAGTGCCTCCAGTAGTGGTAGTGCCTCTTATGCAGTGCCTCCAGTAGTGGTAGTGCCTCTTATGCAGTGCCCTCAGTAGTGGTAGTGCCCCATATGCAGTGCCTCCAGTAGTGGTAGTGCCCGTTATGCAGTGCCTCCAGTAGTAGTATTGCCCCTTATGCAGTGCCTCCAGTAGTAGTAGTACCTCTTATGCAGTGCCCTCAGTAGTGGTAGTACCTCTTATGCAGTGCCTCCAGTAGTAGTAGTTCTCCTTATGCAGTGCCCCCAGTTGTGGTAGTGCCCCTTATGCAGTGCCTCCAGTAGTGGTAGTGCCCCTTATGCAGTTCCTCCAGTAGTGGTAGTGCCCGTTATGCAGTGCCTCCAGTAGTGGTAGTGCCCGTTATGCAGTGCCTCCAGTAGTGGTAGTGCCCCTTATGCAGTGCCTCCAGTAGTAGTAGTGCCTCTTATGCAGTGCCCTCAGTAGTGGTAGTGCCCGTTATGCAGTGCCTCCAGTAGTGGTAGTGCCCTTTATGCAGTGCCTCCAGTAGTAGTAGTGCCTCTTATGCAGTGCCTCCAGTAGTAGTAGTACCTCTTATGCAGTGCCTCCAGTAGTAGTAGTGCTCCTAATGCAGTGCCCCAGTAGTGGTAGTGCCCCTTATGTAGTGCCTCCAGTAGTGGTAGTGCCCCTTATGCAGTGCCTCCAGTAGTGGTAGTGCCTCTTATGCAGTGCCCTCAGTAGTGGTAGTGCCTCTTATGCAGTGCCCCCAACAGTGGTAGTGCCCTTTATGCAGTGCCTCCAGTAGTGGTAGTGCTCCTTATGCAGTGCCCCCAGTAGTGGTAGTGCCTCTTATGCAGTGCCCTCAGTAGTGGTAGTGCCTCTTATGCAGTGCCTCCAGTAGTGGTAGTGCCTCTTATGCAGTGCCTCCAGTAGTGGTAGTGCCCCTTATGCAGAGCCCCCAGTAGTGGTAGTGTCTCTTATGCAGTGCCCTCAGTAGTGGTAGTGCCCCTTATGTAGTGCCCCCAGTAGTGGTAGTGCCTCTTATGCAGTGCCTCCAGTAGTAGTAGTGCCTCTTATGCAGTGCCCCCAGTAGTGGTAGTGCCCCTTATGCAGTGCCTCCAGTAGTGGTAGTGCCCCTTATGCAGTGCCCCCAGTAGTGGTAGTGCCTCTTATGCAGTGCCTCCAGTAGTGGTAGTGCCTCTTATGCAGTGCCCTCAGTAGTGGTAGTGCCTCTTATGCAGTGCCTCCAGTAGTAGTAGTGTCTCTTATGCAGTGCCTCCAGTAGTGGTAGTGCCCCTTATGCAGTGCCCCCAGTAGTGGTAGTGTCTCTTATGCAGTGCCTTCAGTAGTGGTAGTGTCCCTTATGTAGTGCCCCCAGTAGTGGTAGTGCCTCTTATGCAGTGCCTCCAGTAGTGGTAGTGCCTCTTATGCAGTGCCCCAAGTAGTGGTAGTGCCCCTTATGCAGTGCCTCCAGTAGTGGTAGTGCCTCTTATGCAGTGCCCTCCGTAGTGGTAGTGCCTCTTATGTAGTGCCCCCATCAGTGGTAGTGCCCTTTATGCAGTGCCTCCAGTAGTGGTAGTGCTCCTTATGCAGTGCCTCCAGTTGTGGTAGTGCCTCTTATGCAGTGCCTCCAGTAGTGGTAGTGTCTCTTATGCAGTGCCTCCAGTAGTGGTAGTGCCCCTTATGCAGAGCCCCCAGTAGTGGTAGTGTCTCTTATGCAGTGCCCTCAGTAGTGGTAGTGCCCCTTATGTAGTGCCCCCAGTATTGGTAGTGCCTCTTATGCAGTGCCTCCAGTAGTAGTAGTGCCTCTTATGCAGTGCCCCCAGTAGTGGTAGTGCCCCTTATGCAGTGCCTCCAGTAGTGGTAGTGCCCCTTATGCAGTGCCCCCAGTAGTGGTAGTGCCTCTTATGCAGTGCCTCCAGTAGTGGTAGTGCCTCTTATGCAGTGCCCTCAGTAGTGGTAGTGCCTCTTATGCAGTGCCTCCAGTAGTAGTAGTGTCTCTTATGCAGTGCCTCCAGTAGTGGTAGTGCCCCTTATGCAGTGCCCCCAGTAGTGGTAGTGTCTCTTATGCAGTGCCCTCAGTAGTGGTAGTGCCCCTTATGCAGTGCCCCCAGTAGTGGTAGTGCTTCTTATGCAGTGCCTCCAGTAGTAGTAGTGCCTCTTATGCAGTGCCCCCAGTAGTGGTAGTGCCCCTTATGCAGTGCCTCCAGTAGTAGTAGTGCCTCTTATGCAGTGCCCCCAGTAGTGCTAGTGCCCCTTATTCAGTGCCTCCAGTAGTGGTAGTGCCTCTTATGCAGTGCCCTCAGTAGTGGTAGTGCCTCTTATGCAGTGCCCCCATCAGTGGTAGTGCCCTTTATGCAGTGCCTCCAGTAGTGGTAGTGCTCCTTATGCAGTGCCTCCAGTAGTGGTAGTGCCTCTTATGCAGTGCCCTCAGTAGTGGTAGTGCCTCTTATGCAGTGCCTCCAGTAGTGGTAGTGTCTCTTATGCAGTGCCTAAAGTAGTGGTAGTGCCCCTTATGCAGAGCCCCCAGTAGTGGTAGTGTCTCTTATGCAGTGCCCTCAGTAGTGGTAGTGCCCCTTATGCAGTGCCCCCAGTAGTGGTAGTGCCTCTTATGCAGTGCCTCCAGTAGTAGTAGTGCCTCTTATGCAGTGCCCCCAGTAGTGGTAGTGCCCCTTATGCAGTGCCTCCAGTAGTGGTAGTGCCCCTTATGCAGTGCCCCCAGTAGTGGTAGTGCCTCTTATGCAGTGCCTCCAGTAGTAGTAGTGCCTCTTATGCAGTGCCCCCAGTAGTGGTAGTGCCCCTTATGCAGTGCCTCCAGTAGTGGTAGTGCCCCTTATGCAGTGCCCCCAGTAGTGGTAGTGCCTCTTATGCAGCGCCTCCAGTAGTAGTAGTGCCTCTTATGCAGCGCCTCCAGAAGTGGTAGTGCTCCTTATGCAGCGCCTCCAGTAGTGGTAGTGCCTCTTATGCAGTGCCTCCAGTAGTGGTAGTGCTCCTTATGCAGTGCCCCCAGTAGTCATAGTGCCTCTTATGTAGTGCCTCCAGTAGTGGTAGTGCCTCTTATGCAGTGCCCGCAGTAGTGGTAGTGCCTCTTATGCAGTGCCTCCAGTAGTGGTAGTGCCCCTTATGCAGTGCCTCCAGTAGTGGTAGTGCTCCTTTTGCAGTGCCCCCAGTAGTGGTAGTGCCCTTTATGCAGTGCCTCCAGTAGTGGTAGTGCCTCTTATGCAGTGCCTCCAGTAGTGGTAGTGCTCCTTATGCAGTGCCCCCAGTAGTGGTAGTGCCTCTTATGCAGTGCCTCCAGTAGTGGTAGTGCCCCTTATGCAGTGCCCCCTGTAGTGGTAGTGCCCCTTATGTAGTGGCTCCAGTAGTGGTAGTGCCTCTTATGCAGTGCCCCCAGTAGTGGTAATGCCTCTTATGCAGTGCCCCCAGTAGTGGTAGTGCCTCTTATGCAGTGCCCCCAGTAGTGGTAGTGCCTCTTATGCAGTGCCCCCAGTAGTGCTAGTGCCTCTTATGCAGTGCCTCCAGTAGTGGTAGTGCCTCTTATGCAGTGCCTCCAGTAGTAGTAGTGCCTCTTATGCAGTGCCTCCAGTAGTGGTAGTGCCTCTTATGCAGTGCCTCCAGTAGTGGTAGTGCCTCTTATGCAGTGCCCTCAGTAAAGGTAGTGCCCCATATGCAGTGCCTCCAGTAGTGGTAGTGCCCGTTATGCAGTGCCTCCAGTAGTAGTAGTGCCCCTTATGCAGTGCCCTCAGTAGTGGTAGTGCCTCTTATGCAGTGCCTCCAGTAGTAGTAGTTCTCCTTATGCAGTGCCCCCAGTTGTGGTAGTGCCCCTTATGCAGTGCCTCCAGTAGTGGTAGTGCCCCTTATGCAGTGCCTCCAGTAGTGGTAGTGCCCGTTATGCAGTGCCTCCAGTAGTGGTAGTGCCCCTTATGCAGTGCCTCCAGTAGTGGTAGTGCCTCTTATGCAGTGCCCTCAGTAGTGGTAGTGCCCCTTATGCAGTGCCTCCAGTAGTGGTAGTGCCCTTTATGCAGTGCCTCCAGTAGTAGTAGTGCCTCTTATGCAGTGCCTCCAGTAGTAGTAATACCTCTTATGCAGTGCCTCCAGTAGTAGTAGTGCTCCTAATGCAGTGCCCCCAGTAGTGGTAGTGCCCCTTATGTAGTGCCCCCAGTAGTGGTAGTGCCCCTTATGCAGTGCCTCCAGTAGTGGTAGTGCCTCTTATGCAGTGCCCTCAGTAGTGGTAGTGCCTCTTATGCAGTGCCTCCAGTTGTGGTAGTGTCTCTTATGCAGTGCCTCCAGTAGTGGTAGTGCCCCTTATGCAGTGCCCCCAGTAGTAGTAGTGTCTCTTATGCAGTGCCCTCAGTAGTGGTAGTGCCCCTTATGTAGTGCCACCAGTAGTGGTAGTGCCCCTTATGCAGTGCCTCCAGTAGTGGTAGTGCCCCTTATGCAGTGCCTCCAGTAGTGGTAGTGCCCCTTATGCAGTGCCCCCAGTAGTGGTAGTGCCTCTTATGCAGTGCCTCCAGTAGTAGTAGTGCCTCTTATGCAGCGCCCCCAGTAGTGGTAGTGCCCCTTATGCAGCGCCTCCAGTAGTGGTAGTGCTCCTTATGCAGCGCCTACAGTAGTGGTAGTGCCTCTTATGCAGTGCCTCCAGTAGTAGTAGTGCCTCTTATGCAGCGCCCCCAGTAGTGGTAGTGCCCCTTATGCAGCGCCTCCAGTAGTGGTAGTGCTCCTTATGCAGCGCCTACAGTAGTGGTAGTGCCTCTTATGCAGTGTCCCCAGTAGTAGTAGTGCTCCTTATGCAGTGCCCCCTGTAGTGGTAGTGCCCTTTATGCAGTGCCTCCAGTAGTGGTAGTGCCTCTTATGCAGTGCCTCCAGTAGTGGTAGTGCCTCTTATGCAGTGCCTCCAGTAGTGGTAGTGCCCCTTATACAGTGCCCCCAGTAGTGGTAGTGTCTCTTATGCAGTGCCTCCAGTAGTGGTAGTGCCCCTTATGCAGTGCCCCCAGTAGTGGTAGTGCCCCTTATGTAGTGCCTCCAGTAGTAGTAGTGCCTCTTATGCAGTGCCCCCAGTAGTGGTAGTGCCTCTTATGCAGTGCCCCCAGTAGTGGTAGTGCCTCTTATGCAGTGCCTCCAGTGGTGGTAGTGCCTCTTATGCAGTGCCCCCAGTAGTGGTAGTGCCTCTTATGCAGTGCCTCCAGTAGTGGTAGTGCCTCTTATGCAGTGCCTCCAGTAGTGGTAGTGCCTTTTATGCAGTGCCTCCAGTAGTGGTAGTGCCTCTTATGCAGTGCCTCCAGTAGTGGTAGTGCCTCTTATGCAGTGCCCTCAGTAGTGGTAGTGCCCCATATGCAGTGCCGCCTCCAGTAGTGGTAGTGCCCGTTATGCAGTGCCTCCAGTAGTAGTAGTGCCCCTTATGCAGTGCCTCCAGTAGTAGTAGTACCTCTTATGCTGTGCCCTCAGTAGTGGTAGTGCCTCTTATGCAGTGCCTCCAGTAGTAGTAGTTCTCCTTATGCAGTGCCCCCTGTTCTGGTAGTGCCCCTTATGCAGTGCCTCCAGTAGTGGTAGTGCCCCTTATGCAGTGCCTCCAGTAGTGGTAGTGCCCGTTATGCAGTGCCTCCAGTAGTGGTAGTGCCCCTTATGCAGTGCCCCCAGTAGTGGTAGTGCCCATTATGTAGTGCCTCCAGTAGTAGTAGTGCCTCTTATGCAGTGCCCCCAGTAGTGGTAGTGCCTCTTATGCAGTGCCCCCAGTAGTGGTAGTGCCTCTTATGCAGTGCCTCCAGTAGTGGTAGTGCCTCTTATGCAGTGCCTCCAGTAGTGGTAGTGCCCCTTATGCAGTGCCTCCAGTAGTGGTAGTGCTCCTTTTGCAGTGCCCACAGTAGTGGTAGTGCCCTTTATGCAGTGCCTCCAGTAGTGGTAGTGCCTCTTATGCAGTGCCTCCAGTAGTGGTAGTGCTCCTTATGCAGTGCCCCCAGTAGTGGTAGTGCCTCTTATGCAGTGCCTCCAGTAGTGGTAGTGCCCCTTATGCAGTGCCCCCTGTAGTGGTAGTGCCCCTTATGTAGTGGCTCCAGTAGTGGTAGTGCCTCTTATGCAGTGCCCCCAGTAGTGGTAATGCCTCTTATGCAGTGCCCCCAGTAGTGGTAGTGCCTCTTATGCAGTGCCCCCAGTAGTGGTAGTGCCTCTTATGCAGTGCCCCCAGTAGTGCTAGTGCCTCTTATGCAGTGCCTCCAGTAGTGGTAGTGCCTCTTATGCAGTGCCTCCAGTAGTAGTAGTGCCTCTTATGCAGTGCCTCCAGTAGTGGTAGTGCCTCTTATGCAGTGCCTCCAGTAGTGGTAGTGCCTCTTATGCAGTGCCCTCAGTAAAGGTAGTGCCCCATATGCAGTGCCTCCAGTAGTGGTAGTGCCCGTTATGCAGTGCCTCCAGTAGTAGTAGTGCCCCTTATGCAGTGCCCTCAGTAGTGGTAGTGCCTCTTATGCAGTGCCCCCAGTAGTGGTAGTGCCCCTTATGTAGTGCCCCCAGTAGTGGTAGTGCCCCTTATGCAGTGCCTCCAGTAGTGGTAGTGCCTCTTATGCAGTGCCCTCAGTAGTGGTAGTGCCTCTTATGCAGTGCCTCCAGTAGTGGTAGTGTCTCTTATGCAGTGCCTCCAGTAGTGGTAGTGCCCCTTATGCAGTGCCCCCAGTAGTAGTAGTGTCTCTTATGCAGTGCCCTCAGTAGTGGTAGTGCCCCTTATGTAGTGCCCCCAGTAGTGGTAGTGCCTCTTATGCAGTGCCTCCAGTAGTAGTAGTGCCTCTTATGCAGTGCCACCAGTAGTGGTAGTGCCCCTTATGCAGTGCCTCCAGTAGTGGTAGTGCCCCTTATGCAGTGCCCCCAGTAGTGGTAGTGCCTCTTATGCAGTGCCTCCAGTAGTAGTAGTGCCTCTTATGCAGCGCCCCCAGTAGTGGTAGTGCTCCTTATGCAGCGCCTACAGTAGTGGTAGTGCCTCTTATGCAGTGTCCCCAGTAGTAGTAGTGCTCCTTATGCAGTGCCCCCTGTAGTGGTAGTGCCCTTTATGCAGTGCCTCCAGTAGTGGTAGTGCCTCTTATGCAGTGCCTCCAGTAGTGGTAGTGCCTCTTATGCAGTGCCTCCAGTAGTGGTAGTGCCCCTTATACAGTGCCCCCAGTAGTGGTAGTGTCTCTTATGCAGTGCCTCCAGTAGTGGTAGTGCCCCTTATGCAGTGCCCCCAGTAGTGGTAGTGCCCCTTATGTAGTTCCTCCAGTAGTAGTAGTGCCTCTTATGCAGTGCCCCCAGTAGTGGTAGTGCCTCTTATGCAGTGCCCCCAGTAGTGGTAGTGCCTCTTATGCAGTGCCTCCAGTAGTGGTAGTGCCTCTTATGCAGTGCCCCCAGTAGTGGTAGTGCCTCTTATGCAGTGCCTCCAGTAGTGGTAGTGCCTCTTATGCAGTGCCTCCAGTAGTGGTAGTGCCTCTTATGCAGTGCCTCCAGTAGTGGTAGTGCCTCTTGTGCAGTGCCTCCAGTAGTGGTAGTGCCTCTTATGCAGTGCCCTCAGTAGTGGTAGTGCCCCATATGCAGTGCCGCCTCCAGTAGTGGTAGTGCCCGTTATGCAGTGCCTCCAGTAGTAGTAGTGCCCCTTATGCAGTGCCTCCAGTAGTAGTAGTACCTCTTATGCTGTGCCCTCAGTAGTGGTAGTGCCTCTTATGCAGTGCCTCCAGTAGTAGTAGTTCTCCTTATGCAGTGCCCCCTGTTCTGGTAGTGCCCCTTATGCAGTGCCTCCAGTAGTGGTAGTGCCCCTTATGCAGTGCCTCCAGTAGTGGTAGTGCCCGTTATGCAGTGCCTCCAGTAGTGGTAGTGCCCCTTATGCAGTGCCCCCAGTAGTGGTAGTGCCCCTTATGTAGTGCCTCCAGTAGTAGTAGTGCCTCTTATGCAGTGCCCCCAGTAGTGGTAGTGCCTCTTATGCAGTGCCCCCAGTAGTGGTAGTGCCTCTTATGCAGTGCCTCCAGTAGTGGTAGTGCCTCTTATGCAGTGCCCCCAGTAGTGGTAGTGCCTCTTATGCAGTGCCTCCAGTAGTGGTAGTGCCTCTTATGCAGTGTCCACAGTAGTGGTAGTGCCTCTTATGCAGTGCCTCCAGTAGTGGTAGTGCCCCTTATGCAGTGCCTCCAGTAATGGTAGTGCCCGTTATGCAGTGCCTCCAGTAGTGGTAGTGCCCCTTATGCAGTGCCTCCAGTAGTAGTAGTGCCACTTATGCAGTGCCCTCAGTAGTGGTAGTGCCCCTTATGCAGTGCCTCCAGTAGTGGTAGTGCCCTTTATGCAGTGCCTCCAGTAGTAGTAGTGCCTCTTATGCAGTGCCTCCAGTAGTAGTAGTACCTCTTATGCAGTGCCTCCAGTAGTAGTAGTGCTCCTAATGCAGTGCCCCCAGTAGTGGTAGTGCCCCTTATGCAGTGCCTCCAGTAGTGGTAGTGCCCCTTATGCAGTGCCTCCAGTAGTGGTAGTGCCCGTTATGCAGTGCCTCCAGTAGTGGTAGTGCCCCTTATGCAGTGCCTCCAGTAGTGGTAGTACCTCTTATGCAGTGCCTCCAGTAGTAGTAGTACCTCTTATGCAGTGCCCTCAGTAGTAGTAGTGCTCCTTATGCAGTGCCCTCAGTAGTGGTAGTCCCCTTATGCAGTGCCTCCAGTAGTGGTAGTGCCTGTTATGCAGTGCCTCCAGTAGTGGTAGTGCCCCTTATGCAGTGCCTCCAGTAGTGGTAGTGCCCGTTATGCAGTGCCTCCAGTAGTGGTAGTGCCCCTTATGCAGTGCCTCCAGTAGTGGTAGTGCCCGTTATGCAGTGCCTCCAGTAGTGGTAGTGCCCCTTATGCAGTGCCTCCAGTAGTGGTAGTGCCTCTTATGCAGTGCCCTCAGTAGTGGTAGTGCCTCTTATGCAGTGTCCACAGTAGTGGTAGTGCCTCTTATGCAGTGCCTCCAGTAGTAGTAGTGCTCCTTATGCAGTGCCCCCAGTAGTGGTAGTGCCCCTTATGCAGTGCCTCCAGTAGTGGTAGTGCCTCTTATGCAGTGCCTCCAGTAGTGGTAGTGCCCCTTATGCAGTGCCTCCAGTAGTAGTAGTGCCTCTTATGCAGTGCCCTCAGTAGTGGTAGTGCCCCTTATGCAGTGCCTCCAGTAGTGGTAGTACCCTTTATGCAGTGCCTCCAGTAGTGGTAGTGCCTCTTATGCAGTGCCCTCAGTAGTGGTAGTGCCTCTTATGCAGTGTCCACAGTAGTGGTAGTGCCTCTTATGCAGTGCCTCCAGTAGTAGTAGTGCTCCTTATGCAGTGCCCCCAGTAGTGGTAGTGCCCCTTATGCAGTGCCTCCAGTAGTGGTAGTGCCTCTTATGCAGTGCCTCCAGTAGTGGTAGTGCCCCTTATGCAGTGCCTCCAGTAGTAGTAGTGCCTCTTATGCAGTGCCCTCAGTAGTGGTAGTGCCCCTTATGCAGTGCCTGGAGGCACTGCATAAGGGGCACTACCACTACTGGGGGCACTGCATAAGAGGCACTACTACTACTGGAGGCACTGCATAAGAGGCACTACCACTACTGGGGGCACTGCATAAGGGGCACTACCACTACTGAGGGCACTGCATAAGAGACACTACCACTACTGGGGGCTCTGCATAATTTGGGGGGGCATCAAAATGTATCTTGCCTCTGGGCACCTGGGATGAAGTTACGCCACTGCCCCAGTAGTAGTGCTCCCAGTAGAAATGCCCCCTGTAGTAGTTCCCCCAGTAGTAATGCCCCCTGTAGTAGTGCCCCCAGTAGAAATGCCCCCTGTAGTAGTTCCCCCAGTAGTAATGTCCCCTGAGTAATGCCTTCAGTAGAAATGCCCCCTGTAGTAGTTCCCCAAGGAGTAATGTCCCCTGAGTAATGCCCTCAGTAGTAGTGCCCCCAGTAGAAATGCCCCCTGTAGTAGTTCCCCCAGTAGTAATGTCCCCTGAGTAATGCCCTCAGTAGTAGTGCCCCCAGTAGAAATGCCCCCTGTAGTAGTTCCCCCAGTAGTAATGTCCCCTGAGTAATGCCCTCAGTAGTAGTGCTCCCAGTAGAAATGCCCCCTGTAGTAGTTCCCCCAATAGTAATGTCCCCTGAGTAATGCCCTCAGTAGTAGTGCTCCCAGTAGAAATGCCCCCTATAGTAGTTCCCCCAGTAGTAATGTCCCCTGAGTAATGCCCTCAGTAGTAGTGCCCCCAGTAGAAATGCCCCCTTTAGTAGTTCCCCCAGTAGTAATGTCCCCTGAGTAATGCCCTCAGTAGTAGTGCTCCCAGTAGAAATGCCCCCTGTAGTAGTTCCCCCAGTAGTAATGTCCCCTGAGTAGTGCCTCTTATGCAGTGCCCTCAGTAGTGGTAGTGCCCCATATGCAGTGCCGCCTCCAGTAGTGGTAGTGCCCGTTATGCAGTGCCTCCAGTAGTAGTAGTGCCCCTTATGCAGTGCCTCCAGTAGTAGTAGTACCTCTTATGCTGTGCCCTCAGTAGTGGTAGTGCCTCTTATGCAGTGCCTCCAGTAGTAGTAGTTCTCCTTATGCAGTGCCCCCTGTTCTGGTAGTGCCCCTTATGCAGTGCCTCCAGTAGTGGTAGTGCCCCTTATGCAGTGCCTCCAGTAGTGGTAGTGCCCGTTATGCAGTGCCTCCAGTAGTGGTAGTGCCCCTTATGCAGTGCCCCCAGTAGTGGTAGTGCCCCTTATGTAGTGCCTCCAGTAGTAGTAGTGCCTCTTATGCAGTGCCCCCAGTAGTGGTAGTGCCTCTTATGCAGTGCCCCCAGTAGTGGTAGTGCCTCTTATGCAGTGCCTCCAGTAGTGGTAGTGCCTCTTATGCAGTGCCTCCAGTAGTGGTAGTGCCCCTTATGCAGTGCCTCCAGTAGTGGTAGTGCTCCTTTTGCAGTGCCCACAGTAGTGGTAGTGCCCTTTATGCAGTGCCTCCAGTAGTGGTAGTGCCTCTTATGCAGTGCCTCCAGTAGTGGTAGTGCTCCTTATGCAGTGCCCCCAGTAGTGGTAGTGCCTCTTATGCAGTGCCTCCAGTAGTGGTAGTGCCCCTTATGCAGTGCCCCCTGTAGTGGTAGTGCCCCTTATGTAGTGGCTCCAGTAGTGGTAGTGCCTCTTATGCAGTGCCCCCAGTAGTGGTAATGCCTCTTATGCAGTGCCCCCAGTAGTGGTAGTGCCTCTTATGCAGTGCCCCCAGTAGTGGTAGTGCCTCTTATGCAGTGCCCCCAGTAGTGCTAGTGCCTCTTATGCAGTGCCTCCAGTAGTGGTAGTGCCTCTTATGCAGTGCCTCCAGTAGTAGTAGTGCCTCTTATGCAGTGCCTCCAGTAGTGGTAGTGCCTCTTATGCAGTGCCTCCAGTAGTGGTAGTGCCTCTTATGCAGTGCCCTCAGTAAAGGTAGTGCCCCATATGCAGTGCCTCCAGTAGTGGTAGTGCCCGTTATGCAGTGCCTCCAGTAGTAGTAGTGCCCCTTATGCAGTGCCCTCAGTAGTGGTAGTGCCTCTTATGCAGTGCCTCCAGTAGTAGTAGTTCTCCTTATGCAGTGCCCCCAGTTGTGGTAGTGCCCCTTATGCAGTGCCTCCAGTAGTGGTAGTGCCCCTTATGCAGTGCCTCCAGTAGTGGTAGTGCCCGTTATGCAGTGCCTCCAGTAGTGGTAGTGCCCCTTATGCAGTGCCTCCAGTAGTGGTAGTGCCTCTTATGCAGTGCCCTCAGTAGTGGTAGTGCCCCTTATGCAGTGCCTCCAGTAGTGGTAGTGCCCTTTATGCAGTGCCTCCAGTAGTAGTAGTGCCTCTTATGCAGTGCCTCCAGTAGTAGTAGTACCTCTTATGCAGTGCCTCCAGTAGTAGTAGTGCTCCTAATGCAGTGCCCCCAGTAGTGGTAGTGCCCCTTATGTAGTGCCCCCAGTAGTGGTAGTGCCCCTTATGCAGTGCCTCCAGTAGTGGTAGTGCCTCTTATGCAGTGCCCTCAGTAGTGGTAGTGCCTCTTATGCAGTGCCTCCAGTAGTGGTAGTGTCTCTTATGCAGTGCCTCCAGTAGTGGTAGTGCCCCTTATGCAGTGCCCCCAGTAGTAGTAGTGTCTCTTATGCAGTGCCCTCAGTAGTGGTAGTGCCCCTTATGTAGTGCCCCCAGTAGTGGTAGTGCCTCTTATGCAGTGCCTCCAGTAGTAGTAGTGCCTCTTATGCAGTGCCACCAGTAGTGGTAGTGCCCCTTATGCAGTGCCTCCAGTAGTGGTAGTGCCCCTTATGCAGTGCCCCCAGTAGTGGTAGTGCCTCTTATGCAGTGCCTCCAGTAGTAGTAGTGCCTCTTATGCAGCGCCCCCAGTAGTGGTAGTGCCCCTTATGCAGCGCCTCCAGTAGTGGTAGTGCTCCTTATGCAGCGCCTACAGTAGTGGTAGTGCCTCTTATGCAGTGTCCCCAGTAGTAGTAGTGCTCCTTATGCAGTGCCCCCTGTAGTGGTAGTGCCCTTTATGCAGTGCCTCCAGTAGTGGTAGTGCCTCTTATGCAGTGCCTCCAGTAGTGGTAGTGCCTCTTATGCAGTGCCTCCAGTAGTGGTAGTGCCCCTTATACAGTGCCCCCAGTAGTGGTAGTGTCTCTTATGCAGTGCCTCCAGTAGTGGTAGTGCCCCTTATGCAGTGCCCCCAGTAGTGGTAGTGCCCCTTATGTAGTGCCTCCAGTAGTAGTAGTGCCTCTTATGCAGTGCCCCCAGTAGTGGTAGTGCCTCTTATGCAGTGCCCCCAGTAGTGGTAGTGCCTCTTATGCAGTGCCTCCAGTAGTGGTAGTGCCTCTTATGCAGTGCCCCCAGTAGTGGTAGTGCCTCTTATGCAGTGCCTCCAGTAGTGGTAGTGCCTCTTATGCAGTGCCTCCAGTAGTGGTAGTGCCTCTTATGCAGTGCCTCCAGTAGTGGTAGTGCCTCTTATGCAGTGCCTCCAGTAGTGGTAGTGCCTCTTATGCAGTGCCCTCAGTAGTGGTAGTGCCCCATATGCAGTGCCGCCTCCAGTAGTGGTAGTGCCCGTTATGCAGTGCCTCCAGTAGTAGTAGTGCCCCTTATGCAGTGCCTCCAGTAGTAGTAGTACCTCTTATGCTGTGCCCTCAGTAGAGGTAGTGCCTCTTATGCAGTGCCTCCAGTAGTAGTAGTTCTCCTTATGCAGTGCCCCCTGTTCTGGTAGTGCCCCTTATGCAGTGCCTCCAGTAGTGGTAGTGCCCCTTATGCAGTGCCTCCAGTAGTGGTAGTGCCCGTTATGCAGTGCCTCCAGTAGTGGTAGTGCCCCTTATGCAGTGCCCCCAGTAGTGGTAGTGCCCCTTATGTAGTGCCTCCAGTAGTAGTAGTGCCTCTTATGCAGTGCCCCCAGTAGTGGTAGTGCCTCTTATGCAGTGCCCCCAGTAGTGGTAGTGCCTCTTATGCAGTGCCTCCAGTAGTGGTAGTGCCTCTTATGCAGTGCCCCCAGTAGTGGTAGTGCCTCTTATGCAGTGCCTCCAGTAGTGGTAGTGCCTCTTATGCAGTGTCCACAGTAGTGGTAGTGCCTCTTATGCAGTGCCTCCAGTAGTGGTAGTGCCCCTTATGCAGTGCCTCCAGTAATGGTAGTGCCCGTTATGCAGTGCCTCCAGTAGTGGTAGTGCCCCTTATGCAGTGCCTCCAGTAGTAGTAGTGCCACTTATGCAGTGCCCTCAGTAGTGGTAGTGACCCTTATGCAGTGCCTCCAGTAGTGGTAGTGCCCTTTATGCAGTGCCTCCAGTAGTAGTAGTGCCTCTTATGCAGTGCCTCCAGTAGTAGTAGTACCTCTTATGCAGTGCCTCCAGTAGTAGTAGTGCTCCTAATGCAGTGCCCCCAGTAGTGGTAGTGCCCCTTATGCAGTGCCTCCAGTAGTGGTAGTGCCCCTTATGCAGTGCCTCCAGTAGTGGTAGTGCCCGTTATGCAGTGCCTCCAGTAGTGGTAGTGCCCCTTATGCAGTGCCTCCAGTAGTGGTAGTACCTCTTATGCAGTGCCTCCAGTAGTAGTAGTACCTCTTATGCAGTGCCCTCAGTAGTAGTAGTGCTCCTTATGCAGTGCCCTCAGTAGTGGTAGTTCCCCTTATGCAGTGCCTCCAGTAGTGGTAGTGCCTGTTATGCAGTGCCTCCAGTAGTGGTAGTGCCCCTTATGCAGTGCCTCCAGTAGTGGTAGTGCCCGTTATGCAGTGCCTCCAGTAGTGGTAGTGCCCCTTATGCAGTGCCTCCAGTAGTGGTAGTGCCCGTTATGCAGTGCCTCCAGTAGTGGTAGTGCCCCTTATGCAGTGCCTCCAGTAGTGGTAGTGCCTCTTATGCAGTGCCCTCAGTAGTGGTAGTGCCTCTTATGCAGTGTCCACAGTAGTGGTAGTGCCTCTTATGCAGTGCCTCCAGTAGTAGTAGTGCTCCTTATGCAGTGCCCCCAGTAGTGGTAGTGCCCCTTATGCAGTGCCTCCAGTAGTGGTAGTGCCTCTTATGCAGTGCCTCCAGTAGTGGTAGTGCCCCTTATGCAGTGCCTCCAGTAGTAGTAGTGCCTCTTATGCAGTGCCCTCAGTAGTGGTAGTGCCCCTTATGCAGTGCCTCCAGTAGTGGTAGTACCCTTTATGCAGTGCCTCCAGTAGTGGTAGTGCCTCTTATGCAGTGCCCTCAGTAGTGGTAGTGCCTCTTATGCAGTGTCCACAGTAGTGGTAGTGCCTCTTATGCAGTGCCTCCAGTAGTAGTAGTGCTCCTTATGCAGTGCCCCCAGTAGTGGTAGTGCCCCTTATGCAGTGCCTCCAGTAGTGGTAGTGCCTCTTATGCAGTGCCTCCAGTAGTGGTAGTGCCCCTTATGCAGTGCCTCCAGTAGTAGTAGTGCCTCTTATGCAGTGCCCTCAGTAGTGGTAGTGCCCCTTATGCAGTGCCTCCAGTAGTGGTAGTACCCTTTATGCAGTGCCTCCAGTAGTAGTAGTGCCTCTTATGCAGTGCCTCCAGTAGTAGTAGTACCTCTTATGCAGTGCCTCCAGTAGTAGTAGTGCTCCTAATGCAGTGCCCCCAGTAGTGGTAGTGCCCCTTATGTAGTGCCTCCAGTAGTGGTAGTGCCCCTTATGCAGTGCCTCCAGTAGTGGTAGTGCCCGTTATGCAGTGCCTCCAGTAGTGGTAGTGCCCCTTATGCAGTGCCTCCAGTAGTAGTAGTACCTCTTATGCAGTGCCTCCAGTAGTAGTAGTACCTCTTATGCAGTGCCCTCAGTAGTAGTAGTGCTCCTTATGCAGTGCCCCCAGTAGTGGTAGTGCCCCTTATGTAGTGCCTCCAGTAGTGGTAGTGCCCCTTATGCAGTGCCTCCAGTAGTGGTAGTGCCCGTTATGCAGTGCCTCCAGTAGTGGTAGTGCCCCTTATGCAGTGCCTCCAGTAGTGGTAGTGCCTCTTATGCAGTGCCTCCAGTAGTGGTAGTGCCTCTTATGCAGTGCCCACAGTAGTGGTAGTGCCTCTTATGCAGTGAAAACAGTAGTGGTAGTGCCTCTTATGCAGTGCCCTCTGTACCCCTTATGCAGTGCCCACAGTAGTGGTACCCCTTGTAGTAATGCCTCCTGTAGAAATACCCCTAATAGTAATGCCCCCTATAGTAGTGAAACTCCTGGAAACAATGGAGTAATTTGCCGCCGGGCGTCAGCCCTGAAGGGGGCACCTGGCTCCATTGTCATCCGGCCACTGCTGAGGAGGAGCTGCATGGAGAAGGAGCGCTGCTGATCAGTGCTCCACCTCCAGTGGCGTAACTACGGAGGATGCAAGTGGTGTGGTCGCACCCCCTGCACCCTCCATTTGCCGGGGGCCAGCTGAGTGTGTTACCAGTGGGCGCCCGCTCCTTCTTTCCTCCTTCCCCCCGGCGGCAGCGGCAGCCAGAGCTCACTACTGAGTTTCGGGTCCCGCAGTGCACTCATCACGTCACTCCCATAGTTCCGAGGAGCAGGCACCAGGGACGGACGGCAGCAGCAATGGAGCGGGGTTGAAGGTAAGTTTTTTTTTTACAGTTTTGTATATGTGTGCGCGCGCGCGCCTGCACAATACTGGGGGCACTACAGGGGACTTAATACTGGGGGCATTAATGGAGGCACTACAGGGGCCTTACTACTGGGGGCACTGCATAGGGAAAACACTACTAGAGGCACTGCATAGGGGGACCATTACTGGGGGGTACTACATAGGCGGGCACTGCGTAGGGGGACTTCTACTGAGGGCACTGCATACGGGAACCACTACTGGGGGCATTGTATAAAAGGGACTGCATAGGGGTGTGGCAAATTTTAATTTGGGGGGGCATCAAAATGTATCTTGCCTCTGGGCACCTGGGATGAAGTTACGCCACTGCCCCAGTAGTAGTGCTCCCAGTAGAAATGCCCCCTGTAGTAGTTCCCCCAGTAGTATTGCCCCCTGTAGTAGTGCCCCCAGTAGAAATGCCCCCTGTAGTAGTTCCCCCAGTAGTAATGTCCCCTGAGTAATGCCCTCAGTAGAAATGCCCCCTGTAGTAGTTCCCCAAGGAGTAATGTCCCCTGAGTAATGCCCTCAGTAGTAGTGCCCCCAGTAGAAATGCCCCCTGTAGTAGTTCCCCCAGTAGTAATGTCCCCTGAGTAATGCCCTCAGTAGTAGTGCCCCCAGTAGAAATGCCCCCTGTAGTAGTTCCCCCAGTAGTAATGTCCCCTGAGTAATGCCCTCAGTAGTAGTGCTCCCAGTAGAAATGCCCCCTGTAGTAGTTCCCCCAATAGTAATGTCCCCTGAGTAATGCCCTCAGTAGTAGTGCTCCCAGTAGAAATGCCCCCTATAGTAGTTCCCCCAGTAGTAATGTCCCCTGAGTAATGCCCTCAGTAGTAGTGCCCCCAGTAGAAATGCCCCCTTTAGTAGTTCCCCCAGTAGTAATGTCCCCTGAGTAATGCCCTCAGTAGTAGTGCTCCCAGTAGAAATGCCCCCTGTAGTAGTTCCCCCAGTAGTAATGTCCCCTGAGTAATGCCCTCAGTAGTAGTGCCCCCAGTAGAAATGCCCCCTGTAGTAGTTCCCCCAGTAGTAATGTCCCCTGAGTAATGCCCTCAGTAGTAGTGCTCCCAGTAGAAATGCCCCCTGTAGTAGTTCCCCCAGTAGTAATGTCCCCTGAGTAATGCCCTCAGTAGTAGTGCTCCCAGTAGAAATGCCCCCTGTAGTAGTTCCCCCAGTAGTAATGTCCCCTGAGTAATGCCCTCAGTAGTAGTGCTCCCAGTAGAAATGCCCCCTGTAGTAGTTCCCCCAGTAGTAATGTCCCCTGAGTAATGCCCTCAGTAGTAGTGCTCCCAGTAGAAATGCCCCCTATAGTAGTTCCCCCAGTAGTAATGTCCCCTGAGTAATGCCCTCAGTAGTAGTGCCCCCAGTAGAAATGCCCCCTTTAGTAGTTCCCCCAGTAGTAATGTCCCCTGAGTAATGCCCTCAGTAGTAGTGCTCCCAGTAGAAATGCCCCCTGTAGTAGTTCCCCCAGTAGTAATGTCCCCTGAGTAATGCCCTCAGTAGTAGTGCTCCCAGTAGAAATGCCCCCTGTAGTAGTTCCCCCAGTAGTAATGTCCCCTGAGTAATGCCCTCAGTAGTAGTGCTCCCAGTAGAAATGCCCCCTGTAGTAGTTCCCCCAGTAGTAATGTCCCCTGAGTAATGCCCTCAGTAGTAGTGCTCCCAGTAGAAATGCCCCCTGTAGTAGTTCCCCCAGTAGTAATGTCCCCTGAGTAATGCCCTCAGTAGTAGTGCTCCCAGTAGAAATGCCCCCTGTAGTAGTTCCCCCAGTAGTAATGTCCCCTGAGTAATGCCCTCAGTAGTAGTGCTCCCAGTAGAAATGCCCCCTGTAGTAGTTCCCCCAGTAGTAATGTCCCCTGAGTAATGCCCTCAGTAGTAGTGCTCCCAGTAGAAATGCCCCCTGTAGTAGTTCCCCCAGTAGTAATGTCCCCTGAGTAATGCCCTCAGTAGTAGTGCTCCCAGTAGAAATGCCCCCTATAGTAGTTCCCCCAGTAGTAATGTCCCCTGAGTAATGCCCTCAGTAGTAGTGCCCCCAGTAGAAATGCCCCCTTTAGTAGTTCCCCCAGTAGTAATGTCCCCTGAGTAATGCCCTCAGTAGTAGTGCTCCCAGTAGAAATGCCCCCTGTAGTAGTTCCCCCAGTAGTAATGTCCCCTGAGTAATGCCCTCAGTAGTAGTGCTCCCAGTAGAAATGCCCCCTGTAGTAGTTCCCCCAGTAGTAATGTCCCCTGAGTAATGCCCTCAGTAGTAGTGCTCCCAGTAGAAATGCCCCCTGTAGTAGTTCCCCCAGTAGTAATGTCCCCTGAGTAATGCCCTCAGTAGTAGTGCTCCCAGTAGAAATGCCCCCTGTAGTAGTTCCCCCAGTAGTAATGTCCCCTGAGTAATGCCCTCAGTAGTAGTGCTCCCAGTAGAAATGCCCCCTGTAGTAGTTCCCCCAGTAGTAATGTCCCCTGAGTAATGCCCTCAGTAGTAGTGCTCCCAGTAGAAATGCCCCCTGTAGTAGTTCCCCCAGTAGTAATGTCCCCTGAGTAATGCCCTCAGTAGTAGTGCTCCCAGTAGAAATGCCCCCTGTAGTAGTTCCCCCAGTAGTAATGTCCCCTGAGTAATGCCCTCAGTAGTAGTGCTCCCAGAAGTTATGTCCCCTATAGTGAAGCCGTTTACATAAAAAAAAACCCCAATACTTACCTTAAGTCCCGCTCCTGTGTTCACTGCCTCTGGGCTGCTCCTCTGAACTATTGGAGAGACATCATCATACCTCCCTACATTTCAGAGTTGGAAGGAGGGACAGGTTGCGCACCTAAGGCGTTCTTCGGCCAAAAAGGGGGCATGACCTAAGTAAAAGGGGTGGAGCCTCGTGGCTCCCCCCGTCTTCGTCACTTTGGGGGCGTGCCCAGCACTCTCCGAGATGCTGGGCAGCCCCCAGGCAGTTCGTTCACACAGAGCAGCGGTATGTGCTCTCCCCAACTTCCCCCTCACCGCGGGACACTGTGGCCCACGGGCGGGACAGCATGACAGTCCCAGAAAAACGGGACTGTCCCACTGAATGCGGGAAAGTTGGGAGGTATGGTATAGGGGGGACTACTACTGAGGGCAATGCAGCATAGGGGGTATTACTACTGGGGGCACTGCATAAGGGGGACTTGGATCCCTAGATACACCCCTGATGGGGGTTGTGAAGGGGGGAGAATGCCCTAAATATGATGACACCATGAATCAAAATTTTCCCTATTCTCTCAATGACCACAAAATTGCCCCTCAATGACTATAAGCAAAGTACAGTAAGTAATATAAAAGTGACCAGCAGTATTAATGTTGGAAAAAAACAAATCAGTCATATTATTTATATATATATATAGTCAGGTGAATAAATATTGGGACATTTTCATATTTTGGCCTCTAGTCACCACCACAATGGCTTTGAAATGAAACAAACAAGATGTGATTTACCTGCAGACTTTCAGATTTAATTTGAGGGTAATTACATCCAAATCAGGTGAAAGGTGTAGGAATTACAGCGGTTTCTATATGTGCCTCCAACTTTTTAAGGGGCCAAAAGTAATGGGACAAACTAAACAATCCTAAATCTAACTTTCACTTTTTAATACTTTGTTGTAAATCCTTTGCAGGCAATTACAGCCTGAAGTCTGGAACGCATAGACATCACCAGACGCTGGGTTTCATCCCTGGTGATGCTCTGCCAGGCCTCTACTGCAAATGTCTTCAGTTCCTGCTTGTTCTTGGGGCATTTTCCCTTCAGTTTTGTCTTCATGAAGTGAAATGCATGCTCAATCAGATTCAGGTCAGGGGATTGACTTGGCCATTGCATAACATTCCACTTTTTAGCCTTAAAAAACTCTTTGGTTGCTTTTGCAGTATGCTTCGGGTCATTGTCCATCTGCACTGTGAAGCATAAACATGAACATCCTTCATCTATTAATTTTTTTTAATTTTCAATACCTTGGCCCTCATTCAGAGCCGCACGTTAACAACAGTACGCTCGTTGCGTTCTGATGTTGACTAACCGCGCATGCGTCGGGGTTACACCGCGCATGCGCGTACGGCAAATTGCGAGCTTTTTTTCTCTCGTTCCTAAAATAGCGTACAGGAAGTGACATGTCAAATGTGATTGACAGAACAGGGCGTTTTTGGGTGTTGACGGGGGTGGAGATGACAAAACGCAGGCGTGGCGAAGCGTTTTTGGGGCGTACATACATTAGCAGATGCGAACGTCAAATGTGTTCGGACCGTCTCATACGTCACTGAAACATCCGCTTTCCCTTCAAAATGCTCGCACAGCTTAGGGTCAGGATTACTCGACCACATTGGCGATGGCCTTCTCCTCCGTCCCGGGACTCCACGATGGTGCTGCGATTAATCGTGGCTGGTCAGTAAAGTAATTAGTGTTGGATTGAAATCCGGCTTGGTATGTGTTTGGAAAGCAGTTTATTGGGATAGCACAAAACCGTACGCAGGTGGAAATCAGAGCTGCTAATGTCATGATTACATAATCAATTAGCGTACATTTTTGGGGTTTTATTTTGGCCACAATTTGGTGGTTATGGCCTATTGTAAAAATAATGTCATCATCTTTTAATTAGCTCCCCTTTTTTTTGGTTTACTGTGGAATTTGCATCGCTATGTGTTTTTTTAAACGTTCCTTAAAGAGGCCTTTTTTTTAACAAAAGAGGGTCAGTTTTTGCGTTTAAGGCCAGGATTAAATGTAACCCATTTGTACAATAATGTCACAATACAATGTCTGTTTTTTTTGTAAAATTTATTGTTTACACACAAACAAATTGGCATAATATTGTATTGCCTTTTTTTGTGGCCAAGATATTTGATCTAAAAAAAAAAAAAACATAACTACTAACATAATCGTAAATACAAAATTTAAAAACATTTCACAAGAAAGGAGAGGGAAGTTTTGACCAGAAAGGAATATGAGCCAAGCACAGAAGGAAAGTGGGAAAAGTCGCCATTGCTGTCACCGTTTTCTCACCCCGGGTGAGGGTGGGCGCCAGACCGGGTCCGGGATGCCATCGGGCTGGCCTGTCCAGAGGCAGATGTTGTGGCCTCTGGACTAGGCACAGGGCTAGGCACATTTGGAGGATTGCCTGATGTTGTGCCAGAGGTGGAGGATCTGGATGTTCCGGCAGGAAGGGAGGTCGGCTCCACCATGTGCTGGCGAACGAGCTGCTCCAGGGCATCGGCGATGCGGATGTTGGCCCTGGTATTTTCCGCCAGGGCCTGAGCAATGGTCACGTTGGCCGCAGCATTTTGCTCCAGGGCCTCAGCCACCCGTATCAGACTGGCGTCCATCCTCTGCAGAATCTCCGTATGGCAATCCGATTTAAAATTGAGTTCTGTGAGGAGGCCCACTGCCTGCGAGGGGGCACGCCCTGGACTGGCTTCTGCAGGGTCCTCAGCCGGATGTACTGGTTCCTCCCCTGCAGAGTCAGCAGAAATTCTGCGGCCAAGGCTCCCCTCTGGAGCAGACTCATCCGCCTCTGTCTCTGTTAGGAAATTGGAGAAAAGACTCACATTAGAATCTACATATTGGCACAATAGCATTTCTGAGATGGTGACATCACAAGACTTACCTTGGCCAACATGAGGAGCCGCAAAGTCTGGCATGTCCGTATCCATGTTGGACACGCCAAACACCTCCACAGCCTGCACACACCCCTGTGCCATCTCTTCTAAGTCTGTCAACTCCAATGACACAGGGGTGGGACCCCCACCTGTCCCCCTTGCATGCCTAGCCCTGTCGGCAAGTTTTTGCTTTAGACGATATTTGAAGTCTGCCCATCTGTGGAATGAATTTGGAACCATTATCCTTTTTTTAACAATGGGGTTTGTTTATAGGATGGGAAAGTGTTTACTTACCGCCGTTTGACATCCCGGGCTAGACGGACATAATCACCCACCCTATTGACAGCAACGGCGACCTCCTCCCACATTCTCCACTTCTGGCTTTGGCTCATATTCCTGGCTGCCTGGGGCAGGATGTCAACGCACTTCTGGATCAAAACCTCCATCTCCTTGCTTGTGAAATGTGGCTGCCTTTTTTTTTTTGCAGCTTTGGCGGGTTGACTGGGGCCAGCAGTCTCTTCCATGTCATCCTCCTCACCTATTTGGGTAAATATGCAGATTTAGCCACTTCACAACTTGCACAATATTATGTTTTAAAATACTCATTGACACAAAATGCATGAAGGCCTTACCGCCGCAATTTAGACCATTGTTTCCCTGGTTTGAAGCCATGTCTCTGCTTCCAGCATGAAATCATCCAGAAATTCTATGTGATTTCGTGACGTATTTATACATGCGTCGTTAGATTGCGGCCGCATCATTGATTGTGCGTCCCTATGATTCATCCTTAATTTGTGCGGGAAAATAAACACTATTTATGGCTTGGTGTGTGTGGAGTCGAGGTGGGGTTGTTGGAGTGTTGTCGGTGAAGTGGTTTGGATTTGGTTGGTTGGTTGCGTTTGGAGGATTTTGGAGAGTTGTTTTTTTGTTTGTTTTTGCTACATTTCTTTGGTTTTTCCGTTCGCATTTTTTTCATTTTTTCAACATCCTTTCCTGATTTGGTAAGTTTTGTGCATTCAAATTTGTGGCCAATTGTTGTATTCTTCTGTTTTGTGGTTAGTTAATTTGTTTAACACTCATTTCATATTTTTTAGTTTTTTATTTTTTTCGGACCCAAAGAAGTTTTTTGAGGACATCTTATATATTCGAGTTGGGTAAGTCCATTTTTTGTCTTGCATTTGCGAATGAATTACCGCATTTTTGACTGTTGGTGTAGTGACTTGCATTTGCGAATAATTTACCGCATTTTGGACTGTTGGTGTAGTGACTTGCATTTGCGAATAATTTACCGCATTTTGGACTGTTGGTGTAGTGACTTGCATTTGCGAATAATTTACCGCATTTTGGACTGTTGGTGCAGTGACTTGCATTTGCGAATAATTTTCCGCATTTTGGACTGTTGGTGTAGTGACTTGCATTTGCGAATAATTTACCGCATTTTGGACTGTTGGTGTAGTGACTTGCATTTGCGAATAATTTTCCGCATTTTGGACGGCTTATTCATCATATAATCCAGTTTTGCTTTTCCCTTTTCCATTTTTTGGGTTCATTTGAACCCTATTTGACGTACGGTGTGCAATGTAGTTTTCATCGATGGCCAAATGTGTTTTTCCGTTATTTTCTGTGTTGGCTTGCAACAATTTTTTACCTAAAAAAAAACCCTTTAAATTTTTGACGTCTCATTGTTGCCTTTTTTACAGTTTATACATATCATGACAATACCCCGGCATGTAAGCAGCTATGGATGGTATCAGAAAGCTAAGTTGTTTTTTCTTACTTTTGGGGTGGGTCAAAAGCCTTACATTGTAAACTTTGAACTTCAGATAGATCTGGGGCGAATTGTTCTGGCCCTGCTCCCGGAAGACGACCAACCTCAAACTCGTCCCAGGCGTAGGCATCGTAGGCATGCAAGGCCCCAGATATTTCGAACACGTGTCACCCTTTTTGGAATGCCCGATGATGAGGTTTTAAGACGCTACCGTCTACCTCCCAAAATCATCATAGACACTCTCTCATTAATAGAAAGTGATCTTGAGCGGCAAATTGACAGTCCAACAGCAATACCACCACTGACGCAATTTATGGCGGTGTTACATTTCTGTGCCTCAGGATCGTTTCAAACAACGGTCGGAATAGTGGCGGGCATCTCCCAATCCTCCTTTTCCCGGATCCTGAGGGCAGTGATGGAGGCACTTTTCAAGCACCTCCATCATTTTATTAAAATGCCTTTGGATATGGGTGCCCTTAGTGTGGCCAAGGCCAATTTTTACCAAATAGCTGGCTTCCCACACATCATAGGGGTTGTGGATGGTACTCACATACCACTTCAGCCTCCAGCACGGCTGGAGGCCATATTTAGAAACAGGAAACACTATCACTCCCTGAATGTAATGGTGGTATGTGATGCCTCCCTCCAGATCCTGTCCCTGAATGCTAAATTACCCGGAAGTGCTCATGACTCCTTCGTCATCCGGCAATCAGGGATATGGCAGAAATTAACCAACCTACAAGCTGGTGATGCGTGGCTTCTGGGTAAGTGGAGACCTTTAGTACATAACAATGTTAAGCTTGATACACAGTGTTCCTGATGTGGTCTATTTTTGTTCACAGGAGACAGTGGATACCCTTGCATGTCCTGGCTGCTCACTCCTTATTTGGCTCCCACACCAGGGCCACAAAGTGCGTATAATTCCGCACTTACAGCCACCAGGCAAGTGGTGGAGCGCTGTATCGGCCTTTTAAAAGGCCGATTCAGATGCCTCCACCGCTCTGGTGGCGAGCTCATGTATGTGCCGGATATGGTGTCTAAAATTGTGGTCCTGTGTGGGATATTTCACAACATTGCCATAAGGAGTGGTGTCCCAATGCAGCCAGAGGATGCCTTACCTGAGGATGGCCCCCCCGAGGTTGGTCGAAGGTCAGTATGTGGGGGGGCCATACGCGATGATGTGGTGGCCAGATTTTTTAGGTAAGTTTGTTCAAAACTCCAGTGTTTATACCTAATGTGTTGTTTTTTTTTGGCAAACATCTAATTTATTTTTATTTTTCTCACCATCTTCTGTTTGTTCACATAATCTTTGGCACTCCAACGCTCACTACTTCCTGCTACCCTTACCAAACCTGGATCTGGTCCTTTTGGGCATATATTCTGGAACCCATATCGCAACGCCATGTTTGTGGAATCATGTTGGCATGGTCCTTCGTCAACCAGTTCTTGATTTTGTGTTTTTATTTATTTGTTTCTTGGTATGTGTTGTATTTGAATTTATCACTGTGTATTTTTTTTGGGAGTGACCACTTTGTTTTCTCTGTTATGTTGTGAATAAATGTTTGTAGAGTGAAATGGTCTTCCTTTTTTGGGACGTTAACAGCAAGTGTAACCAGGTTAACACAAGTTACATTTGACTAAGGGGTAATCCAGTACTGACGCCAGTTGAGCAAAACTGAAATATGTTTTCAGCTTTCCAATCCACACCAAAAGGAAGCCTGGCCCAACCTTGGGATTTGTAAGATTGGCCTAAGCAGCTTGCGCACCAAGTAGGAACCTGGAAAATGTAGAAATCTGAAATTGACACTACACCCAAAAAGGGAAATGACATTGTTACTGTTATGTGTTTCTTGTGTCTGTTTGACATACAAAGATAAAACACAATCTAACTTTTACAAAAGGGAAATCCTTGCAGGAACAGTCTACTTATGTCATGCTAAACTATCTTGGTTTTGGTTTTTAAAAATGAGCCACAACGTATATTTGTCTTTAAAATTTTATTGGGAAAATACAACAAAAAAAAAAAAACTAATGCCGAAGGAGGCCAGACAGCCGGTCGAGGGCCACCAGAAGGCCGATTACATGGTGGCGCATCTGCCCCACAACATCCGCCACCTCTTGCCGACGCCTCTGTTCCTCTGTGGGTGAGAAAAGTGTGTGGGTTAATACAACAATAGGGACTCCACAGAAAAACATTAATTAAAAAACAAATCACTCCTAAACCCAAAAACATAAAAAAAAAGGGGGGGCTGGCAAAAATACAAGGCCTAGGTACAAATTCCCACAGGTATGATATGTGTATGCTTAAATCACCAGGAAGAGGTAAAGGCAAACCTTCACAATCAACAAAAGTCAAGCCACAAAAACACGAAGAAAGGCACGACACATGATTACATACAAACAGTTTGTGCTTTAAAAAAAAAAAAAAAAAACATACCGGGAGCCAAAACGGGAGCTCCGGGCAAACCTCCATGATCCTCCTCGGAGGATCCGTCATTCCCCAAAGAATGGGGCGGAGTTATGCTGGACTCCGGGGAGGGGGTAATTGGAAGAGGGGTGGGTGGAGGAGAGGGGGAAGTGGGACGGAGGGGAAGGAGTCCCGACATTTCCGGGAGAGGGTCTGGGAAGGATGGGGAGGAGTGGGGAATAGGGGAAAGATTTGGGGTGGAGTGTTGGCTGGGGGTTGGGGAGAGTGGGCGGGAACGCCGACGTTGACGGCGGAGTCTTGGCTGTCCCCCTAAAATATGTCAAATAAATTGCGTTTAGTTTATGGACAAATCCGGCCAAACAAACAAAAAAAAAAAAAAAAAAAAAAAATAGCAGTAGAATTAAAAATTCATAAAAAGAGGGAAAACATGCACACGCAGATATGAGTACAAATAATAAATAGGACAGACAGGAAAACATGCACACGCAGATATGAGTACAAATAATAAATAGGACAGACAGGAAAACATGCACACGCAGATATGAGTACAAATAATAAATAGGACAGACAGGAAAACATGCAGACGCAGATATGAGTACAAATAATAAATAGAACAGACAGGAAAACATGCAGACGCAGATATGAGTACAAATAATAAATAGAACAGACAGGAAAACATGCAGACGCAGATATGAGTACAAATAATAAATAGAACAAACATGAAAACATGCACACGCAGATATGAGTACAAATAATAAATAGAACAGACAGGAAAACATGCACACGCAGTTTGCCCCACAAACACAAACATTAAAACCACAATACATAACACTTACTTTCCAGGATCTGCATGTGAAAGCATGCCAGCAAGCGGGGCGTTCGCCGTTGCAGGTCGGACCACCTGCGCTCCAGCTGCCCGATGTTGCGGCGTGATCCAAAGGACCGCAGGCGGGCCCGTGCCTCCGCATACGCGGATCGCTTCTGCCGGTTGGTCATGGGTTGAGGCTGGCTGGTGATCCGGCGATCCATGACCTCCGTAAGCACCAGCAGCTCGCGCCTGGTGAATGCGGAGGCTCTCATGATGGCAATGGTGTTTTTCTTAAAAATCATTTTTGATAAAGTGTGTAAAAATTTTCTGATTGGCTAATGTATTTTGGAAATTAACAGGAGCAATTTTATTGGTTAGTGTATGAGTCATGTGTTCGACAGGGCCAGAAATCTCTGGAGAGTTATGATAGGCTTGATGCAGTGACATGCGTAAGCAAATTTAAATAAAGAAATGAACCCCGGAAAATATGCGGGGATCCACAGCAATAGAACAATTGTTTAATTGTGGTTCACATGTTTTTTAAACAATACAAGCGAATGTTTCATCCGTACGTATTCTGCGGGTAAACACAAACACGGACAAGAGTAAAGTTTCTTTCATTGTGTTGAAAAAAAACAAACAATTAAGCTAATTGATACATTGATTGGCATGATACGATTGATGGAGGTAGGCAGAATAAAGGAGCAGGTAATCGACATCTGACAAGGCCACTTCCTGTTTATACTTGTGCGTGCGTTCCTTTCAAGCCATTTCGGGGATGTACGCTCGCTATTTCGTACGCTCGTTAGTTAGAGGAGGGGTCGTCAGAGTTTAGGGAGGAATTTTAGATGCGAACGAAAATACGAGCGAGCCATTGAATTTAAATATTTTTGTACGTACGCCTAACGTACGTGCGCCCGCTTGCGTGCGGCTCTGAATGAGGGCCCTTGTTCCTTTTAAATACATGGCTTGACCCTTTTTCACTAATAATTATTACCTGCAATCTCAATCTAAAATCATAAATGCCAGGTGAGCCCGGGAGTATACAGCATGGTATTTACAGCCAGCCCCGGGAAAGCAGAGAAAAAACCCTCTGCCACTTGCAGTCAGGCAACGGTTGGGGGGCGTGGGCGAGCTTCTTTTGCATTGATAGGTCCCCCACAGCTCTCTGCTGCTTGCTGTCAGTAGTTGGGAGGGTGGGCGTGGAATGTCCCTGGTGTGCCCAGCCCTGGAGCTGCCAGACTGCCCACAGCATGGATTTTCGGCCGGGTGTGGTGCGCGCACAGCGCGGCAAGCTCACCGCTGTGTGCACAGATAAGCAGCGGTAACAGAGATCTCCCTCCCAAACTCCCCCGGCCCGCAGGACACTACAGCCCGTGGGTGGGACAGCTCCCAAAAAACGAGACTGTCCCACGAAAGTCGGGACAGTTGGGAGGTATGCATCATGACGTCTCTCCCATAGTGCCAGTGGGGGGAGCCTGAAGCCAGAGCTCAAGGGTGAGCTCCAGCTTCCGGCTAGCTCTGCGGGGAGGGAGCCGATCTCCCGCTGTTAACAAAATCTCAGCTGGCACCCGGCAAATGGAGCTTCCCTGCTGGTGCCGGGATGAGGTGGGTCAGAGGAGGTGGAACTGCTTCGGTCTCCAAATAAAAGTAACGGAACGCAGTTCTGCCCCGCTCCGGCCCACTTTAACCCCTGCTCTTAACCCCAGTAACCCAAAACTAATGAAAACCCCAAAGTATTCAGCAATCTCTCTCTATATACATAATTCAATATACACATAAATAATACACAATCTAATTCTAAAATAAGTCCAGTGTGGCTCTATAGTAGATGTATAATAGATGTAGGTGTTTGGTAACCATCAATCTGCTGTTCGCTAAAGGAACCATAAGACCTCTACCCAATCATCTGAGTAATCTGCACGTGTACCGGGAATTGCTCTGGCCGGTAACTAATGTGCATGTCATCGTGTTCTGGATTTATTTTTGGGTCCCAAATACGGACTTTTCATTTTTGTTTTTACAGATAATCTGCATAAGCCCATATACTGTATATTGCAGTTATATTATTTATCCATTAACAGTATCTTACATAGCGCAGCATAGTCCATTACACTTTACAATTGGAAACAATATTATTAGAACAAAACTGGGTAATAACAGACAGACATAGAGGTAAGAGGGCCCTGCTCGCAAGCTTACACTCTATAGGGAAATATGTATTTATACACAAGGATAGGTGCTATATATTGCATAGTGGCCATACTTGCCTACTTTTGAAAAAACATGTCAGGGAGGGTGTGAGAGCAGCACCTATGAGCGAGGCGGGGCGTGTACCGCTACATCTGAGGGGCGTGTACCACTACATCTGAGGGGCGTGTACCGCTACATCTGAGGGGCGTGTACCACTACATCTGAGGGGCGTGTACCGCTACATCTGAGGGCGTGTACTGCTACATCTGAGAGGCGTGTACTGCTACATCTGAGGGGCGTGTGCGGTTACATCTGAGGGGCGTGTACCGCTACATCTGAGGGGCGTGGGGCGTGTACCGCTACATCTGAGGGGCGTGTACTGCTACATCTGAGGGGCGTGTGCGGTTACATCTGAGGGCGTGTACTGCTACATCTGAGAGGCGTGTACTGCTACATCTGAGAGGCGTGTATGGCTACATCTGAGGGGCGTGTACTGCTACATCTGAGGGCGTGTGCTGCTACATCTGAGAGGCATGTACGGCTACATCTGAGGGCGTGTGCTGCTACATCTGAGAGGCGTGTACGGCTACATCTGAGGGGCGTGTACTGCTACATCTGAGGGCGTGTGCGGCTACATCTGAGAGGCGTGTACGGCTACATCTGAGGGGCGTGTACTGCTACATCTGAGGGCGTGTGCTGCTACATCTGAGGGCGTGTGCTGCTACATCTGAGGGGCGTGTGCCGCTACATCTGAGGGGCGTGTGCCGCTACATCTGAGGGGCGTGTACCGCTACATCTGAGGGGCGTGTACCGCTACATCTGAGGGCGTGTACCGCTACATCTGATGGGCGTGTACCGCTACATCTGAGGGGCGTGTACCGCTACATCTGAGGGGCGTGTACCGCTACATCTGAGGGGCGTGTACCGCTACATCTGAGGGGTGTCCTGCTACATCTGAGGGGCATGTACGGCTACATCTGATGGGCGTGTACTGCCACATCTGAGGGGCGTGTACTGCCACATCTGAGGGCCGTGTACGGCTACATCTGAGGGGCGTGTACGGCTACATCTGAGGGGTGTCCTGCCACATCTGAGGGGCGTGTACTGCCACATCTGAGGGCCGTGTACGGCTACATCTGAGGGGCGTGTATGGCTACATCTGAGGGGCGTGTCCTGCTACATCTGAGGGGCGTGTACCGCTACATCTGAGGGGCGTGTACCGCTACATCTGAGGGGCGTGTACGGCTACATCTGAGGGGCGTGTACCGCTACATCTGAGGGCGTGTCCTGCTACATCTGAGGGGCGTGTACGGCTACATCTGAGGGCGTGTACGGCTACATCTGAGGGCGTGTACCGCTACATCTGAGGGGCGTGTACCGCTACATCTGAGGGGCGTGTACGGCTACATCTGAGGGGCGTGTACGGCTACATCTGAGGGGCGTGTACCGCTACATCTGAGGGCGTGTCCTGCTACATCTGAGGGGCGTGTACCGCTACATCTGAGGGGCGTGTACCGCTACATCTGAGGGGCGTGTACTGCTACATCTGAGGGGTGTCCTGCTACATCTGAGGGGCGTGTACGGCTACATCTGAGGGGTGTCCTGCTACATCTGAGGGGCGTGTACCGCTACATCTGAGGGCGTGTGCTGCTACATCTGATGAGCGTGTGCTGCTACATCTGAGGGGCGTGTCATACATCTGAGGGGCGTGTATGGCTACATCTGAGGGGCGTGTACGGCTACATCTGAGGGGCGTGTACGGCTACATCTGAGGGGTGTCCTGCTACATCTGAGGGGCGTGTACCGCTACATCTGAGGGGCGTGTACGGCTACATCTGAGGGGCGTGTACCGCTACATCTGAGGGCGTGTCCTGCTACATCTGAGGGGCGTGTACCGCTACATCTGAGGGGCGTGTACCGCTACATCTGAGGGGCGTGTACTGCTACATCTGAGGGGTGTACTGCTACATCTGAGGGGCGTGTACCGCTACATCTGAGGGGCGTGTACTGCTACATCTGAGAGCGTGTCCTGCTACATCTGAGGGGCGTGTACCGCTACATCTGAGGGCGTGTGCTGCTACATCTGAGGGGCGTGTACTTCTACATCTGAGGGGCGTGTCATACATCAGAGTGGCGTGTCATACATCTGATGGGCGTGTCCTGCTACATCTGAGGGGCGGGGCGTGTACCGCTACATCTGAGGGCGTGTACCGCTACATCTGATGGGCGTGTACCGCTACATCTGAGGGGCATGTACCTCTACATCTGAGGGGCGTGTACCGCTACATCTGAGGGGCGTGTCCCGCTACATCTGAGGGGCATGTACCGCTACATCTGAGGGGCGTGTACCGCTACATCTGAGAGGCGTGTACCGCTACATCTGAGGGGCGTGTCCTGCTACATCTGAGGGGCGTGTCCTGCTACATCTGAGGGGCGTGTACTTACATCTGAGGGGCGTGTACCGCTACATCTGAGGGGCGTGTGCGGCTACATCTGAGGGCGTGTGCCGCTACATCTGAGGGGCGTGTGCCGCTACATCTGAGGGGCGTGTGCCGCTGCATCTGAGGGGCGTGTGCTGCTACATCTGAGGGGCGTGTGCTGCTACATCTGAGGGGCGTGTACTTACATCTGAGGGGCGTGTACCACTACATCTGAGGGGCGTGTGCGGCTACATCTGAGGGGCGTGTGCCGCTACATCTGAGGGGCGTGTGCCGCTACATCTGAGGGGCGTGCCGCTACATCTGAGGGGCGTGTGCTGCTACATCTGAGGGGCGTGTACCGTTACATCTGAGGGGCGTGTACTGCTACATCTGAGGGGCGTGTACCGTTACATCTGAGGGGCGTGAACTGTTACATCTGAGGGGCGTGTCATAATACTGACTTACATCCAAATGTAAATGACCCCAAAGTAGTTTGTAAGATCTACTTGTTGATGAAAACACACTGATACATTACAGACAATACCTGTAGCCATAGGGATCATTGTGCCTTATACCCAATGCAGGGAAATTATACTAATGATCACATATGAATGTATATATCTCTGTCCTTTATATATAACACCTTCATAATGGGGTGTAAGGTGCAATCAGGGAGATTGCTGGACTCTTCAGGGAGTTAGGGAGATTGCTGCTATGTCAGGAAGTCTACGTGACAATCAGGGAGAGTTTGCAAGTATGATATTGGTCCAGCCAGTTTGCAGAGGTTCTTGGTGGGCTGTATGATCCAGTCACACAGGATGTTGGCCTTAGGGTTAGGAGGATGTGAAAGTGAAAAAAAAGACAATATGTGAGGCAATGTGTGGACTATAAGGAGGGATGTCATTAGATAGGGAAGCCATGAAGGTTATGTGGGCAATTCTGGAATGTAAGACACAGAGGGTACAGGCAGGAGAGACCGAAGAGAATGGCAGGGGTGTTGACTGGAGAGATAGAGGGGGCTGACTGGAGAGACAAAGGGGAGCTGGCTGGAGATATAGAGGGGGTGGCTGGAGAGACAGAGGGGGCTGGCTGGAGATATAGAGGGGGTGGCTGGAGAGACAGAGGGGGCTGGCTGGAGATATAGAGGGGGTGGCTGGAGAGACAGAGGGGGCTGGCTGGAGATATAGAGGGGGTGGCTGGAGAGACAGAGGGGGCTGGCTGGAGATATAGAGGGGGTGGCTGGAGAGACATTGGGGATCTGGAGCCAGCTGGAGCCACCATCTATTTTGCCTTTGGGTATCTGGCATGAATTTACGCCCATTTCTAGCTGCTGAATCAGATCAGGACAGGGAGTGAAACACACTCTTTCTGATTAGAGTTCACACAGGACTCTGGGTCTCATTAAGGCTGCGTGCATGAGGGTTTGGTTTAGGCTTCAGGGGGGAGAGTTAGGTTTAGCATACTTACCTGCACATGTCGCTATTCTCCCCTAGTCGGTATTCTGGTATCGGGATCCTGAGCCCAACCCAAAATAGTATATTACAAAACTCAACGCTTACCTGGAATTCTGTTTTACGCTTTTTCTCTGCGTTTCTCGCTCTCTCTCTTGGCTCTTCTATTCCTATTAACTGGGCTATTCTCCATCTCCTCATTGCTTCTGCTGCTCTCTTCCCTGCTTGTTTTTCTGATTCTTCCAAGGTGGTGCAGCCAGGGTCGGACTATCCATAGCCCTGCCTATATGTCTCCTATTGACAGAGGCTCCTATATAGGCGAATAGACCTATACGATAATTAGTACATTTATTTTGATTTTCAATTTATATTAATATGGGAGCCTCCACTTAAGAATGAGACTCCCAAAAATTGTATTTTTATTATTTTATCTGGGCATGGGCTTGGGAGGGCATTGGGGGCTCTTGAAAGCTTTGAGGGGCAGAAGGGCTTCTTGAGTGACATGGCCGCTAGCTGCAGTGCGGCCGTGTCACTAATATATTCATAATAGATAACTGCTGGCCGGGCCCCTGCTTGACTGCTTGCACAGTGCAAGCAGTCGCTCTCCAGTCTCTCCACTGTGATACAGCCGCCTATGTGCAGCAGTATCACAACCCGGTTTGTCACTAACCTTGGTCCTACAGGGTTGCCATAGCCCTGTAGGACATAAAGTAACTGGAAGCTGCCACCGATCACTGGAATGCATCATGCGGACGCAAATGCCGACTTCACAGTGACAGTCGGATCGTGGCCGCATCAACCACTGGACCACCAGGGTTTTCTCTGCAGAGGAAGCGGCCCTGGATGCCAAGTGACGGTGCAGCCCAGGGGGCACATGGCACCCTGCCCCCCGGCCCAGCCTGCCCCTGGTGAGAACCATCAGTGCATCTGTGAAATTTTTTTTTAAAAGTGTTTAAAAAAAATAAAGACATGCCCCCCTCCCCCGCAAAGAGCAACCAGCCCCGGGCTGCTAGTGACCCAGTAATGGTTGTGCAACATACGGGGGACAAATGACGTAGGGGTCCCCCGTATGTTAGCATAATCAGCACTGGACTAGTCAGAAACCAGTCCAAGTTGCCAAAATATGGGGGACAAATGATGTGAGTCCCCAGTATTCTGCGCAAACCAGCACTGGGTTCTGATCCGGTCTTGGTTCTGGAAAAACAGGAGGGAAAAATGCATAGGGTCCCCCTGTATTTTTCAGGCAGGGAATGGTGAGTGGAGGGGGAAGCAGGGAATAGAGAGGTGAGGGGCAAGTAGGGGATGGAGAGGGGAGGGGGAAGCAAAGGATGGAGGGGGGAGGGGGGAAGCAGGGGAGGGAGAAGGGAGGGGGAAGCAGGGGATGGAGGGGGGAGGGGGAAGCAGGGGATGGAGAGTTGAGGGGGGAAGCAGGGGGTGGATGGGGGAGGGGGAAGCAGGGGGGAGGGGGAAGCAGGGGATGGTGAGAGGGGAGGGGGAAGCAGGGGATGGAGGGGGGAGGGGGAAGCAGGGGATGGAGGGGGGAGGGGGAAGCAGGGGATGGAGGGGGGAGGGGGAAGCAGTGGATGGAGGGGGAAGGGGGAAGCAGTGGATGGAGGGGGGAGGGGGAAGTAGTGGATGGAGGGGGGAGGGGGAAGCAGGGGATGGAGGGGGGAGGGGGAAGCAGTGTATGGAGGGGGGAGGGGGAAGCAGGGGATGGAGGGGGAGGGGGAAGCAGGGGATGGAGGGGGGAGGGGGAAGCAGGGGATGGAGGGGGAGGGGGAAGCAGGGGATGGAGGGGGGAGGGGGAAGTAGTGGATGGAGGGGGGAGGGGGAAGCAGGGGATGGAGGGGGGAGGGGGAAGCAGTGGATGGAGGGGGGAGGGGGAAGCAGGGGATGGAGGGGGGAGGGGGAAGCAGGGGATGGAGGGGGGAGGGGGAAGCAGTGGATGGAGGGGGGAGGGGGAAGTAGTGGATGGAGGGGGAAGCAGTGGATGGAGGGGGAGGGGGAAGCAGGGGATGGAGGGGGGAGGGGGAAGCAGGGGATGGAGGGGGGAGGGGGAAGCAGTGGATGGAGGGGGGAGGGGGAAGCAGTGGATGGAGGGGGAGGGGGAAGCAGGGGATGGAGGGGGGAGGGGGAAGTAGTGGATGGAGGGGGGAGGGGGAAGCAGGGGATGGAGGGAGAGGGGGAAGCAGGGGATGGAGGGGGGAGGGGGAAGCAGGGGATGGAGGGGGGAGGGGGAAGCAGTGGATGGAGGGGGAGGGGGAAGCAGGGGATGGAGGGGGGAGGGGGAAGTAGTGGATGGAGGGGGGAGGGGGAAGCAGGGGATGGAGGGGGAGGGGGAAGCAGGGGATGGAGGGGGGAGGGGGAAGCAGGGGATGGAGGGGGGAGGGGGAAGCAGGGGATGGAGGGGGGAGGGGGAAGCAGGGGATGGAGGGGGGAGGGGGAAGCAGGGGATGGAGGGGGGAGGGGGAAGCAGTGGATGGAGGGGGGAGGGGGAAGTAGTGGATGGAGGGGGGAGGGGGAAGTAGTGGATGGAGGGGGGAGGGGGAAGCAGGGGATGGAGGGGGGAGGGGGAAGCAGTGGATGGAGGGGGGAAGCAGGGGATGGAGGGGGAGGAGGGAAGCAGGGTATGGAGGGGGGAGGAGGGGGAAGCAGGGGATGGAGGGGGGAGGGGGAAGCAGTGGATGGAGGGGGAGGGGGAAGCAGGGGATGGAGGGGGGAGGGGGAAGTAGTGGATGGAGGGGGGAGGGGGAAGCAGGGGATGGAGGGGGAGGGGGAAGCAGGGGATGGAGGGGGGAGGGGGAAGCAGGGGATGGAGGGGGGAGGGGGAAGCAGTGGATGGAGGGGGAGGGGGAAGCAGGGGATGGAGGGGGGAGGGGGAAGTAGTGGATGGAGGGGGGAGGGGGAAGCAGGGGATGGAGGGGGAGGGGGAAGCAGGGGATGGAGGGGGGAGGGGGAAGCAGGGGATGGAGGGGGAGGGGGAAGCAGGGGATGGAGGGGGGAGGGGGAAGCAGGGGATGGAGGGGGAGGGGGAAGCAGGGGATGGAGGGGGGAGGGGGAAGCAGGGGATGGAGGGGGAGGGGGAAGCAGGGGATGGAGGGGGGAGGGGGAAGCAGGGGATGGAGGGGGGAGGGGGAAGCAGTGGATGGAGGGGGAGGGGGAAGCAGGGGATGGAGGGGGGAGGGGGAAGTAGTGGATGGAGGGGGGAGGGGGAAGCAGGGGATGGAGGGGGAGGGGGAAGCAGGGGATGGAGGGGGGAGGGGGAAGCAGGGGATGGAGGGGGGAGGGGGAAGCAGTGGATGGAGGGGGAGGGGGAAGCAGGGGATGGAGGGGGGAGGGGGAAGCAGTGGATGGAGGGGGGAGGGGGAAGTAGTGGATGGAGGGGGAAGCAGTGGATGGAGGGGGAGGGGGAAGCAGGGGATGGAAGGGGGAGGGGGAAGCAGGGGATGGAGGGGGGAGGGGGAAGCAGGGGATGGAGGGGGGAGGGGGAAGCAGTGGATGGAGGGGGGAGGGGGAAGCAGTGGATGGAGGGGGAGGGGGAAGCAGGGGATGGAGGGGGGAGGGGGAAGCAGTGGATGGAGGGGGGAGGGGGAAGCAGGGGATGGAGGGGGAGGGGGAAGCAGGGGATGGAGGGGGGAGGGGGAAGCAGGGGATGGAGGGGGGAGGGGGAAGCAGTGGATGGAGGGGGAGGGGGAAGCAGGGGATGGAGGGGGGAGGGGGAAGTAGTGGATGGAGGGGGGAGGGGGAAGCAGGGGATGGAGGGGGAGGGGGAAGCTGGGGATGGAGGGGGGAGGGGGAAGCAGTGGATGGAGGGGGAGGGGGAAGCAGGGGATGGAGGGGGGAGGGGGAAGTAGTGGATGGAGGGGGGAGGGGGAAGCAGGGGATGGAGGGGGAGGGGGAAGCAGGGGATGGAGGGGGGAGGGGGAAGCAGTAGAAATCAGTCACTAGTAGCTGGGTTGCACATTGATCACTATACACAGGACACATTGTGTAAGATATGACAATAACACTATAAAGCAGCTATGGCAGTGATGTAACAGTAAGGAGCAGACACAGAGATAGACAGCAGGAGATATGAGATGGTGCCCAGTAAGTGCTGGGGACAGGGGGAAGGACAGGGGGAGGAGCCTGAGCGGGGGGCGGGGATACACGGCACAGGGCAATCACCATGGACACAGAGCACTGTGACTGATGCTGGGGACAGGGGGAAGGACAGGGGGAGGAGCCTGAGCGGGGGGCGGGGATACACGGCACAGGGCAATCACCATGGACACAGAGCACTGTGACTGATGCTGGGGACAGGGGGGAGGACAGGGGGAGGAGCCTGAGCGGGGGGCGGGGATACACGGCACAGGGCAATCACCATGGACACAGAGCACTGTGACTGATGCTGGGGACAGGGGGAAGGACAGGGGGAGGAGCCTGAGCGGGGGGCGGGGATACACGGCACAGGGCGATCACCATGGACACAGAGCACTGTGACTGCTGCTGGGGACAGGGGGGAGGACAGGGGGAGGAGCCTGAGCGGGGGGCGGGGATACACGGCACAGGGCGATCACCATGGACACAGAGCACTGTGACTGATGCTGGGGACAGGGGGAAGGACAGGGGGAGGAGCCTGAGCGGGGGGCGGGGACACACGGCACAGGGCGATCACCATGGACACAGAGCACTGTGACTGCTGCTGGGGACAGGGGGGAGGACAGGG